>CM065732.1:26842521-26850021 GCA_033310375.1 Conus canariensis
CCCAGATACAATAATCCTCTTCAAATTATCAAACAGTGATAAACAAGAAACAATGAAACGAATTTATTGAATAAAGCCACAAGAAAATTTCCATTAATTAGCAGAATTACATCTCACCACACGAAACTAAGTCAGTTAAAGGTCTAGCTGATGAACGGAAATACTCAAAAGATAAAAACATACCAATATAACCAATAATGCGTCACCTTGAGCTCACCATCGACGACCTTATTTTAACTAGTCAATGAAATAGTTAAGATGAGGCTTTAAAAAGTTCTTAAAAGCCTGATTACCAGCCGCATTTCAGTCCCTATTCAGCTTCTGATCCTGATGTAATACCTGCATGGATTTCAAGGGGCATCCGTGGTGGCTTCTAGATAGCTTGAAATCTTTTGATTCTGAAGGGGCATGTTTGTCAAAAGCATATAGAAATGAACTTCAAGAGCTTTGTCGGGTCGTTAAAAAAGCAGAAAGAGACAACAGACAGACAGACAGAGAGACAGACAGACAGAGACAAAGACAAAGACAGACAGGCAGACAGACATACAGAGACAGATAGACAGACAGAGGCAATCAGGCAGACAGACAGGGAAAGGAGTACGAAAGAAGAGACAGCCAGCCAGACAGACAGGTGGACAGACAGGTGGACAGACAGACAAACTGAAGTCGAAGATACAGAAAAGAACAGTTTGTTAGCGCAACAACGACACCGATGCAGACAACGAAAAACTCTGTTTAGACATCAATAGACAGCTCTGTGTGCGCTCACAGCTGATCAAAATTAGAGTCTAATTAGATATCCATTGGTAGATCAATTTAGGATGAGAAGAGAAAATCTGGTCCTATTTAGACATCAACAGATAGCTCGAGATGAGTTGACAAGATATAAAATCAAACCCGATTAAGACATTAATTAGCAGATCAATACGGACGATAACAGATCGATGAAAGAGCCTGTACAGGCATCAATTGACAGATCAATTTGGGATGAAACCAGATCAAACAAATAATCCTATTTAGACATCAGTAAACGGATCAAGCAAACAAACAAAATAAATCGTTTCTAGTTATTAATAAACCCATCAACAAACGATCCTATTGAAATGTCAATGAACAGATCAGTATGAAATGACAAGAGATTAAACAGATCATGTTAAGACATTAATTAATAGATCGATATGGGATGACAACAGATTAATGAGAGATCCCATACAGTTATCAACTGACAGATCAACATGGGATGACCGGAGGTGAAAACAAAACCTTTTAGGACATTAGTTGACCGATCAGTACAGGGTGATTAACGGATCGATGAAAGATCCTATTCAGACATCAATAAGTAGATCAAACAATCCTACTGAGACATTAATAAACAGATCAACATACAATCCTATTCAGACATCAATAAACAAATCATTACTGCATGACAAGAGGATACAAATCCTGTTAAGACATTAACTGACAAATCAATATGAGAGGACAATCGATCGATGAAATATCCTACACTGCAATTAATTGACAGATCAATAGGGGGGCTGGAAACATGTCAACAAACAATTGTATTTAGGCATCAATAAACATATCAAGCAAATAATCCTATTTATAGATGAATGAACCGATCAACAAAAAATAAACATCAATAAACAGATCAAGCAATCAATTCTGTTTAGACATCAATAAACAGGTCAAGAAAAAATCCTATTTAAACATCAATATAGAGACCAAAGACAATCCTATTTACTCATCAATAAACAGATCAACGAACAATCCTATTCAGACACTAATATTCCTATCAATATGGAATGACAAGAGGTTAAAAATCCCATTAAAACTTTGATTACAGGTCAGTAAAGGATGACAACAGATAGATGAAAGATCGTATACTTACATCAATCGACAGATCAATATGGGATGAAAGCAGATCAACAAACAATCCTAGTAGACATCTATATATCAATGAATAGATCAAACAAAAAAATCCCTTTCAGAGACCAATAAACAGGTGAAACAAACAATCCTATTTAAATATCAATAAAAAGATCAAACAAACAATCCTATTTAGACATCATTTAACAGATTACACAAACGATCCTATTTAGACATTAACAGAGAAACCGAAACAAACAATCCTATTTAGATATCAATAAACAGATCAAACAAACAATTCTATTTAGATATCAATAAAGCGATCAAACAAACAATCCTATTTCGACATCAATAAAGAGATCAAACAAACAATCCTATTGAGACATCTAGACTTCAGTAAACAGAATAAATAAACAATCATATTGGGACATCAATGAACAAAACAATATGGAATGACAAGAAGTGTTTTTAAGACCCTATTGAAACATAAATTGACCGATCAATATGATATGACAACAGATCTATGAAAGAACCTATACAGACATTAACTGACAGATCAAAATGAAAACATATCAACCAACAATCCCATTTTGACATTAATAAAAAATATCGATACGAGATGACAAGAGATAAGAAAACTGCTATTAAGATATTGTCTGACATATCAACATGCTATGAAAACAGGTGAACAAAAACTTCTGCTCACACATCAATCGAAAAATCATTATGGAATCATGACAGATGGACAAAAAAGATCCTAGTCAAACAGTGGCTGACAGATCGGTTTGGATCGAGTGACATGTGAACGAAACGTCCTTTTTTGACAACAACTGATTGATCATTATGGGATAGCAATTGATCACAGACGATTCTCTACGTCAATGAACTGATCGGCAAGTGAACTCAGTGCTGTTCCAGACATTTAATACAAACGTGAACCCGAGAGAGAGAGAGAGAGAGGAGAGAGAGAGAGAGAGAGAGAGAGAGAGAGAGAGAGAGAGAGAGAGATGGTCGTGCCATGCTGTCATGAATGCACGCGACACAGAGGGTAGGTAAGGAGAGGTGGATGGGGTAGGGGTATAAACCATCAGGAAATCTCTTCAGCTGTAAGTTTCCACATGCAGACACAGACACACACACACAACACACACACACACACACACACACACACACACACACACACACCGTGCGCTTTTACATGCATGCACGCACGCACGCACGCACGCACCGCACGGCGCGCGCGCACACACACACACACACACACACACACACACTCACACATACACTCTCTCTCTCTCTCTCACATGCCACACACACCTACACACACACACACACACACACACACACACACACACCAATCCTGATTCGCTCGACCCGTCCCCAACCCCAACCCCACCCCACCTCCCTCTACCCCACCCCACCCCACCCTCTAACCCCGTTCCACCACCACCACCACCACCACCACCACCCATCCCACCCTCCACCCCTTATTCTTATACAAGATTAAAAAGTCATGGCAAATTCCGATCGCAAGGGACTTTGCGCTGGCCACCCGACAAAAAAAAACGTGTGGCGGGTGCATTCTGGTCTGGCGGGTGGCAGAAAGCAGGTGAAACAGGTGCAAGCCATCCTGATGCCATTGTTTCCCTCGCCGCCTCTCTCACACCCGGGCCCGCTAAATTGGATCTCATACAATGGCAACGGAGCGGACGGGTTTGTCCAACAGGATTAACTTTGGCTGGTGTATTTCCACCCGCCGCATCGCTTCGGGTTTTTTTTTGTTTTGTTTTGTTTTGTTTGTTTGTGTTTTTAAAGACCATTGCTGTCAGTTAGTTTTCTAGTTACTTAATGTGTCGGTTAGTTAGTCAGTTAGTTAGTTAGTTCGTCCGTTATTATGAACATAGAACAAACACAAACACAGGCGTGGTGAGACCAAAGAATTGACAGTTTAATCAAACTTTTTTTTGTTTTGAATGGGGACCATGGTGAAGAATAAATGTTCTTCTCTTAATTACGTGAACTTTGTGACACCAGTTCTCAATTGATATTTGTAGAAATTTTGTTATTCTTTCCTTCGGAGGCAACGAAAAAAAACAGCTATGTGTAAATGAGTTAGTACAGAACAACAACCGAGCAAACAGACGTGCTTAAGAAGTGCGTGCATGAGTGAAACAATTGATGGCATCAAGAAATACGTGAAGATCAAAGAAAGAAACCATCCCCGAAGGTCCAGAAAAACAAAAAAGCTGAGTGCAAAAGTAAAGACAAAGGATAAAGAAAAAGTAGAGAAAAAAAATCGCAACAGCGAAAAGAACTCTACGGAATTAAGCATCCAAGAGAACAAAAACAGAGAGAGATGCCTTTGTACGTAAGTTCTGTTTCTCGTTCAACATATCCCCATCCTTCCCTTCAATTCCCCTTCCCCATTCACACACACACACACACACACACACACACACACACACACACACACACACACACACACACACACGTGCGCGCGCACGCACGCACGCACGCACGCACGCGCACACGCACGCACGCACGCACACACACACACGTATGCACGCACGAACGCACGCACATACGCGTGCGTGCGCGCGCCCTCACACACACACACACACACACACACACACACACACACACACACACACACACACACACACACAGACAAATCCGCGCGCGCGCGCGCGCGCGCGCACCACATGCACAAACATTTACTCCTTCCCGCCTCCCCTTAGCTCCTCACATCCAACACCTCACTAAGGGCTTTCAAAATCATTTCTCTTTCTTGAGTAAAAATTCTGAACAAGAATATAGGCAAGTGTAGAGGAACAAAGAGTATCTGGTTAACTTACGTTACTCTTATCGTTCCTTCTAAAAGGGTTTGAAGAAAAGGATGGGGCCCGTTTTCTTTGGTGCCGTGCCCAAGCCTTACTTAAACCTCTGACAGTTTAGTAATCCTGTGGCTATTGGGAGACAGGACCTTATCTTTTAGCACATTCTACCGTAGTGATGATAAAGTGTTTGGATACTCTTTTCCCCATCTTCTTACTTCGTGTACCATACGCATGTATATTAATGTTTATGAGATTATGTCTTGTTTTTTTCCTTGGGAATATTATAGTAATCGTCGTGGTTTTGTTTGTTTGTTTGTTTGTTTGTTTGTTTTTTGTCTTCTCACATTAAAACACCATGTAAGATGAAGATTTCAAAAGTACGTGAAAGTTGAAGGCAGGGCAGTGCACACAAATAGGAGCTGACGTACCATGTGGTCATTGCGTGTTTGACGTATTCAACCGCTTTCTAGGGGAAAGGCCCAGACCAACAAATAACAGTTTTACTTTATTTGATATATCCGGGGATAAAGCTTATAAATTAAAGGTTGACTCTCTCTCTCTCTCTCTCTCTCTCTCTCTCTCTCTCTCTCTCTCTCTCTCTCTCTCTCTCCAGTGTGTGTGTGTGTGTGTGTGTGTGTGTGTGTGTGTGTGTGTGTGTGTGTGTGTGTGTGTGTGTGTGTGTGTACGCAGTATGAACGCATGTATGCATACTGTGATGTACGTGCATTCTCGATTGTTTATTTTATGTATTGTTATCAAATGTGTTCGCATTTTTTGTCTTGTCTTTGTCCTCTTGTAAATCCATTTTAATCGGTATATCATGTGCTCATTGTTTAATCTATCAAACATACAATGGAAAATCGTAACAGGCTGATATATTATACCCCCCTCTCTCTCTCTCTCTCTCTCTCTCTCCTCTCTCTCTCGTGCCCATAAAACTATCCATGTCCTCATACACCGAATTCCAAAACCACGAGGTGCATTTAATGAGGTGACAGCGACAGAATGTTAATCCCAAGGTGTGTGTGTGTGTGTGTGTGTGTGTGTGTGTGTGTGTGTGTGTGTGTGTGTGTGTGTGTGTGTGAGTGTGTGTGTGTGTGTGTGTGTGTGTGTGTGTGTGTGTGTGAGAGAGACAGACAGACAGAGAGACAGACAGACAGACAGACGAACAGACAGGCAGACAGACAGACAAATACAGATAGACAAACAGTCAGACAGACAGACAGATATATAGAGAAGAGAGAGAGGCAGACAGACAGGCAGACAGAGATCGACAGACAGACAGACAGACAAACGGAGTATGAGAGAGGCTCACAGCGAGGTTGTCTTTTGTACATCCGTGTTGATACACAATGCATTTGTGTGTGCGTGCGTGAGTGCCTGCGTGCGTGTGTGCGTGCGTGCATGCGTGCGTGCGTAAGTGCGCGCGCGCGCGTGCGTGTGTGTGTGAGTGAGAGAAAGCGAGAGAGAGAGAGAGAGAGTGTGTGTGTGTTGTGTGTGTGTGTGTGTGTGTGTGAGAGAGAGAAGGGGGGGGGGGGGAGACAGACACAGACAGACAGAGAGACACAGTGGCAGAGAGAGAGAGAAGATGTATACATGTGTTGCATGTGTGTGTGTGTGTGTGTGTGTGTGTGTGTGTGTGTGTGACTGGCGTGGTGTGTGTGTGTGTGTGTGTGTGTGTGTGTGTGTGTGTGTTTTGTGTGTGTTGTGTGTGTGTGTGTGTGTGAATATTATCTTTCAGTATGTTTTTGTGTGTGTCTGTATGTATGAATGGTAGTCAGCCAATCAAATTTCTAATGAATGAATCGGTCAGTGACGAATAATTCCTTCATTGAAAGGACTAATCAATACTAAACAAACAAACATACAGCAAACAAACAGAAAGAACAGAAAAAGAAAATGACTTAAAAGAAAGGATAATACAAAGAAATAAAACAGACAGCGCGAGACCAGGGTTACATTTAGATCTGGCCAATTAAGGAAGGCAGAAATAAGTAACTGAATTCAATGAACGAATCAATAGCAAATACAGGAACAAAAACTGAACTAAGCTTAATCGATAAGAAGAAATACCTATACGGGGGGGGGGGGGGGGGGGGGAGATCAAATACAAAATAAAGAAGCAAAACGTATGGGGAGACAGAAGAATGGCGATTTATTAGTAAAACCAGTAGTAGCTGCAACGGCAGCAAGAGTAACAACACTTATACCACAAAAATCAAAATGCAAAACACGATAGAGTCAGCATCATGAACAGCAAAATGCCAAACCACGGCCACTTCCAGCATCACTATCAACCACAGGGAAATGACATACAATTGACGCCGTTAATACCATCGCCAGCACAACCTACCAGCATTACCAATAACACATGAAGATGAAAACAAAATGACCAACAATAACATGCAAAACGAACAGAATCGCCACCACAAATACAAAAGCAACAACAAAAACAATTACATATTACTACAATCGCCGTCGATACCACCTCTCTACAATCAACAAGTACGCTGTCACCACCACCACCATCATTACCACGACCAGTACCAAAACATAGACAAAAACACGATCACAACCACTATCAAAAAAAAAAAAAAAGAAAAAAAGAGAAAAAAAGAGAAAGCAAAAGAAATAAGTTAAAAAGAAAAAAAAAAAGAAAATCACAATTACCATCACTGCCACTACCATTACTAAACGATATCAAATAAATATATAGAATCACTACCTTAGATCAACCAGCACAACAACAAAGACAAAGCATACAAACACCAACAGCCGGCAACGAACCTTGCTTAAC
>CM065732.1:26855021-26862521 GCA_033310375.1 Conus canariensis
CCTCTCCCCATGACTTTGTGGTGAGGCCCTCTCCCCATGACTTTGTGGTGAGGCCCTCTCCCCATGACTTTGTGGTGAGGCCCTCTCCCCAGGAAGAGCAATCCTGATCTTTACACAAATTCCATCATGGAGAGAACACTGACCATGGTCTTTAATACCATAGACTACTACTACTACTACTACTACTACTACTACTACTACTACTACTAACTTCTGCTGCTGTTGCTGCTGTTGCTGCTGCTGCTGCTGCTGCTGCTACTACTACTACTACTACTACTTCTACTACTACTACTACCACTACTACTACTACTAACTTCTGCTGCTGCTGCTGCTACTACTTCTACTACTACTTCTACTACTACTACTACTGCTACTGCTACTACTACTACTACTACTACCACCACTACTGCTACTATTAACAACTGCTGCTGCTGCTACTACTACTCTTACTCCTCCTATTACTACTACTGCTGCTGCTGAAGCTGCTGCTGCTTCTACTGCTATTGCTACTTCTAATACTACTACTGCTACTACCACAACAGCAACAACAACAACAACTACTACTACTACCGCTGCTGCTGCTACTATTACTACTGCTGCTGCTACTACTACTACTACTACTGCTGCTGCTGCTGCTACTGCTGCTGCAGCTGCTACTACTACTTCTACTACTACTACCACTACTACCACTTCTAAATACTACTGGTACTACTACTACTGCTACTACGACTAACTACCACTACTACTACCAGCAGAACTGCTGCTGCTGACTCTGCCGACTTTGCCGTTATTACCACTACCGCAAATTAAAAAAATATTCTCTGTGACTATTAGTTGTCGTCCGCCGGTAATGCTCCGCCTATGAGGCTGTCTACACTGATCCAGCATCTTTACGAAGTGAAACGAACTACACAACTACCTCTAGCCCCTCTCTATCTCAACCCCCTCTCCCTCTTCCACCTCCATGTCCTCCACCCCCGCCCTCATGCCTCCCCTCCCCCCCCCCCCCCCCCCCATGCGACCCATCTGGAAGAAAAGGAAACACAAAACAAAACAAAAAATGTAAAGAAAAAAAAAAACTCCTACTCAGTTAATGCAGTATCGGTGACCGTTGGCGTGATGGCTTGTTTCAACACGGGCACACCACTCCTTTCCCGCCTGTCGCTCATCCCTCCGTCCCTCCCCGTGCCGCCGATAACCCCCGATCTTGCCCGAAGCGACCGACGGAATTGAACGAGCGAGCGCGCGCGCTGATAAAATGACGCCGAAGGCTGCACGAGGATCTCCGCACGTGCTGGCACGCAAACGTTGATCCATCCACTCTGATGGGAGGGGTGTCTGCCAGGATTGGAACCTTGTACTCCCTGAGGGGTGGTGGGAGAGAGAGAGAGAGTGAGAGAGAGAGAGAGAGAGAGAGAGGGGAGAGAGAGAGAGAGAGAGAGAAAGGCGGGTTGGGGTTGGGAGTGTCATGTATGTCGTTTCGTTGCCGAGTTTAAATTCCAGAAGACTTTTGAAGGTCAGTAAGTGCATTTTTTTCAAGTTGTTCACACCCATCCACGTTGGAATAACCAACCAGGCTGCTAGATCAATCAATAATGAATCAATCAATCAATCAACCAATCAATCAATCAGTCAGTCAAATGGTACCTCAAATAAGTGACTGATCAATCATCAATCAGTCCATTAAACAAACAACCATCCACCTAAATAAATATGTATTTCAGCTGTCTGTATAACTCGACACAATACTTCTCACCAATCTCACAATTTAGTCAGTCATTCACCTAGTTATGAGTGATACAGATGTCGACTACAAGGGACAGAAGATGGCTTTCAATGTATGCTTTCTTGCCTCAAATTTAGGAGCTTAGAAACTGGAGAGTTACACATCAGACACATTTTGAAAAGGAGCTGCTGCAAGAAGTGTTTTCTTGCCAACTGTTATGAAGCAGAGACAGATTTACAGTCCAAGACCCCAGAAGAGTACAAACTATCTCATTCCTCAGATGTATTAAAACTCCCAGTCCTTTCATGCAGAATGTAATCGAGTTGAATTATGTAGCTACTCAATCCTTGATAATCCTATTTCGCCATGAAAGATGCTAAGAACGGAGTTTGATGTTGACTATGATGATGACCAGATTAAACAATTCTATCCCCAACTCCAAACAGCCTTCAACAAAGTTTTCAATTTTCAGGAGGATCGGAATGCCAAGGTTTGTATAAATGCTCTAGAAGACTGGGGGAAAATTCTGTAATCCATGATATAATGTCCCTCCTGTAGTAAGACCACCAATGATAGGTGACTACATCTGCTAGAATTTGCTGGCGATAATGATCACTTCTATGCCCGCATTCTCGGTCAGCTTAAAACATGCCGACGATGGACTTGGCACTTTCAAAATAATCAGACAGATTGGCCAAAACAGAATAGACACCGGCAGCGCTAACAACACTGGAAATTATTTGCCTGGACAAGAACATCTGCCCGTGCCTCAGTAAACAATGATTCGGGATCAAACGTTCAAGAACCATCTCCATGAACATTTAGGCATGTGAAGCTTCTACACCTGCAAGCAGAATTTCACAGACGACGTTCTCCAAACCCTGGAGAAGAGATTTCATCGCGAGACCTTGAACATGTCTGTACACACGGGTGAGTGCCCATGTGGCACTGGTCCACAGACGTTAACCCACGTCCCTCAGTCCAGTGCCAGCTTGGACACGCCACGACAGGAAAGGATGCCCTATGTAGTGGACCTGAGGAAGAAGAAGAAGGAGAAGAAGATGATGATGATGATGATGATGACGATGATGATGATGATGATGATGATGATGATGATGATGATGATGATGATGATGATCTCTGTTCAACTGTCAGGTTACGTACAAAAACGTTCACATCCATATCAGACGAACTGTTGAATCATACGATAATCTGTTCATCACGATCAAGAGGAGAAAGGTGATGTAGTATGGACATGATTCATGATCAGCGGACCCGGAATTTTAAAAAAAAACCCTAACGCAGGGCAGTACCAACCGGACGAATAAGAGGCAGACAGAAGTGGAGGTGAGAGGACACTATCGGGCAGTGAACAAGCCTGTTACTCGCAGACTTTTCCAGAGCTTCAAAGATCCATTACCACAACAGATCGAAGCACATTGTCTGAAAGTCACCATTGACGCCCATGAACTCTTACTGGAGTTTACAAGACTGATGAGAGGATTGTGCATTTGTGATCCGCTGGGTAGTAAAGACATGGTCAAGGATGATAAACTGATTGTCTGTGTGTTTGCAAGTAATTGGGAGGTATGGGTATGGTCAAGACTGATGGGATGATTGTCTGTGTGATTGTTAGTAATGGGCAGTACAGGCATGGTCAAGATTAATGGGATGATTGTGTGACTGTAAGTAATGGGGCGGTACAGACATTGTCAAGAGTGATGAGAGGATTGTCTGTGTGTTTGTGAGTAAAGGGGTGGTACAGGCATGGTCAAGACTATGACAGGATTATCTGTGTGTTTATGAGCAATTGGGGGGCGGGGGGCGTGTCTAGGTATGGCCACGTTAATGGGATGATTGTCTGTGTGAGCAATGGGCTGCTACAGACATGGTCAATACTGATGAGAGGACTGTCTGTGTGTTTGTGAGCAATGGGTTGCTACAGACATGGTCAATACTGATGAGAGGACTGTCTGTGTGTTTGTGAGCAATGGGCTGCTACAGACATGGTCAATACTGATGAGAGGATTGTCTGTGTGAGCAATGGGCTGCTACAGACATGGTCAATACTGATGAGAGGACTGTCTGTGTGTTTGTGAGCAATGGGTTGCTACAGACATGGTCAATACTGATGAGAGGACTGTCTGTGTGTTTGTGAGCAATGGGTTGCTACAGACATGGTCAATACTGATGAGAGGATTGTCTGTGTGTTTGTGAGCAATGGGTTGCTACAGACATGGTCAATACTGATGAGAGGACTGTCTGTGTGTTTGTGAGCAATGGGTTGCTACAGACATGGTCAATACTGATGAGAGGACTGTCTGTGTGTTTGTGAGCAATGGGCTGCTACAGACATGGTCAATACTGATGAGAGGACTGTCTGTGTGTTTGTGAGCAATGGGCTGCTACAGACATGGTCAATACTGATGAGAGGATTGTCTGTGTGTTTGTGAGCAATGGGCTGCTACAGACATGGTCAATACTGATGAGAGGACTGTCTGTGTGTTTGTGAGCAATGGGTGCTACAGACATGGTCAATACTGATGAGAGGATTGTCTGTGTGTTTGTGAGCAATGGGCTGCTACAGACATGGTCAATACTGATGAGAGGACTGTCTGTGTGTTTGTGAGCAATGGGTTGCTACAGACATGGTCAATACTGATGAGAGGATTGTCTGTGTGTTTGTGAGCAATGGGTTGCTACAGACATGGTCAATACTGATGAGAGGATTGTCTGTGTGTTTGTGAGCAATGGGTTGCTACAGACATGGTCAATACTGATGAGAGGACTGTCTGTGTGTTTGTGAGCAATGGGTTGCTACAGACATGGTCAGTACTGATGAGAGGATTGTCTGTGTGTTTGTGAGCAATGGGTTGCTACAGACATGGTCAGTACTGATGAGAGGATTGTCTGTGTGTTTGTGAGCAATGGGTTGCTACAGACATGGTCAATGCTGATGAGAGGATTGTCTGTGTGTTTGTGAGCAATGGGTTGCTACAGACATGGTCAATACTGATGAGAGGATTGTCTGTGTGTTTGTGAGCAATGGGGTGGTACAGACATGGTCAATACTGATGAGAAGATTGTCTGTGTGTTTGTGAGCAATGGGGTAGTACAGACATGGTCAATACGGATGAGAGGATTGTCTGTGTGTTTGTGGGCAATGGGGTGGTACAGACATGGTCAATACTGATGAGAGGATTGTCTGTGTGTTTGTGAGCAATTTAGCGGTAGCGCTCCAGACATGGTCAATACTAATAGAGAGGATTGTCTGTGGGTTTGTGAGTAATAGGATGGTACAGACATGGTCAATACTAATAGAGAGGATCGTCTGCGTGTTTGTGGGCAATTGAGTGGTCCAGACATGGTCAATACTAACAGAGGATTGTCTGTGTGTTTGTGAGCAATAGGGTGGTACAGACATGGTCAATACTGAGAGGACTGCCTGTGTGTTTGTGAGCCATGCAGTTGTACAGACATGATCAAGGCTGTTCAGATGATGGTCTGTGTGTTTGTGAGCAATGGGGTGGTACAGACATGGTCACGACTTATGAGGGGAATGTTCGTGTGTGTGTTTGTGAGCAAAGGGGTGATACAGGAATTGTCAGGACTGATAAGAGGATTTTCAGTGTGCCTGTGAGCAAAGTGGTGGTATAGGTATGCATTAGGTTGCATAGTAAATCCAGACCTATGTTGTGACCAAAATTTCCACTCCAAATTAAAATCACCTCTTTTGTTGATTCCACAAAGGGTGTTTTTTTCCATTTCTTTTCTTTTTTTTTCTTCTTCTTTTTCTGTTTTTGTTTTCGGTTAGTCCTATACTACTTAGCATACTGACTCATAGATTTCCTGATCCACAGTACCAAACGTCCTAATTCGTTCAGAAAGCAGGCAAAATTTCAGTGTGGGATGAACATCTCAACGAAAACCAGGTAGGCCGTTAAGCTGCGTAAACATGAGGTACAAAATTTGGATCGTTGTACGCTTGAAAACTAGCTGAACGGTACCCTATATCTAAAGACGTTTTAACAGCGTCCTTGCCTTTTAATTAGTGTTATGCAACTGAAAGCTGCTATATAACACTGAATCATGCTCGGTACACATAAACTGACCTAATGTCGTCGCCTAGGGTACGCTTCTGTGACTCATTCGGCTGAACATTTTTTTTTCTTTACAGAATCATATGTGAATCGAATCTCAGTAAGTACAAAACCAACTTCAAGACAATCAGTGAAATCCATTTCAAACACTCAAGGAATATTCATAGAAGACAGGTATGGCGTAGGTATGGCGTACTTCAAGACAATCAGTGAAATCCATTTCAAACACTCAAGGAATATTCATAGACATGTATGGCGTGACCTCTTCTCTCTCTCTCTCTCTCTCTCTCTCTCTCTCTCTCTCTGAGTGCTTGTGTGTGTGTGTGTGTGTGTGTGTGTGTGTGTGTGTGTGTGTGTGTGCTCACACAAGAATACGTGCAAACATTACTACCCCGGATTTCTTTCATGTAACACCGCAATCTTCGATAACTGACGTTTGACGTGTTTCTTAGAAGATAACTGCTAATTAACCGTTTATTGGCATTCTTAGATTTACTGATGAAAATACATACATAAATAGATAAACAAATAAACTGAGCACACCGATGGATCACAATCAAACATACAAAAATAGTAGAACAGAGGGGGGAGGGGGGAAGCTAACGAAACGACAAAAAGATTAATAAACCAACGAACGATAGAATAAATGAAATAAGTAAATAAATGACAATTCGCTAAAGCTCTCTTTGTCCAAAATCAACACCAAGAAGCTAACTCACAGCATGAAAAACACTTTGGAAAGAAAAAGAAAAAAAAAAGGACATGACGTCAATCATCAATTACGTCATGCAGAAGTTTTCATAAAGCTTCTTGACGATGTTCGCCAGCAGCAACCACTTTGTCAACAATAGAGCCGCAGCTACCAAAGCCTGCATCCCCTTCCCTCCCGTGCCCCTCCCACCTTCCCAGCTATCGATTCTTCGACAACCCTCATTCTGCCAATTACAAAATATTCCTTCTGAAATTGTTGGAAGAGGAATCATCTACGATTTGAGGAGCCACAGGAGAGAAGAGGGGGAGTAGGGAGAAGGATGGTTGAGGAGGCAGAGCTTGTAATAACACACCCCGGAGACTCGCATTTTTCTCTTTTTACCCCTCTCTTTCTTTTTTTTCACCCTAACCTCATCTGCCCGGGGGTCCTTCCATCGTCGGACCCCGCCACAACAACATGCCAACAGCATGCGGTGTAAGACGCGAGAGGGGACCCCTGTGGATTCTCTCTGCCCGGATGATTTAAAAACAGATGCGATCTAACCTACCCGATGAAAAGGAAGCTAATATAAGCATACAACATGACTTTCAGATACAGTTGACCGCCCCGGCAGTAGCGTTGTGGTTAATATACTAAACTTGCAAGGAGAGGGTTTGGGTTCGAAACTTTCATTGACATACTTGTGCAGTATTGTCCCCACTGTGCTATGTGCTATGCAAAGTAAAACCACTGAATACAATCAAACGGTATTCAGTGCAATGGTGTGTTATCCAATGCAATGCCACGGAACAAATTTGAACGCATTGCTCTCCCGGCAAGTCCTATAGCAAACGACGTCTGAGGATGGTGAACTGTCAGAGGTTCCCCTCGCCTGAGGCACGGTTTAACGTAAGGCAGAGCCCATCTCTCTCCTCCCGCGGCTCCTAACCTTCCATAACCTAATTCACATGCTGTTTTACGGC
>CM065732.1:26865021-26887521 GCA_033310375.1 Conus canariensis
CTCTCAACTCTGATTGTTTGTTTTAACTGTACACTTCTTCTAAGTCTATTGGTTACAGCATAGTTTATGTTCGGGTTCCCGATCATGTGGGCATTCAGGGCAATGAGGTAGCTGATCTACTTGCCAAGAATGTCATAAATAAAATCGTGCAGCTTTTCTCTTTCCAGCACACAGTTCTGAAATTAAGTCTCAGGCGTACATCAAAGACATCTAGCGACAAGAGGATTGGAGCACGCATACGAAAAACAAACTCTTTCAAATTCGATCAAATCTTAAAGAGCTTTTACCATCTGCCATTGGTGGTCGTAAAGAAGAAAGAGTTATATGCAAATTACACTCTCTTTCTTTTTTTACATCCACTCATACCTTGTAAAAGGTGCATTCCCTGTGACGTACTCCTCACTGTAAGACATGTTCTTAGAGACTGTTTGGACTTCCATGATGTCAGACATACACAATTTGCAGCAGGCACTATGAAAAACTTGAAGATGCTCCATTAGATGTGATTTTGTGCATTGTACACCACACACACACACACACACACACACACACACACACACACACACACACACACACACACACAGAGAGAGAGAGAGAGAGAGAGAGAGAGAGAGAGAGAGAGAGAGAGAGCACTCGAAAGTTTAGAACATTATGACTTTCACAAAACACAAAAAAACCCAACACACAACGAACAAACAAACAGCCCCCTCCCCCTTCCTGAATAAAACCATTGTCTCCATCCCCATCTCCTCCACGACATCCCCAGCCCCTTCCTTAACCGCATATAAAAGAAAGCGCCCAATGGCAAACAATACACATTTCGGCATCTGAGTACACGCTCTGACCTGTTTCATGGACCAACAGCCTTACGATAACGTCATGCCGTCTGTTTACTGCAGTGTTCGATGGTGTTTGTTTTCGGCGAACGTTGTTAAGTCCATTACCATTTCAAATGTTGCGTCAAGACAAATCTACGATTGTCGTTTTCAAGGAAACGACATACAAAATTTTACATCAACACAAAGAACAGTTTCCTTTTCAACATGCAGGAGGGCAGTTACCTTCGACCTTCAAGGTCTTTGAGGCGGTTGGCAAACGTTCCAGTACAAATCAGTCTTGTCATTTGCACCGAAGCAATTGAAAACTGTACCAGTGGAGCTGCCAAGTCTCATTTATCTAGGGTGCAAACACTGACTGCCATTTGCCCCGAGGCGATTACGACTACCAATCGCAACAGATTCTTATTTGTGCTGTGGCGAATGTCAATATGGAAAGAGAGAGAGAGAGAGAGAGAGAGAGAGAGAGAGAGAGAGAGAGAGAGAGAGAGAGAGAGAGAGATTTAACTGCCCAGTTTGAGGTACAGCTTTTTTTTTCGCTTTTCTAATCACTTGAATCTCTGATGTTAGGAAGATAAATGTGTTGTATCAGACTACAAGGATCAGAAATGGAAAAACATATCCATTTTTTTCCTCCAAGAATTTCCCCTTATTTGTCAATGTTGTTTGCAATAATTTGATATTGATGAGCACCTTGAAATCGGACCATAAAAAGCAGTAACAAGAAGTACTTATATATATATATATATTATATATATATATATATATATATATCTCGAGCGGTCAACAGACTGGCTACGATAGTAACAATTGTAACACGTCCACAGTTCAACGATGGGTTCAGTTCAATGTACAAACAAGTAGGGACCACACCAAAAAGAACTGTTACTGCACAAACTGTCACCCAGGTACAAAATATAATTGTGTGTGGATGTTGTGGTGCAAAATGTCACTTCTGCCCAGAATGTCGCCTCAAATAACATTTTGTACTGAGGTTGCGGTACAAATTGTAACCACAGAATGTCATCCTGGAGGATTTTCTATAGAGGCAGGTCACATGTTCAAGTATGCAGCAGAACAAATTGTCCCCATCGTGTGAACGTACAAGTTTTGGGTCAAGTCTGACTGGTCGCTTGAAATATGTTGTCTAGTTATATAAGGTGGATCAGGGAACACAAGTATGCCTGAATGATAGTCAGAAAGGAACTTGGAACCAGTGCTATTAAAAAAAAAACTGCGAAAATCATGTAAACATGTTAATGACCTACATTGTTGACAGGTTTGTGTAGGCTCAGATAGGTGTGTTTTTCAGACCACGTGTTCCAGGAAATATCAAAGGCATCGTATGGAAAGCACCATCATCATTGTTGTCATCATTGCTGCCGTCACTTGATGCCAAACCCTCTCTTACACCATCAACACCGCTACCAGTATCACACCTTCAGAACGCATTACTATCATCGTTGACACCAGCACTGACATCCGCGGTAAGGTGATCACCACTATCTCTTCTTCACGTTGTATACCTATGTCACAAAATGGGACCGGTCTGGCCAGACTCCCAAACCACACATTTCCATTTAGCGATAATTTGTTCCACAGCAGGCATAAGCATGCGACCAACTAGTACACAATGTCATCAACGAAAAAGGGTGATACTTTGCACAATAACGTTCGCAAAGAATGTTACCTGGGGTGAGAGCCTACACCGAGGTGACATTGTATACTGTAATATCGGAAACAATATGTAATCCAGGATTGCATTTTGTACCAAGGTGACATTTTTGCACTGCAACAAGGAATCTAGTGCTGTGTCAACTGCAGAGTTAATTTACGTAAAGTGCTGGGCGTGCAGATAGTGCACTTGTTAAGAAATCAATGAATTCCAAGTCCATTGTGCGATTCTAGCTGCTATCATCAGCAGAAGTATTCTGCACGTAGATGTAAGCAACGGAATTAGTCTGTCCATAGTTATCAGTAGTGGAAGTAGTCTGTCCATAGTTATCAGCAGTAGAAGTAGTCTGTCCATAGTTATCAGCAGTAGAAGTAGTCGTCCATAGTTTATCAGCAGTAGAAGTAGTCTGTCCATAGTTATCAGCAGTATAAGTAGTCTGTCCGTAGTTATCAGCAGTAGAAGTAGTCTGTCCATAGTTATCAGCAGTAGAAGTAGTCTGTCCATGGTTATCAGCAGTAGAAGTAGTCTGTCCATAGTTATCAGCAGTAGAAGTAGCCTGTCCATAGTTATCAGCAGTAAAAGTAGTCTGTTCATAGTTATCAGTAGAAGTAGCCTGTCCATAGTTATCAGCAGTAGAAGTAGTCTGTCCATAGTTAGCAGTAGAAGTAGTATGTCCATAGTTGGCAGTAGAAGTAGTCTGTCCATAGCTATCAGCAGTAGGAGTAGTCTGTCCGTATCTAACAGCAGTAGAAGTAGTCTGTCCATAGTTATCAGCAGTAGAAGTAGTCTGTCCATGGCTATCACCAGCAGTAGTCTGTCCATAGCTATCAGCAGTAGGAGTAGTCTGTCCGTAGCTAATAGCTGCAGAAGCAGTCTGTCCATAGCTATCAGCAGTAGGAGTAGTCTGTCCGTAGCTAACAGTAGTAGAAGTAGAAGTAGTCTGTCCATAGTTATCAGCAGTAAAAGTAGTCTGTCCATGGCTATCACCAGCAGAAGTAGTCTGTCCATAGCTATCAGCAGTAGAAATAGTCTGTCAACAGCTATAAGCAGTAGAAGTAGTCTGTCGTCAGCTATAAGCAGTAGAACTAGTCTGTCATCAGCTATAAACATTAGAAGTAGTCTGTCGCCAGCTATGAACAGTAGAAGTAATCTGTCATCAGCTATAAACATTAGAAGTAGTCTGTCGTCAGCTATAAGCAGTAGAAGTAGTGTGTCATCAGCTATAAACATTAGAAGTAGTCTGTCGTCAGCTATAAGCAGTAGAAGTAGTCTGTCATCAACTATGAACATTAGAAGTAGTCTGTCGTCAGCTATAAACAGTAGAAGTAGTCTGTCCTTAGCTTTCAGCAGCAGAAGGAGTCTGTCCGTACCTATCAGAAGTTAGGAAGTCTGTCCGTAGCTTTGAGCAGTAGAAGTAGTCTGTCCGCAGCTATCAGCAGCAGAAGTAGTCTGTCCGTACCTATCAGCAGTAGAAGTAGTCTGTCCGTAGCTATCAGCAGTAGAAGTAGTCCGTCCGTAGCTATCAGCAGTAGAAGTAGTCTGTCCGCAGATATCAGCAGTAGAAGTAGTCTGTTCGTAGCTATCAGCAGTAGAAGTAGTCTGTCCGCAGCTATCAGCAGTAGAAGTAGTCTGTCCGCAGCTATCAGCAGTAGAAGTAGTCTGTCCATAGCTATCAGCAGTAGAAGTAGTCTGCCGTCAGCTATAAGCAGTAGAAGTAATCTGTTGTCAGCTATAAGCAGTAGAAGTATTCTTTCATCAGCTATAAACATTAGAAGTAGTCTGTCGTCAGCTATAAACAGTAGAAGTAGTCTGTCCTTAGCTTTCAGCAACAGAAGTAGTCTGTCCGTACCTATCAGAAGTTATGAAGTCTGTCCGTAGCTTTGAGCAGTAGAAGTAGTCTGTCCGCAGCTATCAGCAGCAGAAGTAGTCTGTCCGTACCTATCAGCAGTAGAAGTAGTCTGTCCGTAGCTATCAGCAGTAGAAGTAGTCCGTCCGTAGCTATCAGCAGTAGAAGTAGTCTGTCCGCAGATATCAGCAGTAGAAGTAGTCTGTCCGTAGCTATCAGCAGTAGAAGTAGTCTGTCCGCAGCTATCAGCAGTAGAAGTAGTCTGTCCATAGCTATCAGCAGTAGAAGTAGTCTGCCGTCAGCTATAAGCAGTAGAAGTAATCTGTTGTCAGCTATAAGCAGTAGAAGTAGTCTGTCATCAGCTATAAACATTAGAAGTAGTCTGTCGTCAGCTATAAGCAGTAGAAGTAGTCTGTCCTTAGCTTTCAGCAGCAGAAGTAGTCTGTCCGTACCTATCAGAAGTTATGAAGTCTGTCCGTAGCTTTGAGCAGTAGAAGTAGTCTGTCCGCAGCTATCAGCAGCAGAAGTAGACTGTCCGTACCTATCAGCAGTAGAAGTAGTCTGTCCGTAGCTATCAGCAGTAGAAGTAGTCCGTCCGTAGCTATCAGCAGTAGAAGTAGTCTGTCCGCAGATATCAGCAGTAGAAGTAGTCTGTCCGTAGCTATCAGCAGTAGAAGTAGTCTGTCCGCAGCTATCAGCAGTAGAAGTAGTCTGTCCGCAGCTATCAGCAGTAGAAGTAGTCTGTCCGCAGATATCAGCAGTAGAAGTAGTCTGTCCGTAGCTATAAGCAGTAGAAGTAGTCTGTCCATAGCTATCAGCAGTAGAAGTAGTCTGTCCGCAGCTATCAGCAGTAGAAGTAGTCTGTCCATAGCTATCAGCAGTAGAAGTAGTCTGCCGTCAGCTATAAGCAGTAGAAGTAATCTGTTGTCAGCTATAAGCAGTAGAAGTAGTCTGTCATCAGCTATAAACATTAGAAGTAGTCTGTCGTCAGCTATAAACAGTAGAAGTAGTCTGTCCTTAGCTTTCAGCAGCAGAAGGAGTCTGTCCTTAGCTATCAGAAGTTAGGAAGTCTGTCCGTAGCTTTGAGCAGTAGAAGTAGTCTATCTGTAGCTATCGGCAGGAGAAGTAGTCTGTCCGTAGCTATCAGCAGTAGAAGTAATCTCTCCGTAGTTATGTAGCTATCAACAGCAGAAGTAGTCTCTCCGTAGCTATCGGCAGCAGAAGGAGTCTCTCCTTAGCTGTCAGCAGTACAAGTATTGTGCAGATGAGAGCCATCTTGTAAGGACTGTTGAGTGTATTTATAATTATTATTTACATCCGTGTTATTTGTGAAGATTGAGTAAAACATATTTGTGAAAACTCTGCTTGTCTGGTTTTTGTTTGTTTTTTTGTTTTTGCATTGTGTATGAAACACACGTTTCTTTGCACTTTTTTGTGCGTTTATATGTAATTTGCTTTTTCATATAAACATATCATCATCATCATCACCACCATCAGCATGAAGTAACGGGTTACTTGTAGTAATCTCTGCAGCTTTTCAAATGAGCAAAAACAAAGAAACAACAACAAAAAAACCGAAACCAAAGCAAAACCCAACCACCACCTCACCTGAACATATGCTATTATAATGTCTTACAAAACATTTTTGATTGGGTTTTGAAATTTATAGAAAAGGGTAAAATATATTAACACAGATAGATAAGTAGATAGACAGATAGATGAATATATAGATGTATGTATGCATGCATGCACGTGTGCCCACACACACACACACACACACACACACACACACACACACACACACACACATCATATACATATATATATATATATATATATATATATATATATATATATATATATACTAGCCGGTGTACCCGGCTTCGCTCGGGTATATCTGTACAATAATTTTCTGGCCACCCCTCTCTCTCACCACTTAAAAGACAATACAATAAAATTCAGCTTCGGTTTGTTTCGTTTTTCCCATGCTGAACCAATTGCCCCAGCCTCCTCCTATCTACTTCACCCAATTTCTTCGGACGCCCACTCCCTTCTTGCCTCTCAATCTGTTTTCCCTCACGAATTTTTTTCGTAATACGATGCACAGTCCATAGAGGGATGCCTGTACTTTGTGAACTTACCGATGCATTCTCAATTCCTTGATTGAAGTGCTCCAAAATGACAACTCTGTAGGGGCCACCATAACCTAGTGGATAAGGCGCTGGACTCATGATCCAAAGGTCATGGTTTCGAATCCCGGCTTGGTCTTGGAAAGTTTAACGTGGAATGTTTCCAGCTAAAATGACCATAGTTCACCCTGATGTCCACCCTGGCCCCGCTGGTGTCAGGCTAATGTGACAGACCAGCCATCTGCATATCCTTGATTTGGGCATGGACGTTAAATCCAACTCAAACATGACAATTCTGTGAAAAGATTGCATTTTCACGATGTATCATGTCTATTGGAGGGCCTCTGGGTAGACAAATTTCTGGTCTCCCTGTTTGGCGCAAGTATAGTCAGTGTTTCTGCGTTTCCAGTTCGTGATGCTGCAACGTAGAACATTCCATGTGTAAAACACGGAACGGTCAGGTCTGCCCCAAGGGATGAAAATGTCGGACCCTGGCTCTTGATGATTGTCAGAGCGAAAGCTGGTTTCATGGGAAACTGAAGCCGTCAGAACTGGAATGGCAGGGGTGAGTCCATGGGTTCCAGAGGAATTCTGGGGAGCAGCACCGGTTAACCTTTGTGGGGGCCACATGATATTTTCGCTTCTACAACGTTCCTGTGCAGTCTGGTGAAGACACATCGGGTGCCATTGATCACCTTTGGCGGGTCCAGTGAGTGGAGAATGATAATAGGGACTCCAGATTTCAGCAACAGTTCATGTGGTGGAAGTCCAGAAATCTCAATGGAGTTCAGGAGTTCTTGTGGATAAAGGACTGCCTCATCATCATTCTTGGCCGTGTCAACAGATCTGTACAGAGTTTCCTCTCCAGGGAAGTCAGCTACGATTTTTTAACGGTCAATTTTAAGTTTCGGTTCGTGTAAGTTGTATATCATTGTTCAGCATTGAAAACTACACCTGTATACCAAATTTCATCAAAGAAAGGTCTAAATTTAGAAAATAACGCTTTTTAACGGTGATACCATCTCTAAATTTAGAAATTAACGGTTTTTAACGGTCAATTTTAAGTTTCTGTTCATATTAGTTGTCTATCATTGATCAGCGTGTAAAACTGCACCTGTATACCAAATTTCATCAAGAAAGGTCTAAATTTAGAAAATAACGGATCTTAACGGTTTTTAACGCTCAATTTTAAGTTTCGTTCGTGTAAGTTGTATATCATTGTTCAGCGTGTAAAACTGCATCTGTATACCGAATTTCATCAGGAACGCTCTAAATTTATATAATAACGGTTTTTAACGGTCAATTTTTAAGTTTCCGTTCGTGTAAATTGTATATCATTGTTCAGCGTGTAAAACTGCATATGTATACCGAATTTCATCAAGAACGGTCTAAATTTATATAATAACGGTTTTTAACGGTCAATTTTAAGTTTCGGTTCGTGTAAGTTGTATATCATTGTTCAGCATTTAAAACTACACCTGTATACCAAATTTCATCAAGAAAGGTCTAAATTTAGAAAATAACGCTTTTTAACAGTGATAAATAACGGTCATAAAAACTATCGAATGACCCAATGCTATTCACAGTATGTCCTTCTAGACTCATGCCAAGTTTGGTGGCGATCCGAGGACTCCCTTTGCCGCCAACATCAGAAAAGATTGTATTTTTGATCGTTTTTAGGGGGGTACGTGTTGTTAACGGTTTTTAACGGTCATAAATAGCTGTCGTAGAAACTGTCCAATGACCCTATGTTACTCGGGAGATGTCCCTCTAGGTTCGATGTACCTGTGCAATGTCACAACGGCCATTTGATGAAAAGCAGAGGAAAAAGATGTCTTTGAAACCGTTATAACAGTTTTTTAACGGTTTTTAACGGTTTTATTTCTTTAAAGATTAGCCCAAAACCATCCTCGGGTTACAACAGACATACCTGCTCAATTTCAAGAAGATCGGGTTTTAAACAGTTTCTTTTATAGGGTTTGGTGTTTTTAACGGTTTTTAACTGTTATAAATAACGTTTTTTAACTGCCAAATAACGGTTTTAATTTTAGAGAAGGTCCTGTACCTGTGCAATGTCACAACGGCTATTTGAAGAAAAGCAGAGGAAAAAGATGTCTTTGAAACCGTTATAACAGTTTTTTAACGGTTTTTAACGGTTTTATTTTTTTAGAGATTAGCCCAAAACCATCCTCGGGTGACAACAGACGTACCTGCCAAATTTCATGACAATCGGTTGAGCCGTTTTTGAGTCTATAGCGTACACACACACACACACACACACACAACAGAGACAGAATTTGCCATTTATATATTAGACTAGCCGGTGTACCCGGCTTCGCTCGGGTATATCTGTACAATAATTTTCTGGCCACCCCTCTCTCTCACCACTTAAAAGACAATACAATAAAATTCAGCTTCGGTTTGTTTCGTTTTTCCCATGCCGAACCAATTGCCCCAGCCTCCTCCTATCTACTTCACCCAATTTCTTCGGACGCCCACTCCCTTCTTGCCTCTCAATCTGTTTTCCCTCACGAATTTTTTTCCATAGATACACAGTCCATAGAGGGATGCCTGTACTTTGTGAACTTACCGATGCATTCTCAATTCCTTGATTGAAGTGCTCCAAAATGACAACTCTGTAGGGGCCGCCATAACCTAGTGGATAAGGCGCTGGACTCATGATCCAAAGGTCGTGGTTTCGAATCCCGGTTTGGTCTTGGAAATTTTCACGTGGAACTTTTCCAGCTAAAATGACCGTAGTTCACCCCGATGTCCACCCTGGCCCCGCAGGTGTCAGTCTAATGTGACGGACCAGCCGTCTGCATATCCTTGATTTGGGCACGGACGTTAAATCCAACTCAAACATGACAACTCTGTGAAAAGACTGCATTTTCACGATGTATCATGTCTATTGGAGAGCCTCTGGGTAGACATTTCTGGTCTCCCTGTTTGGCGCAAGTATAGTCAGTGTTTCTGCGTTTCCAGTTCGTGATGCTGCAACGTAGAACATTCCATGTGTAAAACACGGAACGGTCAGGTCTGCCCCAAGGGATGAAAATGTCGGACCCTGGCTCTTGATGATTGTCAGAGCGAAAGCTGGTTTCATGGGAAACTGAAGCCGTCAGAACTGGAATGGCAGGGGTGAGTCCATGGGTTCCAGAGGAATTCTGGGGAGCAGCACCGGTTCAC
Source organism: Conus canariensis (assembly GCA_033310375.1). Lineage (NCBI taxonomy): Eukaryota > Metazoa > Mollusca > Gastropoda > Neogastropoda > Conidae > Conus > Conus canariensis. The sequence goes on from CM065732.1 coordinate 26,874,697, forward strand.
CTTTGTGGGGGCCACATAATAATACAGAAGTCATGCAGCAGGGTGCCGGGTGGGCGGACAGTAAATAGCATTTTCAAGGTCCCTCTGGATGCCAACAAGCAAGAAACGCCAACCTGCTCTGTCAAGCATGGGTCAACGTTGGCCAAAGTCATCAAAGAGGCTGCAACCATCATAATTGATGAAGCTCCCATGACCCACAAAGCTGTCTACGAGGCCATGGACTCTACGCTGCAGGACATCACCCAAGTGCACAGGCCAATGGGAGGCATCCCAACGCTGTTCTGTGGGGACTTCAGGCAGATCCTCCCTGTCGTCCTCAATGGCACCAGAGCCAACATTGTCAACGCCTGTCTGATAGCCAGGAGGATCTGATAGAAGCAGTCTACCCGGATCTTCATGTTCACTGTGCAGACTCAGACTGGTTAGCGGAAAGGGCCATAATCTCCTCCCTGAACGAGACAGGCTGAACAGAAAAATCGTAGCTGACTTCCCTGGAGAGGAAACTGTACAGATCTTTTGACACGGCCAAGAATGATGATGAGGCAGTCCTTTATCCACAAGAACTCCTGAACTCCATTGAGATTTCTGGACTTCCACCACATGAACTGTTGCTGAAATCTGGAGTCCCTATTATCATTCTCCGCTCACTGGACCCGCCAAAGGTGATCAATGGCACCCGATGTGTCTTCACCAGACTGCACAGGAACGTTGTAGAAGCGAAAATATCATGTGGCCCCCACAAAGGTGAACCGGTGCTGCTTCCCAGAATTCCTCTGGAACCCATGGACTCACCCCTGCCATTCCAGTTCTGACAGCTTCAGTTTCCCATGAAACCAGCTTTCGCTCTGACAATCATCAAGAGCCAGGGTCCGACATTTTCATCCCTTGGGGCAGACCTGACCGTTCCGTGTTTTACACATGGAATGTTCTACGTTGCAGCATCACGAACTGGAAGCGCAGAAACACTGACTCTACTTGCGCCAAACAGGGAGACCAGAAATGTCTACCCAGAGGCTCTCCAATAGACATGATACATCGTGAAAATGCAGTCTTTTCACAGAGTTGTCATGTTTGAGTTGGGTTTAACGTCCGTGCCAAAATCAAGGATATGCAGACGGCTGGTCCGTCACATTAGACTGACACCTGCGGGGCCAGGGTGGACATCGGGTGAACTACGGTCATTTTAGCTGGAAACATTCCACGTTAAAATTTCCAAGACCAAGCCGGGATTCGAAACCACGACCTTTGGATCATGAGTCCAGCGCCTTATCCACTAGGTTATGGCGGCCCCTACAGAGTTGTCATTTTGGAGCACTTCAATCGAGGAATTGAGAATGCATCGGTAAGTTCACAAAGTACAGGCATCCCTCTATGGACTGTGTATCTATGGAAAAAAATTCGTGAGGGAAAACAGATTGAGAGGCAAGAAGGGAGTGGGCGTCCGAAGAAATTGGGTGAAGTAGGTAGGAGGAGGCTGGGGCAATTGGTTCGGCATGGGAAAAACGAAACAAACCGAAGCTGAATTTTATTGTATTGTCTTTTAAGTGGTGAGAGAGAGGGGTGGCCAGAAAATTATTGTACAGATATACCCGAGCGAAGCCGGGTACACCGGCTAGTATCTAATATATAAAGGGCAAATTCTGTCTCTGTGTGTGTGTGTGTGTGTGTGTGTGTGTACGCTCTAGACTCAAAAACGGCTCAACCGATTGTCATGAAATTTGGCAGGTACGTCTGTTGTCACCCGAGGATGGTTTTGGGCTAATCTCTGAAAAAATAAAACCGTTAAAAACCGTTAGAAAGCTGTTATAACGGTTTCAAAGACATCCTTTTTCCTCTGCTTTTCTTCAAATAGCCGTTGTGACATTGCACAGGTACAGGACTACTTCTCTAAAATTAGAACCGTTATTTGGCAGTTTAAAAAAAACGTTATTTATAACAGTTAAAAACCGTTAAAAACACTTAACCCTATAAAAGAAACTGTTTAAAACCCGATCTTCTTGAAATTTAGCAGGTACGTCTGTTGTGACCCGAGGATGGTTTTGGGCTAATCTCTAAAAAAAATAAAACCGTTAAAAACCGTTAAAAACTGTTATAACGGTTTCAAAGACATCTTTTTCCTCTGCTTTTCATCAAATGGCCATTGTGACATTGCACAGGTACAGGGCTACTTCTCGAAAATTAGAACCGTTATTTGGCAGTTAAGAAACGTTATTTATAACAGTTAAAAACCGTTAAAAACACCAAACCCTATGAAAACTGTTTAAAACCCGATCTTCTGAGGTTGGCGGCCACGAGAGTCATCGGAATCGCGACCAAACTTGACATAAGCCTACAGGAACATCCAGCGGGTAACATAGGGTCATTAGATAGTCATTATGACCATTAAATTTGACCGTTAAAAACCGTTATTTTCAAAATTTAGGCTGTTCTTGATGAAATTCGGTATACATGTGCAGTTTTAAATGCCGAAAAATGATATACAACTTTTACGAACCGAAATTTACAGTTGACCGTTAAAAACCGTTATTTTATAAATTTAGAGTATTCTTGAAGAAATTCGATATACATGTGCAGTTTTGAACGCTAAACAATGATATACAATTTTCAAGATCCGAAACTTAACATTGACCGTTAAAAACCGTTATTTTCTGAATTTCGAAATTTTTACCGTTCTTGATAACATTCCGTATGCACGTACAGTTTTAAGCGCTGAACAATGTTATGCAAATTTTACGAACCAAAACTTAACACTGACCGTAAAAAACCGTTATTTTCTAAATTTATACCACTATTGATAAAATTCGGTATGCGTATGTCCAGTAACGGTAAGTAATTTTGCAACATGGATGGTTTAGCAGGTACGTCTGTTGTGACCCGAGGATGGTTTTGGGCTAATCTCTAAAAAAAATAAAACCGTTAAAAACCGTTAAAAAAAACTGTTATAACGGTTTCGAAGACATCTTTTTCCTCTGCTTTTCATCAAATGGCCGTTGTGACATTGCACAGGTACAGGGCTACTTCTCGAAAATTAGAACCGTTATTTGGCAGTTATTAAACGTTATTTATAACAGTTAAAAACCGTTAAAAACACCAAACCCTATAAAAACTGTTTAAAACCCGATCTTCTGAGGTTGGCGGCTACGAGAGTCATCGGATCGCCACCAAACTTGACATAAGCCTACAGGAACATCCAGCGGGCAACATAAGGTCATCAGATAGTCATTATGACCATTCAATTTGACCGTTAAAAACCGTTATTTTTAAAATTTAGGCTGTTCTTGATGAAATTCAGTATACATGTGCAGTTTTAAATGCGAAAAATGATATACAACTGTTACGAACCGAAATTTAAAATTGACCGTTAAAAAACGTTATTTTATAAATTTAGAGTATTCTTGAAGAAATTCGATATACATGTGCAGATTTGAACGCTAAACAATGATATACAATTTTCAAGATCCGAAACTTAACATTGACCGTTAAAAACCGTTATTTTCTGAATTTATAATTTTTCACCGTTCTTGATAACATTCCGTATGCACGTACAGTTTTAAGTGCTGAACAATGTTATGCAAATTTTATTGACCGTTAAAAACCGTTATTTTCTAAATTTACACCGCTATTGATAAAATTCGGTATGCGTATGTCCAGTAACGGTAAGTAATTTTGCAAGAAGAATGCTATCCCAGAAAAAGGCTGGTGTGCAATACCGTAGTATGTTTGTTGAGTTTTCAAAAGACCAACCAAAGGTGCCACCTTAAAACCGAAAAGGCAGAGGAGTCAAATTACCACTTTCCGCGGTCACTGAGGAGAAACAATCAGGTTTCGAAATATCAGTATCTGACCAGGAGTTAAATGTTAGTGAGTTTCCTCCCAATTGGAGATTGTCTCTCTCCCCCTTGGAGACTATAAGCTTGCTGAAGGCTCATTTTGAGAAGCATTTATTATTCCCCATTCACCCACTCAAGCACATACTGTTAGTTAGGCGGAATTATCTACCACTGCAGATATGAATGCTTATCTCCCCCTATTTCTTCAATCTAAGACATAAGAGCAAGCTTTGTTTATAATTGAATATTTCTTGCAGTCATTGCAACACCAAGCTGCTCTGTAAGTTGCTGGAATGGTGCTCAGTACTTATCCTTGGAATTTATTAGTTTATTGTATACATCTATCTATCTATCTATCTATCTATCTATCTATCTATCTATCTATCTATCTATCTATCTATACATATACATATATATGTGTGTGTGTGTGTGTGTGTGTGTGCGTGTGTGTGTGTGTGTGTGTGTGTGGCGCGTGCGTGTGCGTGTGTGTGTGTGTGTGTGTGTGTGTGTGTGTGTGTGTGTGTGTGTGCATGTATTTATATATGTATGTATGTATACACCATCTCTGCTTTTGATTTCGTTCTTACTCTTGCTAAAATGTTCACATATCAAAATAACGTTCACCAAACTTCACGTCTGCAACCCAACTTTAGAAGAAAAAAAAAAGAATGTTGAAGCAACATTCAGAAACACAACGCCAAAACTGAAACTGTATCACGCAGATCCACTCACACAGGTTTCACCAAACTGCAAACTTTATAACTGGAAACAAGACAGTAGAAACCTCAGTTATGCATCCCAGACTTCCATTCTGCACAGTGTGCCCAATGGAATTACCTTGGTCAGAGAATGACTGATACACTGACGAACTATACTGGAAATAAGAATGATTTGTTAAGTGCACCTGACGTTTTCGTAAACTGATATGAGACCCACGGGAAAAAAGAAAGATGTACAATGATATTTTTGGTCTTCTAATGGTTTCCATTTAAAACGTTTACATGCTGATGTGAATCAAATTTAAAGTACACCACTGCAACGGTATGTTTATGTTCGAGTAACTGCTATCATAATTATGTCACCCAATTTTAGGCCTTACTAAAATTGTATGGGACCTTCATGCACAACACTACGTATTGCAACCCACATTCTCTCTCTCTCTCTCTCTCTCTCTCTCTCTCTCTCTCTCTCCTCTCTCTCTTCTCTCTCTCTCTCTTCCGATATTCTTTATGTCCATGATTTATGGTTTCAAAATCAGTCACTTTTGATTATTGTCAATATCAATATCGGCATGTTTTTTGTTTGTTTTTGCATTACGTATATCTGAAATATGAAGAAGAAAATGAAAACAACTACTGAAAACTAAGATATCAGGTAAAAAAAAAAAAAAGATCAATTGATGGGCTACACTAGAAAACTTGAGAGATGAGGCGGAAGTCACGCCAAAGTGGCAAGCTTCACCGGAAAGGTTCATAAATGGACCTACCATTCAGGAAACACTGACAAAACCCCTTAGATTTGCCCTCCTGGATCAAACTGAAAGGGGGTGCGGAAGATAACAACCACCCACCCACCCCTACCCAATACTCACCCCCTAACTCTCCAACCAGGCACCGGCGTAAATTGCCAAGTTGCGAAGCAGCCGAGTTACCCAATTAGGCGTGGAGGCGGCCGGTAAAGGAGAAAAGGATTCATAGCGCCCGCCACTACAGCAGGGGTAAAAACAGTTTTAACCTTTCTCCCCTCAGGCCCATCCCTTTGTTCCTCCCCTGCGAGGGAGAGTTGTGTCAACCCTACTCCCCCCCTCCCCTCCCCACAGTAAAAAAAAAAAAAAGAAACGGGGCGGGGGGGGGGGGGGGGGGAGGGGAGGGAGATGACAGGAAGGAAGGGGGGAGGGGGGGGGGGGGGGGGGGGGGGGGGCGACGATTGTGGCGAAAAAGGGGCGGGTTTGGAGGGTGGATGGGGGAGTAAAGGGGGGGAGGGGGGGGGGAGGATTCCTTCCCAGACTCAGCCGCCATTATCGCCCGGGGGCGGTTTGCACAGCATCTCTGGCCTGGGCGGCGTGGCGTTTGCTCTTCACACTGGGCACCTCTCCTGCAAGCGGCGTTGCGATTGGCTGATTCGGCCAGGCACTATTTTCTTTCCATTTGGCCGAGGAAATGGCCCCCGGGCGTGTTGGACAAGATGGCGGACTCCAAATCGGATCAGGATGGAGATGACAGAGATAACGTCACGGGGCAACGGTTCAGTTGGGTTCAGGGAGGAAGAGGCGGAGGAGGGGTGGGGAAAGGGGGGGGGGGAGGGGAAAGAGACTGGGTGGTCTTTTTTCTTTTTCTTTTTTTTTTTTTTCTTTTCTGTTGACATCCTTGGGTGTTGTTGCCAGCACTGCTTGGGAGGTTTGCTCTGGAAATGGTTCCTTGTGGAGGTTCTTGAAAAATTGATGGTCTGAGGGAACTATTGTTGTTGGCGAATTCTCTCTCTCTCTCTCTCTCTCTCTCTCTCTCTCCACACACACACACACACACACACACACACACACACACACACACACACACAAGGTGGGAAAAGGGGCGGGCTTGTGGATATTGATGAGAAGGCTCCTTGTAAGAGTGACAATAAATGGTTTGCATGTGGTTACAGGTGCAGGGTGTGCATGTGTGTGTTGATCGGAGGCTGGAAGGGGGTGGTGTGTGTGGTGGGATGGGTGTGGGTGGGTGGGGGAGGGGGAGGAAGGACGAGAGAGAGAGAGAGAGAGAGGAGGAGGAGGAGGAGGTTGAAGGCATGGAGAGGGGAGGGAGAGGATGGAGTGGAGGGAATACCAACGCAAGTGCTTTCATTCGCATGAGATGGCGTATTCCAGCGTATATATCGATTACATTTTGACCGTTCCAGTGTAGACGGATATCAATTGTAATTTTTGTCTTTTCCAGCATGTCCATTGAATGGTGTTTGAGATTGTTGCTCTCTCTCTCTCTCTCTCTCTCTCTCTCTCTCTCTCTCTCTCTCTCTCTCTCTCTCTCCTCTCTGCATGTGTTTTGTTTCACCGGGTGCATGTGCACACGTGTCTTCTTGTGCGCCTGGATATATAGATATACGTGCATAAACGTCGATGCGCGCTCACATTTGTATGTTGACGTTGAAATGGTAAGGGAAATAACAAGTAGTGGCGATATCAACTCATTCATTTCCAAACTCAGACAAAGATTTATCTACTGTTTCCCGCAAGAATGACAGACATTCTCAGTACTCTACGTTAATGATCATTGTATTTGAAACGTTCAGCGTTTTTCCACTGAGCCAGAATGGAGGTCTGTCGGCAGATATAAGCTAATGAACTTGTTGCAGTCCCTACCCCCCTCCCCTCCCTCCCCTCCCCCCCCCCCCTTCTTTTTTTTAGACAGTACATTCCAGTCAAGACTGATCGTTTGGTTTATATCTGTGTCAAATTCAAAATGTATGTAAATCAAGAAAGTGCTTACAAGTATTGAAGGTGGGAATGCCACCATTCAATGGTCCATTCTTACACATCATCTTGTCGGACAAGGAGTGTGGTCACACTTATCAGTTTTGTAAAAACTGCATTACAGCTGAGTTCCGTGCTACCCCGATTTGTCCAAAACGCGCATTTCTTTGAACTCATTCAATTCCTGAAAAAAATCCACCGCAAAAAGTTAGTATTCTGATTCAGTTTCTTAATGACAAATTTCAAGGCACTGCATACACATATATGTTAATCAGCAATATCTGTCCACACAGTTTGAGACTTCAGACAAAGTTGCATTGGGTTTACGAAGTCATATGCTGTTTTACCTATTGTGAAACGAAACATGTTTTTGGTTTCAATGTTGTTTTCTATTGTGGATATTATCTTTCAAAGTTCAGAGGCCTCTACAATGAAACAACTGAGCTTTCGCTTTTGACTGTGTGCCTTTTTCTGTCTGTTGGTCTGTGTCTGTCTTTGTTTCGCTCACTCTCGTTGTCTCTCTCTCTGCCTCTGTCTCTGTATCAGATCAGTTTCGCTACTCTGTCATGTTCAGATAACAACATGCCTTTTACATGCACAGGAACTTGAACGTGTGTGTGTGTGTGTGGTGTTTTGTGTGTGTGTGTGTGGAGAGAGAGAGAGAGAGAGAGAGAGAGAGAGAGAGAGAGAGAGAGAATGTTGAGGGGGGGGGGGGGTAACAATAAACTCTCGATGAAGAATAGTTCATGTGTTCACTTCGTGGCAGCTACTGTGTTTGAAAGAACCCTACGCAATGCACTGTATTTGTCTGGGGTGGGTAAGGATGGAGAGAATACGGCAGTAGGAGAGTACTTCGGTTCAGAAGCCTTTACCATACCCCCATCTGTTCCCTCTTCTCTACTTGACCCATGCGAATGAAAACTGTGTTTTCCTCTGAAACTTTTAAGACTGAAGATTTCTCCGAACTACTTAGATGTGAAGGACAAACCAGAAAGAAAGAAAGACTGGAGAGCAGTGCAGGCTGAATGTTCTGTTAGGTCAATGGCAGTTTGGGGGTGCCTTCGGTCAGACATCCTGATCCTGTACACTGTGATCCAGCAGCAACCCACAGTTGTGCACTGTAGCTCCCTCTGTCAGTCTGGTACACTAGGGATCTCTGGTTTGATCCTCGGCTGGACTGGTGAGACTTGTTGTTGTTGTTGTTCTTTGATTTAACGTCTGTTCACCCAAAGGTGATATTAGACAAATTAAATAAATATCAAATAAAATAATAGTAGAGTAAAATAAAATAAATTAAATGAATGAAATAAATTGATTAAAACAAAATAATAGATAGATAAACTAAATAGGATAGAATAATAAAGAAATGTGTGTGGGGGGGGGGGGAGGGGGAGGGGGGGAAGGGTAGGTATGTGTCACTGGATGGGTTTGTATTTTTTGTGGTGATGGTGTATAGTGTCCTTTAGTAATAGTGGAATAATCTGTCCTTCACCCTTTCTTTCTGTCCTTCACGTATTAATCTATTCTATTAGTACATTGACAGATCTGATACATTATAAAGTATCTAGAGATTTGGACTGCAAATCAATTCAAGTTATGCGGTCCACAGCCCAGCCAATCATGAAAGCCATCCCAGGATTGCCACCGTGTAAAAGTTCGATCCTGTAATCTCGAGTTATGGTTAGAAAAATTGACTTGCATACTGCATAGAATATTCAGATTGTTTTAAATATCTTTAATCTAAAAGTAATAAATTCCCAATGTGTCCTACTATCTTAACAATTAACAGATATAATTTAATAACGCAGGAAAGAACAACAATAAATCAACAAATCAAAGAAAAATACCAACAGGACTGGAATGCAAAATTTGTGAAAAAATTTTAAGAAGCTGAAAGTCATTTACAATTTTTTCAATGGATAATGGCTCATAAGGTAGCAGCACGCCCCCTAAAGTTTTAGTAATGAGTGCTTTAATTTCAGAACAGTGTAGGAGTAAATGCTTTATAGTAATCTGGTTTCCACATACACAATTTACATCTTTAGAAAATTTTGTTCTAAGAGCATTTAGACGAAGTTTAAACATCAAAGCTATAATATGTCTTGATTTTGTATTACTAAGATATGTCAAGAGTAACTTTGAATCTGCGATAGGTTCATTTAATCCTTTAATACAATTTTGTGAATATTGACTGTTTGATGTCATCAGAATATTATCAAATTCATCTTTAGATATTTTGTCAATATGTTTGTAGCATTCATGTAAATCTAACTTTATATTCAGCTGTATTGTTCCTTCAACATTACGCGCTGCTCTTTTAGCTGCTCGGTCAACCACTTCATTATGATATATCCCATAATGTGAAGGTACCCAATAAAAAGTGATACTGATGTTTTTAGCTGATAACTGATGTATTACATGTTTTATTTCTAGTATCATTTCGAGACGCGTTTTAACATTTTGACATTTGATAGCTTGTAGTGCAGATTTCGAATCGACACATAATAACACTTTACGTTTGGGCCAGTTTGTTGGAAGATCTATGATATGCTGTACCGCCTTTAATATTGCTACCAATTCAGCAGTAAAAATGGAGTAATGATTACCGATATGATACTGTTTCACTAGGTTTAGTGAAGGAATTACAAATGCTGCCCCTGTCTTGCCATTCTCGAGGACAGATCCATCTGTATATATTTTAATATGATCATTATAATGACTCTCCATGTGTAAATTAATCACATTTTTTAATATATTCGGTGACTGATCTTTGTTCATATCCATATGGTCTATATCAAAATTAGGTTTAACTTGTTCCCATGATGGAACTGGCGAGAAAGAAGGCTTCATGGCAACCTCTTTATCTTTTAAATCTGCAGAGTTAATCATATCCGAGACACATGTATTTATTGGTTGTAGAGAATGTATATATTTTGCTCTTTTAACAAAATCATGTTGCGAGTCCAGATTTACTTCTTTTTTACTAAAGGTATCATATGCAGATGATTTTAATACATATTTCGACGCACAAACTTTTCTGTGGTTATCAAGTGGTAGAACACCCGCTTCCTTGTAAGTCCCTAAATTTGAAGCATGAGATGGTACCCCAAGGGCTAATTTATAAGCTTTACAATCTATACTTTGTCAGTTTGTTTAACAAATGCTTTGGAGCACTAAAAAATATTTCCTGAGCATAAGTTAACCGTGAACGCACAAGAGAATTTGCAAGGGATACAAGCGCTCTAGTATCTTGGCCCCAGTGTTGTTTACTTATAATTTTGAGAAAATTTAAAGCTTTCCTTGCCTTGTTTAGTATGTAATCTATATGTTGAGTCCATGAGAGTTTTGACGAAAGATAAACTCCCAGAAATTTTACAGTTTGTGTACTAATTAATGACAGTTCCATTGATTGTGAAAGTAGGGAGTTTTTCTGGGTTGCACCCAGAGTTAAATAGTACTATATTTGTTTTTTCCAATGATAGATTTAAGCCATTCTCTGTCATAAACATATTGATTTTATCTAGTTCACGTTGATATACTGATATACTGGTGAGACTTAATGAAACACACCTGCACATTTACATGTTTGGAATCCTCTCCCCCCCACCCCCTCCTCCTGCCTACGCACACACTTTCTCTCTCTCTCTCTCTCTTCTCTCCTCTCCTCTCTCTCTCTCTTCTCTCTCTTCTCTCTCCGTCTCTCTCTCTCTCTCTCTCTCCTCTCTCTGTCTCTCTCTGTCTGTCTCTCTCTCTGTCTCTCTCTCTCTGTCTGTCTGTCTCTCTCTGTCTCTCTCAAACACACACACACACACCGCACGCGCGCGCGCGCGCGCGCGAGCGCACATACACACTCACGAACACACACATACAGAGAGAGAGGAGAGAGAGAAAAGAGAGAGAATATCACAGGATCGACAGCAAATAACTGATGATTTCCTGAGGAATTCATGATGCAGTACACACTGAAACGACGAGAGAACATCGCACAAATCAAAGAATTAAAACCAACAATTGAAGGTTTTCTTTCTTTGCTTTGAACGAGCTGAATAACATGACAAAACCTGGAAAATAAAACACTACCAAAAAACAATTTGCCCCCTCCCCCCCACCCCCACACTAAACACGCCCGCCACACACACACACACACACACACACACACACACACACACACACACACACAACAAACAACACACACACACACACACACAACAAACGACAAGAAATTTAAGGATTTCCAAGAAGCTAAATACAAGATTTTCCGAAGAACCCAAAGTACTTGTACACCACTAAACAAATACGCTGCAGTTCCTAAGTTAATAAGAACCCCCTCCCCTCTTCCCTGCCGTCACCATCCGCCCCCCCCCCCCCCCCCCCCAGTACACACATTGACACAAAAAGTCCTAGCTCTCAGTCTGTCTCCACTGCCCCATCCCCCCAATCCCTCCTGCCTTTTCTCTCTCTGCCTCTCCTCTCTCCCTCAACCTTCACCATCTCTGTACTTAGATGCCTTTGGTTCTTTTCCTTACGTTTAGTCCCCCACCCTCACCCCCTCCTCTACACTTCCATGTAATCTGCCCCCGTTCTCCCACCCCACCTCTCCCCCACCGTCTCTCCCACTCTTCTCTCGCTGAGTGCATTTAAAAAAAGCGCGAACTTCTGTGATGTTTTGATCACGCACGTGTCGTGTAGTCCGAGCTTGAAATTGTCTAACTGCGCAATATTCAAAGTTGAAAAGTACAAACGATCAAGGTTCCTGCTCCCCTGACCTCCTTTCCCCGCACCCCACCCCCACCCCCCACCCCCTCGAAACTCCCAGTGTACGTGTGTATTTCAAAGTGTATTCCACTCAAGCTTCTATGGGTGGGATGTGTATGTGCAGCGTCGACGGAAAAGGTTTCTTTTCGTATTGGATCTCACTTCCGTACAAGCACTTCCTTCCGGTAAATATCGAGAACAGATTCGTAACCCACAGAATGTAGAGACCGCTCCGATATGAGCAGGGAAAATTCAACACGATCGGAGTTTAATCAATCGGCCTCAATGTTTTGACGGAAAAGAAGCTGTTGTATAGAAAGAGCGAGCGAGCGAGCGAGAGAGAGAGAGAGAGAGAGAGAGAGAGAGAGAGAGTGGAGGGGGGAGGGGGGCGGTGGGTGGTGGGGGTGTCAAAAGGAAATCTTAACAACGTCAGATTTTTTTTTTTTTTACAAGATCCGCAGTCCGGTGATTCACATGAAATGGGCACGTTATTCTAATAAACCATGTTCGCGGGTTCTGGCACTGAAAGTTTGTGCTTGCTGGCTTTTATGGTACTTCGCTCTTTTCGACATTATTTTAAAGTCGCGCTTTAGGCCTCGCGTTTTTTTTTTTTAGCTTTCCGCGCTTTTAGGCGCCTCTGCTTTCGCCCCTTCTGATACCGGTCCGTCCTTGTGGAGCCCTGTGTTGGCACAGTGCAATGCCGGCTTTCTAATCTCTCTGCCTCCATCATCGTCCCCCTTCTGTTCGCTTCCAGACTAAGAAATGTGATGGGCCACG
>CM065732.1:26895021-26900021 GCA_033310375.1 Conus canariensis
ACAGACAGACAGAGACAGAGAGAGAAGAGAGAGAGAGAGAGAGAGAGAGAGAGAGAGAGAGGTGGAAGACCAGTGACAACCAAGACCTTAAAATTAATCAAAATCAGAAAAGTGTCCAAAAACTGAAAAATGTGTTCATCCACGTTTAGATCGCATCATTTGATGCTTTTACTCTTAGGACGCATCCTGATCTTCTCCACTTAAGACACATCCTGATCTTCTCCACTGAGGTCAAATCCTGATCTTCTCCAATTACGACAAATCGATCTTCTCTACTTACGCGTAGGACAAATCCTGATCTTAACTTATGACAAATCTTGATCTTCTACGCTGCACTTAGGACAAGTCGTAATCTTCTCCACTTAGGACAAATCTTGATCTCCTCCACTTAGGACACGTCCTGATCTTCTATGTTTAGGACAAATCCTGATCTTCTACACTTAGGACAAATCCTGATCTTCTCCACTTGGGACAAATCCTGATCTTCCCCACTTAGGACAAATCCTGATCTTCTCCACTTAGGACAAATCCTGATCTTCCCCACTTAGGACAAATCCTGATCTTCCCCACTTAGGACAAATCCTGATCTTTTCCCCTCAGGACAAATCCTGAGCTTACCCTCAGGACAAATCCTGATCTTCTACACTTAAAACAAATCTGATCTCCCCCATTTAAGACACGTCCTGATCTTCTACACTTAGGACACGTTCTGATCTTCTCCACTTAGGACACATCCTGATCTTCTACGTTTAGGACAAGTCCTGATCTTCCCCACCTTGGACATATCCTAATCTTCTCCACTCAAGACACATCCTGATCTTCTCCACTCAAGACACATCCTGATCTTCTCCACTCAAGACACATCCTGATCTTACCCAATTACGACAAACAACGATCTTCTGTACTTTGGACATATCCTGATCTTCTACGCTTCGGGCAAATCCTGATCTTCTGCATTTACAACAAATCCTGATCTACACTTAGGACAGATCTTGATCTTCTACCCTGCACTTAGAATCTATCCACTTAGGACAAATCCTGATCTTCTACTCGGGACAAATCCTGACCTTCTACATTTATGACAAGTCCTGATCTTCACTTACGACAAATCCTGACCTACACTCACGACGAATCCTGATCTTCTACGCCACATTCATTCCTCTACCAATTTTGGGATATAAGTGATTGTTTGTTCTTCGTTTTCATTATCTTGAATGTTGTTTGTCTCTTTCGTTCCGTGGAATAATAATTTTCTTTTTTTTTTAACGCTTAGGACAAATCCTGTTCTTTTGCATTTAGGACAAATACTGATATTCTACACTTGGGACAAAACCTGATATTCTCTACTCACGGCAAATTCTGATTTTCTACGCTTTGGACAAATCCTGATCTTCTGCGATTAGAACAAATCCTGATCTTCTCCACGAAGTTCCGGGGAGATCGCATCATCTCGATTGGGTGCCATCATTCTATGATGTTGTAGGTTTCTTGTCTCCGTGTATTTGGTAAGCAGCAGCAAGAGTGACAACAGCAGCAGCAGTGGTAATTCCACCAGCAACAAAGCGGCAGTAACAGCAAAGTAGTAGTAGTAGTAGTAGTAGTAGTAGTAGTAGTAGTAGTAGTAGTAGTGGTGGTGGTGGTGGTGGTGGTGGTGGAAGTAATTTGTGGTGGTGGTGGCCATAGAAACAGCAGTAGCAGTGGATAGTTAAAGTTCTCAGCCTAACAGGAACCCTACGCGCGCGCGCGCGCGCGCGCGCGCGCACCACACACACACACACACACACACACACCACACACACACACCACACACACACACACAATTACATAGCACGAAGAAATACGGTTATTTAAAGTGGTATCCATGTGGCACGATTCTGGAATGTCAGAACCACGGTAGGGTTTAGTAGTAGTAGTATTAATGGTAGTAGCAGCAGAAGCAGCAGCGATGGTAATGGTAATAGGAGCAGCAGCAACAGTAGTAGTGGAAGTAGTAGTAGTAGAAGAAGCAGCAGAAGAAGCAGCAGCAACAGCGATAGTAGTAGTAGTTGTAGTAGTAGTAGCACAGCAGCAGAAGCAGCAGCAGCAGTAGCAGCGGCGGCGGCAGCAGCAGCAGCAACAGCAACAGCATAGCTGCAACGGAAGCAGTAGTAATATTATTGACACTAGTAAAGGAGGTAGCGGTATTCGCACTGGCATCGGTCACCTAATAACAGCAGTAATAACAGTAGGAACAGTATCAGCATCAACTGTCACAACGGAAGCAGAATCAGCAGTATTCACACAAGCATCAGTAACATAATTAGTAGCAAAAGTAGCTGCAGCAGCAGTAGTATCAGTAACAGAAGGAGCAGCATTTGCAGCAACAGCACTAGCATAAGAGATAGTAGTAGTAATAGCAGTAACAGTAGCAGCAGTAATAGCAGCAGTAGTAGTTGTAGTAGTAGTAGCAGCAGCAGTAACAGCAGACTAGTTGTATCCACACTAGCATCAATAACATAAGAAGTAGTAGTAGTAGTAGTAGCGGCAGCAATAGTAGTGGTAGTAGCAGTAGTAGCAGCAGCAGTAGTTGTATCATCAGTAGTGGTAGTAGCAGTTGTAGTGATAGAAGTAGTAGTAGCAGCGCAGCAGCAGCAGTCGTAGTAACAAGCCTAGTATCAGTATCAGTAATAGATAAATCGCAGCATCCGCGCTAGCATCAGTGGCATACGAAGGCGTAATGCAGCAGCAGCAGCAGCAGCAGCAGCAGCAGCAGCAGCAGCAGCAAGCAGCAACAGCAGCAGCAGCGGTAGTAGCAGAATCATTAACAGTAAAAGCGGAAGTCTCAGTATCCGCATTAGCATCAGTAGCATAAATAGCAATGGCAGCAGCAGCAATAGTATTAGTAGCAGCAGCAGCAACAACAACAGCAGCAGTAGTGGCAGTAGCAGTAGCAGCAGACTAGTAGTATCCACACTAGCATCAATAACATAAGAAATGGTAGTTCAAGTAGTAGTAGTGGTAGTAGTAGCAGCAGCAGCAGCAGCAGCAGCAGCAGCAGTAGCATTGCAGCTGTAGTTAGAGTGTATAGTAGTAGTAGTAGTAGTAGTAGTAGTAGTAGTAGTAGAGCAGCAGCAGCAGCAGTAGTCGTAATAACAAGCCTAGTATCAGTATCAGTAATAGCATAAATCGCAGCATCTACACTAGCATCAGTAGCATACGAAGGTGTAATAGCAACAGCAGCAGCAGCAGTAGTAGTATCATTCACAGTAAAAGCGGAAGTCCTTGTATCCGCATTAACATCAGTAGCATCAATAGCAATAGAAGCAGCGCAGCAGCAGCATAAGCAGCAGCAGCAGCAGTAGGGGTTGGGTGGTGGTGGTGGTGGTGGTGGTGGTGGTAGCAGTAGTGCTAGCAGTAGGAGGAGGAGATATCCACAGTAGCATCAGTAGTAGTATTTGTTGCTAGCAAGCTGCAGCAGTAGTAGTAGTAGAAGTAGTAGTAGTGGTGATAGAGATGGTGGTGGTGGTAGCAGTAGTAGTTGAGGGAGGGAGAGATATTGCAATATCCATACAAGCAACGGCAGCAGCAGCAGCAGCAGCAGTAGTAGGAGCAGCAGCAGTAGTAGGAGCAGTAACAGTAGTACCAATTAGAGTAATAGCAAGAATAGCAGCATCCGTACCAGCATCAACAACATAAGTAGTAGCAGCAGCAGCAGCAGCAGCAGCAGCAACAGCACATACTTCTTTCGTCCATGTCCCTGTTCGCATAATACTGAAGGGAGACCGAATCCTCTCATATTGCGTGATGCACTCGGACTCTCCTTTCACCCCCTCTTTCATCTGAGCTTCTCCATAGTTGATTGATTGTTTGATTGACTGACAGATTGATCGTGCAGTCGAGTGACTGTGTTTCTTCTTCTTCTTCTTTTTTTAACCCCAAACTTATTTTCAACCACGTAGAAAGCTGCGGGCTCCACGGTGCTTTTAGGTTAGAGAAAGAGCTTAAGGGACAACATCAGGAAACGCACGCACGCGCGTGAAGCGCGTGAACTTCCTTTGGTTGTGTGTACCGCACGTGCTTTGTGTAATTAAAAGTGCAGTTCATGTAACACGAGTCTGGAATGTCAGAACCCCATTTCCAGTCATTTACTCATTGTTCCTACGTTGGCCTAGGTTCTCAAGAGTTGTCACACGACTCACCTCATATTGTTTGTAGCTCAGCCGAACACCAGAGACCCTCTCGCGGCTGTAAGCTGTCATAGCAACACTAACTTGATATAGCGGGATCTTAAGCGCAGCGTGCGCCTTGCGCGCGTTAAAGAACACATGACCACATGGTAATATAACCATGCAGGCAGATAAAATTGATGAACGGCAATGTTCTGAGGCAAAGCACTTTCCAAGTGCAAAGAAACGTAAACTTCACACAGAGAGATGTGTGGTATGGATAAAGTGGTAGAACACAATATCTCTATCTATCTATCTATCTATCTATCTATCTATCTATCTATCTATCTATCCATCTATCTGTCTGTCTGTCTGTCTGTCTACCTATCGATCGATTACACGCACGCACGTACATATACAAGTGTACACACATAATTATTCATATACTAGAAGAGAGATGAGAGAGGAGAGAGAGAGAGAGAGAGAGAGAGATAGGCAGATAGACAGATAGATAGATAGATAGATAGATAGATAGATAGATAGATAGATATGCTTGTGTGTGTGCGTGTGTGTGTGTGTGTGCGCGCGCGCGGTGTGTGTGTGTGTGTAAGAGGGTAAGGCTCAGGTACAGAAGATGACTGACCAGTTTGCGTGACGATAGTGCGCGACATGTGAGATGCTCTCTCTCTCTCTCTCTCTCTCTCTCTCTCTCTCTCTCTCTCTCTCTCTCTCTCTCTCTCTCTTGGATGGTTGTTTTGTTTTAAAGTGGTCTTCGAATTTACGACGGTAAAACAATGGGCTGTTTCGTGTTTTTCCTTGTTGTCATGTCGCGTGTTCAATGAACTGTGAGATCTA
>CM065732.1:26905021-26907521 GCA_033310375.1 Conus canariensis
GAAGAGTAACGTCTGAAGGGGTACGGTGGGTGGGGTAGGGGGGGGGGGGGGGGTTGTGATAGAGAAAAAGCGGGCGAGATGGAAGAGGGGAGTGGACATTACAGAATGAGACAGACAGACAGACAGACAGGCAGACAGAGGATAGACGGAGGCAGAGAGGGGCGGGCAGAACGGATGAAGAGAAGAATGGAGATTTGGAAAAGAATCAAAAGAGACGAACGTGTATGAGAGAGAAAATTTGGAGCGAGATGGCGGAGGGGGGGGGGGGGGGGGGGTAGGGGGGAGGGGAGGGGGGGAGACGAACAAACAGATAGACAGAGTGACTGATAGACAGGCAGACAGACAGATGGAACGAACGAACGAACGAGCGAACAATCGAACTAACAAAATTTGATTCATTGATGGGAAAAGAATAAGCGCACTGTACGCTCGTTACATATTGCTCTCAAAAGTGAGAACAAACAAAGTTAGGATAATAAACCACTCTCGAAAATGAGAAGAAACAAAATTTAGAAAACCACTTTCAAAAATGAAAAGAAACAAAATTTAGAAAAGAAATCAATCAGCCCCAACACCTACCCCCATCCCAGCCCGACTCTGTCCCAAACATTTGAATAGAAAGTACAATCGTAATCTAACAACAAAAGTATATGATTTAAGAACACACACACACACACACACACACACACACACACACCACACACACACACCTTTTTATCTATCTATCTATTAAACATCGACATCAGCTCTGCGCGTCATGTTCATAAAAAAAATAAAAAAATAAATTAAAAAAAAAAACTTTTCTGCGTATAAACAGTGGTCTTTTAATGTATGTCTGTTCATCAAGCCCCCGGAAGGGATAATTGTTGTGACACTCACTGACCCATCCATCACTAACTGGATTTAGGCAATATAAATCGATGTTGAACCGTATGAAAGCATTTTAAAGTTACAAGCACCTGTTTTTATAAGTGAAATGTCATTTCAGTTTAACGCAGTTGAAGAAAATGAACAGTGTTTTTACATTTGAAACATGTAATGAGCGAAAGCTTGCACACGCTTAACAAACAAAACAACAAAACAAAAAGCAAAAACGAAATGATCCCTGCTATTTTCATCCGGTTTATCAGTTTTCGTTTGCTGAGCACGGAAATCACGCAGAACTTCTTTTTGTGCTCGTGTTTTCCGAGCATTATTTGCTAAGTGCGCGGGGTGGAGGGGGGGGGGGGGGGGGGCGGGTAATGACAAAATGGGTTATTGTCAAGGTCATCAGGGGGTAACTATTATATTTCTTCCTATGCAGCTGGTTAGTACCAGGGCCCAAATAGGGCCACAACGGACCACTGAGTTGTGTTTCTTCATTAACTCCCTGATGATTTTTTTTTTTACAAATGTTTTGTTCTTAACCCCGGTGAAAGGAGGAGTGTGATAAATGATAACATAATAACATACAGCAATCTACACCCAAAAATAACACAATGCAGAGGTATGGACACAACATGTTAAAACCATTACAAGTTTCGTGTATCTTGCGGGATATATGTACGGTCCAGAACAATGGAACAATTGTAGTATTAACTCACTGAGACTGCTGCATTGGTCACGTTTTATAGTTTGGTAACTGTTGCATCCTGTTTTTGTTGCTGATGAGTTTTTAAATAATATTATTTCCATTTTCTCCGGGGAGGGGGGGGGGGGTAGGAGAGAGAGAAGAGAAAGAGAGAGATTGTGTGTGTGTGTGTGTGTGTGTGTGTGTGTGTGTGTGTGTGTGTGTGTGTGTGTGGTGTGTGTGTGTGTGTTAGAGAGAGAGAAAGAGAGACAGACAGACAGGTTGACAGACAGACAGAGATACTGACAGACAAACAGAGATAGGGAGGACGGGAGAGTTGAGCCAGTTTTAAAACGTTTTGAATGTGTTTAAAAGAAATACATACACATTTTGCTTGTTTGCTCGCTTATTGCTTATTTGTTTGTTTGTGTGTCTTTTATCAGAAAAAAACGTATTGAACCAATTTAATAGTCAGGCAGCCCCTGATATGGCCCCACTGCTGACGACTAGACTTTAAGCAACATGAGCTGAAGTGACTCGAACCTTCGAACACTTCAGCAGCACTCAAATGCACCCTAACTCTCTTGTGCATTCTACTCTCTGCTTGCATCAAAGGGACCTCGAAGTATTCTCTGCCAAAAAGACTAACAATTTGTTTCATAGTTCGTGTTACATGCATGAAGCAAAATAACAATCGTTACGTTTGGGGGGTGTTACGCATCCAGAAATAGAAATACTACAACAGCTTTTTGTGGAGGATACTGAAATGTTGTTTTACTGTTTTGTTGATGACAGTGATAATAAAATAACCTGCTCCTCTCTGGTCACTGGTATAGCTCTCTCTCTCTCTCTCTCTCTCTCTCTCTCTCTCTCTCTCTCTCTCTCTCTGTAATTAGAGACTTTGCCCTGACCACTCTCTTTCTTTCTCTCTCTGCCTCTGTCTGTCTGTCT
>CM065732.1:26915021-26917521 GCA_033310375.1 Conus canariensis
ATGTAGTGACGCCAGCCTCCGAATGGGGTCGCTCACTCAAGCTGGTTCTGCGTCTAGAGAATCACTGTCATTAGCAGAGGGCTTTGAATGTCCTGCCTGTCCTGGGACAATACAGTCATCATTGAACACCGCCGCCAGCAGCGCAGTGTCTTCTCTCTTGGGTTGCCTTACTGTGTGACATGGTAGTGACTGCTTCCTGTGGATTGCTGGTGCCGGGGATGATACAGGTTAAATTTGCGTGTGGCTGTGGACGGGGAGCCAGTATAATTGGTGTATGAGACATGCAGCTAGGTTGGAACAGAAGACGCGACGGAAAAACAAAGTAGTTTCAGAGAGAGAGAGAGAGAGAGAGGAGAGAGAGAGAGAGAGGTTCTATTCAACAATGTCTACTGGGCATAATTCAAAATGAGAGTGAGCTAAAGATTCAGAAGTAAACAAGCAGAACGAAAATTGTCCAGAAAAGCCACAAGTCAATGACCGTTGTATGCACTCCGAAACATGATGTTCACTCAACAGATAAGACAATAGACCATAAATGCATAGAGCGAAAATACCGAGCAGAAAGCACGATTTAGAACTTCGTCTTTTTACATTCACGTAACATTTCTCACAATAGCCGAGACTTGTGAAACTCTGTCTTCTTCGAATTACCTGTGGCATGTTATTTGTTAGCTATGTGGTTCCTTGTTATCCACGTTTCAGGAAAAGGGCTGGCAGAGGCACCTAAAGATTTGCATGAAGTGCTATTTTAGAATAAATTGTAAGTGTACATTATAATTGTCTCCTCCATTTGCAGCATTTATACACCAAAGACACTTTTTGTTCCTGATATTAAGACTGAATCTACATTGGTTCTTGTTCAATGATACAAGATCAGACGTTGCTTAAGATAACGTCACTTTAAAATAATATACGTCAATGTCACGCAAGATTATTTCTTGCTTCAAAAATATCTTTATAAGTGATTTTTGACATGCATACCTTTCTGTCACTAAACATCCATGTCCGTTTTTGAATAAATATAATCAGTGAATACAGCCAACAACCCGCGCGTGTGACAAAGTTGAACGCAGTCTCACGGAACATTTGTTACATGTCTCCAAGCATTTCTTTCTGTTTTGATCGAGTTAATTTACAGCAGTCTCTCTCTCTCTCCTCTCTCTCTCTCTCTCTCTCTCTCTTCTCTCTCTCTCTCTCTCTCTTGTGTGTGTGTGTGTGTGTGTGTGTGTGTGTGTGTGTGTGTGTGTGTGTGTGTGGTGTGTGTATGTGTGTGTAGTCTACCCGTGAGCACAGCTCTCTCTCTCTCACTCACTCTCTCTCATCTCTCTGTGTGTGTGTGTGTGTGTGTGTGTGTGTGTGTGTGTGTGTGTGTGTGTGTGTGTGTGTGTTCTGTCTGTCTGTCTGTCTGTCTGTCTCAGTCTCAGTCTCTGTCTCTGTTTCTCTGTCTCTGTCTGTCTGTCTGTCTGTCTGTCTGTCTGTCTGTCTCTCTCTCTCTCTCTCTCTCTCTCTGAGGAGAAGAAAGCTCCCAACCCATAAAGCAAGATCTGACCACATACGCATATTCAACTATTTGATGTTGCTATTGTACATATTGACAGTAACAGACCTGAGCTAACTGAGATCCCTTTTGTTCTGCATACGCAGGCTGATTTTTGATTGAGTAACTGCTTGTACATTGGCTGCTCAGTTAATGACTGATCGATTTAGTAGTTGTACATTGGTTGGCCGATTAATTAAGACATACAAAACCGGCAAGAAGTAAGATAGAAAAAAAGAAAGGAAGGAAAGAAAGAGAAGGGAAGAAAGA
Organism: Conus canariensis; assembly: GCA_033310375.1. Lineage (NCBI taxonomy): Eukaryota > Metazoa > Mollusca > Gastropoda > Neogastropoda > Conidae > Conus > Conus canariensis. Next base: position 26,916,829 of record CM065732.1, read on the forward strand.
AAAAGAAAGATGGATTGAGGGTGTGAAGAGAAGAAAGGGGCGAAGGAAGAAAATAAGAAAATAAAAAAGGAAAGGGACAAAAAAGGAAGAAAGGGGGAAAGAAGGAAAGAAAGGAGGAATGAATAAATAAACAAAATCTGAATAAGGAAAGAAAGACGGGAAAAAAGGTGTTAGAAAGAGGGAGAAGCGGAAACTGTAAAAACAAAAAAAAAGGAACGAAATAATGAACAAAAGAAGGAACGAAATAATGAACAAAAGAAGGAACGAAAGAAGAAAGGAGAGGGACAGAAAAGAGGAAAGGAAGAAAGGAAGGAAGAAAGAAGAGGAAAAGGAAAAAAATAGGGCAGGAAAGAAGGAAAGAAGAAGAGGGGGGAAAAGGAAGGAAGGAAGAGAAGGAAGGAAGAAACCAATAAGAAAGACAGAAAGGAAGGAAGTAGGATGGAAAAAGGAAAAGGAAGGAAACAAAGGACTGATGAAAGAAGGAATGAAAAAAGGGAGGAAGGAATGAAGAGACGGGGGGAGGTGGGTGGGGGGGGGGGGGGGGGAGGCGGAAGAAAGGAAGAAATGAATGGAAGAAAAAATAGAGTCTGGAAAGGTGGAAGAAAAGATGAAAAAAAGAAAGGAGGGAAGGATGGAAAAGAAGAAGAAGAAGGAAGGAAGGAAGGAAGGAAGGAAGGAAGGAAGAAGAGATAT
>CM065732.1:26920021-26927521 GCA_033310375.1 Conus canariensis
GGAGAGACAGACAGACAGACAGACAGGCAGGCCGTGAGATACACGGACAGACACACAGACAGACACACAGACAGACACACAGACAGACACACAGACAAAAAGACAGACCGACAAGTAGAGAGAGAGAGAGAGAGAGAGAGAGGAGAGAGAGAGAGAGAGAGAGAGAGGAGCAGAGGAGGAGAGAGGAGGCGCAGAGGTAGTGAAGAACAGAGGGAGAAGAGGAGCGGGATAGAACAAGAGAGGTAAAGTAGCCAACATCTGTCGCACCAGAAAGAAGGCACAGGAGAACATGAGGAGCTGAGAGAGAGCTGCAGAGAGAGAGAGAGAGAGAGAGAGAGAAGAGAGAGAGAGAGAGAGGAGAGAAGAGAGAAGAGAGAGCAGAGATCGAGAGAGAGAGAGAGAGAGAGAGAGAGAAAAGAGAGAGAGAGAGAGAGAGAGAGAAGAGAGGAGAGAGAGAGAGAGAGAGAGAGAGATGAGAGAGGAGAGAGAGAGAGGAGAGAGAGAGATAGAAAGAGAGAGAGAGAGCAGAGAGACAGAGAAAGAAGAGAAGAGAGAAGAGGAGAGAGAGAGAAAGAGAGAGAGAGAGGCAGCCGAGAGAGAGAGAGAGAGAGAGAGGGAGAGGGAGAGAGGGGAGAGAGAGAGAGGAGAGAAGAAAGAGAGGAGTGCAGAGAGACAGAGACAGAAGAAGAGAACGAGAAGGGAGTAGAGAGATAGAAAGAGAGAGAGAGAGGCGTTCAGGAGGAGACAGAGCGAGAGAGGGTAGAGAGAGAGGAGAATGGAAGAGAGAGGCAGTCAGAAGGAGGACAGAGAGAGACACGAGAGCGGGTGCTGGAGATGACAGGGAAGGTGGAGGTTGGGGGGGGGGGAGAGCACGGAAAGGGAAGGATGGACCCGATTGCAGAAAGGTGGCGGAGACCCTGGCTGCGCGGTTTCGCCCATGACACCCACTAATTGCTCCCGATCCTTGGGGACGAGGGTAGGGGTTCGGTCCTGGGTGGACACTTTCGCGTCAATCGTTGACTGGAGGGTTGGGAGAAGGAGGAGGAGGAGGAGAGAGGGTGGTGGGGTGAGAGAGTGGGGGTGGAGGGTGTTGCAAGCTGTCTGTGTGAAGGTGGTGGATGGGTGGGGTGGGTGGGGTGGTTGGGTGAGAGGGTGGTAGCAGACCGCTAATTGCTTGTCGCTTGAACATGTCTGCTGTTGAGTTGTGGGGACTCTTCGTTGAAACGGGTTTCTGGTTTCTAGTTACTGTGAGGTTCTACGATTTTTTTTCTTTTTTTTTTTTTTTTGGGGGGGGGGGAGGGGAGGGGGCGGGGCGGGAGGGGGGGGGCGGAGTAGTATGGCGGAACAGTACTGTACCGACCCAGCTCCTCTCAGCAGGGAAAGAGGAGCGGTGACATTGGGAGGGAAGAAATTAAAATGTCACCGCGCGCTGTACTGAGTTGAGACGGTATCCGCTTACATAATTGTCACCCGGCATTGTTTTCAAGGTAAAGGGAGTGAGACACGCGTTACTCTTTGGTACGCAGAAGTGCAGGTCAAAATGGAAAAAAAAAATCACAATATTATTCATACCTATATATCACCCATACATTATAAGCGCTAAGTTGTGTACGCGTCATGCATGTGTGTGTGTGTGTGTGTGTGTGGTGCGTGCTGTGCGTGCGTGCGTGCGTGTCGTGGTGTGTGTGTGTGTGTGTGTGTGTGTGTGTGTGTGTGTGTGTGCGTGTGTGTGTGTGAATGTGTGTGTGTGTGTGTGTGTGTGTTTGTTGTGTGTGTGTGGTGTGGGTGTGGGTGTGGGTGTGTGTGTGTGTGTGTGTGTGTGTGTGTGTGTGTGTGTGTGTGTGTGTGTGTGTTGTCTCTCTGTCCGTGTCTGTGCTGCCACCGAACACAACACCGAAGATACGACACAAGAATCGATGCCTCTCAGTGCTTGAACCAGAAACCTTTGCTGTCCGATCTGACATGTTCCTGGATAAGCACAATAACAGCCTCTCTTGACACCGTCTGGTTGCACGTGCTTGCCTCAGTACACGACACTTCAGCCTGAAAAGCTGTGATAGGTGTCGCCACGTATGCTCCTCGTACTTGACCCCCCACTCCTCGAGAAGGGCAACGACCCTCGGCAAATGTCAGAAAGTAAGAGATCTAAAGCCCAGACGTGTCCAGGGAAGAGTGGGTTAGATAATGCGCCTCTTCAACTCCACTTACTGCACTGGTTCCCTTTCCGATCGAGGATAGATTGCACACTGTCCCTGTCTGTCCTTTTCTTCATGATGTTGTCTGTTATCTACTCGCTGTTCTGGCGCCCTGTCCCCAACTCTTCCAGCGTCGTTTCATCTGAGCTGGGCGGATAGAGCGTTGTTCTGCCCTACTTTACACTTCTTGATCTGCTTATCCTAGTGTCTAATGGTTCAGCTGCGCGTTTCGACAGTGTCAAATGTAGGATTCTATGATAGAAAATGTATGCTGTGCTATATTATTGATAGCTGATATATTATAATATCAAATGTATGATGTGTTATGAGATGAAATATAAAATATGCTGTAATATAAAATACGTAAAACACTACAGCATCAAAGATGTTGTATACTATGATATAAAGTATACCGTATGCTAAAATGTTAAGGGTGTATCACATGTTATAATAGTTAAGATATAATACGTAAAATACATAATATGAGATTGTCGAATATATGAACGGCAGCGGTCGCTCGCTTTTATTCATGTTCCTCCCTTCCTTTCATTTTTAACAACATTTTGCGGTCAAACGTCGACGAATTACAGAGTAACAATATTTAGCGACCTACAACGGCTCCTCTCCTCCCTCCCCCCCCCCTCCCCCCCCCTCCCCCCCGGTCCCTGCAATACTCGTCGCTGTCATTTGTGCAAGGCAGTACGCTGTACTTCACACTCCAAAACTCTGTTGCGGGTATGCCGACGTTGGCTTTCACACGTTAACGTTCCCTCGTGGTCGCTTGTCATTCCTGTGTTCTCGACAATCGTCACTAGTTGTGGCACTCTACGACCAGTCCTGTCACAAGGCAATGCACTCTTGATGGTGTTCTGAAGGAGTGTTTTTCTTTAAAATTGCATACCTCTCCAGTTCCACTTACTGCCCTGTTTCCAGGTCATCGATGTCACTGCAAAATCGACTACTTGTGTGTGTGTGTGTGTGTGTGTGTGTGTGTGTGTGTGTGTGTGTGTGTGTGTGTGTTGTGTGTGTCTCTCTCTCTCTCTCTCTCTCTCTCTCTCTCTCTCTCTCTCTCTCTCTCTCTCTCTCTCTCAGACGAGTAGTTTAGATCTTCGCCCACTGTCGTACCTTGGGTGAGTTTTAATGCTGTTTTTTTCCCCACCTACTCATCTGTAACGTTTCCCATGTTACAACCATTTTCTTTGTTTGGTCTTATAACGTTTCCAATATTACAACCTTTTTTTTTTTTTGGTTTGGTCTTATCGACCATATTCCCACATCGTGCATTCAGATTATCCAATTCCCAGCTATAACCGAGCCCTGGACTACGTTTAGCCAGCACATAGATTCCCTCAGTGACTTTTGTTTTTTCTTATCTTATATCTTCTTATTATTTTATTTCTTTCATTTTTTGTTTGTTTGTTTGTTTCCCACTTTTCTACTTTCGTAATTGTCACGAAACGTGACCGGCTCAGATGGAAAGGTAAAGCCATTTTGGTGACACAGGTGCAGTAAACAAATTGTTAAATGCAGCCTTAAAAAGAAGACTATACTTGCCACTGCTACAGTTATCATACAGTATAAATGCCATGGGATAAATCAGAAATCAAACTCGCTAATACGGAATTTCCAACGTGTAACCATCGAGATGTGTTGGTGTAAGGAAGAACTCGAGAGTACAGTTAACAGTGCGACCACTTCTCTTCCAGCTTTCCATTTTCATTTCCGGCTCGCCGTTTTCGCTAGTTTCTAATATAATGTGACATGCGGAAAGCGCAGAATGTCATACACACACACACACACACACACACACACACACACACACACACACACACCACACACACACACACACCACATATTATATATATATATATATATATTATGCATATATATGTGCGCGCGCGCGCGCGCGCGCGTGTGTGTGTGTGTGTGTGTGTGTGTGCGTGCGTGCATGCGTGCGTGCGTGCGTGCGTGCGTGTGTGTGTGTGCGTGTGTGTGTGCGTGCGTGCGTGCATGCGTGCGTGTGTGTGTGTGTGTGTGTGTGTGTGTGTGTGTGTGTGTGTGTGTGTGTGTGTTGTTTTCTTTTGCTTTGCTTTTTTTTCCCCATTGTTTTGCTGTGTTTTTTACCGGAAGTTGTCTGTAGATGCATAACATACGCATAAAAAAAAAGCAAAATGAAGTGGGAAGAGGTTTGTGGAAGAAAGGGAGGGGTGGGGAGGGGGGAGGAGGGTAAAGTAGTGCAGACGGGACGACATATACACCAAAAATGTTTTCAAAGTGTAGATAAGTAAGTAATTCTGGTCGAATGCCATCTTATAACAACAATAGGCAATGGCGAGGGGAGGGGGGGGAAAGAGGGAGGGAAAGGTCGGCTTATAGGAGGTGGGGGAGGGAGGGGGGAGTGTAAGTGTCGCTGGAACTAGACTTCTAGCAAATGCAGAGAAACGTACCGGGGGAAAATAGAGCGGGTGGAACGACATGATATGTAGTGAAAGTAGTAAAACTGAGGGGCAAACAAACAAGACTGGGTTTGACCGAAAGACGTGTCCCCAAAGTGAAAAACGAATGGTAAAAGGGGAAAGGGATAGGGGAAGGTGTAAAACAAGGGGGGGGGGGAGGGGGTCGGTGGGGAGGGCAAGAGGGGGGGGGGGGGGGGGGCAGAAAGGAGTGCAGCCGGATGAAGAACACACGCAGCAAAAAGTAGGGTAGGGTTAGAAAATGGTGGGAGAGGAGAGTAAGACGATGGGGGTGGGGTGGGTGGGGGTGGGGGTGGGGGCGGGGGGGGGGGGGACTGGGTGGGACGGGTGTGGCTGTGGTTGAACGCAGCTGTGATGTGCTTGGCACCTCTCTTCTCTGGTTAGACAGCTCTGCTCATCCTTCGGCACTTGATGTCTGGTTCCTGGCCTGTAGGCCGTTTGTCTGCTTCTTCTTCTTCCGGGGCAAGTGTAGTTCATCCCAGTGAAAGTGCATTTCTTGAGGTGAATTAAGGAGACGGGGAAAGACGAGGGGATGGGGTGGCCAGGAACAGCCAGGGGAAGAGTTGGGGAGGAGGGATTCAAAAGTTCAGGAATAATACCCCACCCTCCTTGGGTCATTCCGGGAAACAAAGACAATCGCAGTGCAAGCTCCGTGGAAAAAAGTAGTCGTGAAGAGAGAGAGAGAGAGAGAGAGAGAGAGAGAGAGAGAGAGAGAGAGAGAGAGAGAGAGAGAGAGAGAGAGAGAGAGAGACTTTTAACGCAGTTCTGAAGACTTTCAACCGGATACTTGGCAAACACAAGATAATACCAGCATTTCATGAGCGATTCTTCCTTCAAAGCTGAATATCAAAGTCGAAAACTGCTCCACAGCTTCAAGAACCCAACGATTCTTGAAAGATGTGTTTCACTTTGCAGTATATTGCAAACGTGGTGATTTGATTTCAGATCTGTCGAAAGTAGCGATGAATTCCGGCCAGACTGAATGAAAATGGTGTTTTCTACAAAATCCTGACGATTTATCGAAGTTTAAAGTCTTGAGATGAAACAACGAAGGTGTGTCAGTATGGCAAAGGGTTTATCTGGGATGGACATTGCGAGGACGTTCTGATTTCAGAATCTGTTCACTCCATAACAGCGGTTGATCGGCTGTCTGCAATGGAGGTAATCTCCGTTAGAGTTTGCGTTCAGCAAAGTGACCCCCTCGTTTTCATGGACAAATATCCCTGGCTGGCACGCCCAAAGCATCTTTGCGGCATCAATCAGCTTAACAGTTCAGTTAGAAAGAGAAAATGTCAAAAAATCGGTGTGAAACTGTGCACTTGTAATGCTAAAGACAATCGATATTCTGGGCGTTATCCCGTCGCACGCTTCATAACAAACGTTTGGCTCACTAGGACTATTTGCTTGGCTTATAAACTGAAGAAAGATAGCAACGGAAGGACATGCATTATTTTCCCCTGATTGTTGTTGTTGTTGTTGTTGTTGTTGTTGTTGCCCTCTGTCAGCTTACCAGTTCAGTCAGAGAGAGAAAATGTCAAAGCATGGATGTGAAACGATGCACCGGTAAAGTGGACTCCTTGTTACAAACAGGTGGGCATCACTTATTATTATCATCATCGGATCTGGATGTGTGGGGTTTGAAGTGACGTTTGTTTACCAAACGATGCACAAACTGCGTATATCTTGACCCATAAACTGAGAAAAGGGTAACTCTATTTGAAAACGAAAAGCAAGCGTTACCTGTCCTGATTTCCCCCAGACAACACGATTGTTGTAATGTCAGTAAACGAAACATCTTAACGCCATACAACCCGCTCCCCTTAAAAAAAAACAACAACAAAAAAACAAAAGAAAACAAAACAAAACAAATAAAGAAAACAAAACCAGTAATACGGCACGCAATAGTCAATCAGTCAAACGCTGTATCCTTTTTTGCGGCTTTGCCATTGTCGTCAACATCTTTGTCGTCGTCATCGTCGTACAGAAGTCGTCATCATTAAAATCCTCCGTATCATCATCATCATCATCATCATCATCATCATCATCGTCTCGTCGTCGTCGTCGTCGTCGTCGTCGTCGTCGTCGTCGTCGTCGTCGTCGTTGTCGTTGTCGTCGTCGTCGTCGTGTCGTCGTCGTCGTCGTCGTCGTCGTCGTCATCAATATCGTTATCTTTATCATCATCATCATCATCATTATTACTATTATTGTGATTATTAATATCATTTTTTATGAGTATTATCATTATCATTCTTACTCTTATCATTATTGTTATTACTATTATTATTATTATTATTGTTATTATCATTATTACTATTATCACTGTTATTCCTCTTGTTGTTTTTGTTATCATCATCATCATCATCATCATCATCATCATCATCATGTCTGGTATTGTTCTGTCATGCATCAGAATCCCATGTCTGGCGCCAGGTAAGTTATCATGACTGTGATCAGAGGCAACATCCAGCGGCCGTAAAAAGCTTCTGTCGCCATTCTCACATGGCCATCAATGTTTCAGTAGACAGGGCCACTGATGTTGTTGGGCTGGACTCTCTCTCTCTCTCTCTCTCTCTCTCTCTCTCTCTCTCTCTCTCTCTCTCTCTCTCTCCTCTGGCTGGGTAACCTCCATCCTACCCCTATCTCAGTCTGTCTGTCTGTCTCTCTCTCTTGGTTGGACAAACCCCACCCCCTCTCACTCTCTCTCTCTCTCTCTCTCTCTCTCTGTCCTCCTCCTTCTCCTCCTTTATCCCCCTCTTTTCTACCGTTCCCCTTCCCCATTCCCCCTCTCCCCTGAGCTTGCTGTCATTTCCTCAACATGTCAACTTCAAGTG
>CM065732.1:26937521-26947521 GCA_033310375.1 Conus canariensis
CCATAGCCTATCGGTCGTTGGGGCAGTTAACAGTCACATGTTCACCGTATCTAGGGCACGGCATGTTGGGTGTCTGAGCCCAGTCCTCTCTTTCCGCCGCCTTCAACATTCCCTGCACTGAATCAGGTCTCTATTTACTGATGGGTAGACAGAGATGGTTTTCAAGCCGAAAAACCCAATGTGTGGTTGTGACTGACGACCGGCAGCTCCGCAGGCAAATGCTCTGACCATTTGACCATGGGTCCTCTTTTGACCAGTAAAACAACCAAAATATGTTTTATTCTTTTATCATTTTAGCCCCTAGGGCTTCCAAAGGGCTGTCAACACCGACAAAAAATGACAGTTGGAAAAAAAAGAGAAGAAAATCAAAGACAGACGTGAACAACAAAACGACAAAAAAAGACTGGTCTGATAGGTTAACTATTGACATTCGCAAGTAAAAGATGAAACTAGGCTGTGCAAAAAACGCCTACATTTCTTTTAATCGATCATTTCCGTATTGCAACAACAGCAACAACAACAAAGAAAAAAAAACAAATAATAATGAAACAAACAACAACCAAAACAACAACAAAAACAAGATAAAACCATTGGCATTTAAGCTAAAAAAAACCACAAGGGCAACGAAATACTGCAGAATACGTGGTTAGTGTCATCTCTGACAGGGGGAACATTTTTCACTAATTCATTGTAAGATCAAAAACAAAACAAAACGGGAAAAAAAAATGATAATCTGGCACATCATAACAATTGTCCCAAGAAACAGAAAGAAAAAGGGAAGGAACATGGTCCACAACTGCAGGAAAAAAATGACAGACAATAATTATAGTAAAGAAAGACAAAATAAAGGCAGGGTCAAAAGATGGTATTGACATTAAAGAGAATATTATTAATACAGAACTTCCATGTGCCCCCAAGCATCCCACTTGGACAGGAATAAACAGAGAGAGAGAGAGAGAGAGAGAGAGAGAGAGAGAGAGAGAGAGAGAGAAGAGAAATGCTTTATTCAGATTTAGGCTCCTATCAGAGAGAGGGATATAGTCTCACACACACACACACACACACACACACACACACACACACACACACACACACACACACATGTATATAAAGAAGCTGGACACACAACATTGGTTATGCACAATACAAAACTTCTTCACAGAGAGAGGTGTGACTTTTTTAATCAATGCTTGGACAGCATCATTTCGAGATGTGTGGATAGTGATGCAAGAATAATCTCTCTTGGCTACGTAAAGAAAAGGATTGGGATTAGCTAAAAATTTCGTCAGCTGTTCATACCAGTCTGTGCATGCGAAAAATCAATGGCTGAACAGAATTCTGCGAGATTTTCGTTTTTAATCTCTAGCTCTGAAACACAGGATTTATATGGAAGATGGAGTGAATTTAAATCGGAAAGAAGCTGAATTTTCAAACTAGCTCATATAAAATGCGACCTTCTTCCATCCCCGTCACTATTATTAGAAAATATCATCTCTGTTGTGGACCACGTGATTCGCTGAAATCTGTAAACACCCATGCGATTGGCTGGAAGAGCCACTCACAGTCACCTGTTGATTGGAAGATGGGGGTGGGTGATGGATGTGCTATTCTTGTCTGAAGATGGACTAAGGTTCGGAATGCGTTGCTCGTGTTTTGTCATTTCGTAGTTCTGTTCGGTTGACAGTTAATCAGGCAACTTTTAGTATTGAAAAAGCAATTCTACTTTCATTAATACTTACTTTCATTTTGTATTTATTTCATTCCATAATGCATGTCATGATTTCGTTATTTAATTTATTACTTATCTTATTCTTTATTCATATATAATTACTATTTGTCTATTTATTTATCTATATTCATTTTTCTGTTATTCTATTCATTATCTTTTTTTTTAATTTACTTATTTGTAATAGGCGGATACTCTTTCGCGTCCACCCTTGATATGATTTACATTCTTCCCTTCTTTGCTCTGAATGAGTGCGTTCGCTTTTGATTTGTTTTTTGTTTTCATTATTTATTTATTTATTTATTTATTTATTATTTATTCATTCGTTCATTCATTTCTTTACTGTTTTACTTATTTTCGGACACTCACAGCTGCATTAACGGTTTACTTGAACTTATTTCAGATTACAAACTTTTTTCAAACAAAATACTTCCTACATAAACACAACGGAAAATCAAACTGGATCCAAAAAAAGTTCATTACAGAAGGTGTTTTCTATCTGGGGATTATTTGTGTATGTTCAAGTTCTTCTACAGGAAATGAAAGCGACATAGTAACGCTCGTGCCCTTTCTCTTGCATGTTCACACTTTAAATATCGGAAGTGTGGTGTCTACACACACACACACACCACACACACACACACACACACACACACACACACACACACACACACTCACACAACACATCGCCGCCGCCTCTGCCACTATACAGCAACAACAACAGCAAGGTGTTGATCACTACTACCACATTCTACCCCCCCCCCCCCTTCCTTTTTTTCTTTTCTCCCAAGCACTAAATATATCGCACTGAAGTACCCACACCTATTCCTTACACTCCTCCCCCTCTCTCCTCTTTCCGCCCTCCCACCCCCAATCTTTCCCCTATGCATTCTTCTCCCTCCCCCCCCCCTCCTCCGCCTTCTCCTCCATCTCTTCCTCCTCCTCCTCCTCCTCCTCTCCGTCAAATTGCATTTTAATCTGGGAGTCCCATTGAAGTGACATCGGGCACAATTCCCAAAACCCAAATCAGTTTCTTTGTATCCCCCCTGGGCCCCTCCGCGCCCCCCTGGTGGGGAGGGGGCGGGGGAAGGGAGTGTGGGAAGGAAGAGGGCATAGGGGTTGGGGGAGGGGCGCTAGGGGTAGAAAGGAGGGGGGGTGGGGGGATTAAGGAAAAGCCTTGACAGCTCTCTCGGCGGGGAGAGAGAGAGAGAGAGAGAGAGAGGGGGAGGGGTGGTGGTGGGTGGTGTGAGGATGGGGATGGGGTGGAATTCTTTCTCGATTTTTTTTTTTTTCCTTTTTAACAAGAGAGTCGCTCACGTGTGAAACGCTCCTTTGAGGAACGCAGCTGCAATATTTCCGAGTTTCTGGTGTCTTTTCTCAGTGCTCTGCTGTTCGCCCTCTCCTCCTTTCTCTCTATCCTACCCCCCTCCCTCCGCCCCCTTTCTTCTCACCCTCCTCCACCCGTCCTGTCCTCCCCTGAATCCCACCACCTTCCAGACCCCTCCCCCCATCCCACCCTCCCTTACCGCCACCACTATTTTTTTTCCTCTTCACCCCCTTTTCATCCTCCTCCCGCTCCTGTTTTTACCCTTAATATTTCCCTCCCTCTCTCTCTCTCTCTCTCTCTCTCTCTCTCTCTCGATGTACTCAGTGTGGTACGACTTTTCTTCTTCTTTTTGCTGCCCTCATCGCCCCATGCCTCCTATATGCAGTGGGGCAGTACTAGTGCCAGCGGGCACATCATGTTTCGCTCAATCCTTTGTTCCCGTGCGTAATACCGAGTGGTCCCCTCCCTAGGGTGGTAGCAATTCCATGTGTAGCGTTTCTCTCCAAATTGTTTAACCACAGTTCACTCAGACTCAATTTGTGTCCGACTTTCGCTTTCGCTGAGTGTTTGCGCAGGAATTGATATTTTTTTTTTGTTTACATGTTGACCATGTTACACTGATTGAATGAGTGAGGCGGACGCAGTTAACGGGCTGATATACGCCCCCCCCCCCCCCCTTCTTTCCTACCTCTCCCCGCTCCCCCCAAATAATTGTGATCCGCCTCTGGCTGAATGTGCCCAAAGACTAATTAATTTATAAGAGTCCGTCGTTGATGTCGATTTAGTATCATCATGATCTATGTATTACTATTTATCAGATGCAGGTCGAACCCATGACAAATGTATATTACGAAACCAAAGATTTTATACAATCTGACAATATCTGGTTTGGGAGCGAAATGTGGTGGTGGATGATGTGAACGATGTCACATTGGACGAAATGTGACAGGGCGAAACGTGATTGGCTGAAAAAGCATTAAGCAAAACGCTTGACTTGTTTTGAGCTGTCTTAGCCTAAGACGAAATCTGAATAAAACCAGCACTCTTCGATTTCTTTTTTTCCTTCCTTCATTTTTTTAAAGAAAAATCTTATTTTGTTTTGTTTTCTTTTGTTCATTTTATTTAGTACTTATCTTTATACGCTTACAAGGACAACATAAATGAACTGAAGTGGCATAAAAAGTAAATACAAGCAGGCAAGGTACCTTTTTCGCCAACGCAGAAACAATTTCAAGTCAACAACTCCAAGTTAATGTTGTTTGTGGTAGCCCTTCACCTAAGACGTATGCAGAGAAAAGGTACTCTATACAAGAAAAGAAAACTTCAGTCAGCTATCATTAGGCAAGGATCAACACTTCAGGCGTTACATCTTGATCGAACATAAATTTGCTCCAATGTGGACAGTGTGACAAAATTGGTTCTGACATACCTAGATTATGACAAAACACTCTTTACTTCCTGTCCGCGTCATTCCTCTTCAAACAATGGATTGATGCGTTGATGTGTGTGTGTGTGAAGTGAAAAAACAAGTGGTGTCGGAAGTTATTTTACATTTCGAGGAAAACGGCACGAACTGAAAGTGACAAAAACACGACTGCAGTGTTCCAAATTTTTATGAGTGGGCAGAGAAGGAGGGGGGGGGGGGGGGGGGGGAGGAGGAGGACACTTATTTAAATGTTCATGAAGGCGCGAGAGGAGGGGGGAGCGGAGCTACTTTCATTTTCCAACTTTTCAGGAGAGGTGTTCCCTCATCTCCAAACTATCTATAAAAGCGACGGCCGCGCAGAGCAGGAGAAGGAGTGGGAGGGGGGAGGGGGGGGGGGGGGGGGGGGGGGGGGGGGGGCATCATAACATGCCGCCTGTACTTTCACACTTTTGGGTTTGATTTTGGGGAGGGGTGGGGGCAGAAGATTGTCAGCCCCCTCCCCTTTGTATTTTCATGTGGTTGAGGGGTGTATTGCTCCTTCCGGCCCCCCTCCCCCCCCCCCCCCCCCGCCCCCCTCTTGGTTCTAACGCCAGTGAAATAGAAAGACTGACAATCCTTCTATAATTCCTCATCGACAAGCTTGATCACTACAGATCTCAATCAGTGTTCCAGACCGAAAAGTGAAATGTGACAGAATTATGAAATGTCCAAAACTGTTAAACTCTGTCCAAAAGGCTTCGTGTGTACCTGATAAGAGTGCCATTGCGGGACTGCTTTTCACTTACTAGCGGTCAATGCATGGGCCCTGAATACTTTCACTTATCGGTCAACTGGGCCCTGATATACTTTCACTACTAGCGGTCAATGCATGGGCCCTGATATACTTTCACTTACTAGCGGTCAATGCAGGGCCCTGAATTTCATTATAGCGGTCATGCATGGCCTGATATACTTTCACTTACTAGCGGTCAATGCATGGGCCCTGATATACTTTCACTTACTAGCGGTCAATGCATGGGCCCTGATATACCTAACAAAATCAAGAAAGTAAAGCCTTCACGAAATTTAAAACAAATGATACCTGATTTTCTTGCACGCTCTGAACTCTTGTTGAAGTTAGTAAACCTACAATAACTGGAAAGTGAACATCAGGTCAGTAACGCTTGGCGACTTTTCACTAATTCACACGCAGTTAACAAGTAATTATAAAAAGGACAGCAAAGGAAACAATTCCAGAAAAACCGATGCAATACCAAACAACATTTGATCTCGATCAGTCTTTTGTTTATTGCATCGCCTTGTTTTTGTCAGTCTCGTATTTTGTGTTGTTCTGTTCTGTCTTTCGAGGTCCTAAACTGCTCCAAGTCTCTAGTTTCCCTCCACTAATTGCCACTTTTTTTCTTTTTTTAAATTCTTTTGCCCTCCCAATTCATTTTTCTCTCCGGCGTCACTAGCATCATGCCGCAGATTCTGTTTCACCTTATACAGCTTCACCCACTTCTGTCCTCTCGCTTTCATGCCGCCATGAGGTCAGCCACCAGCGGAGACACTGCACTGCTGCGGAGTCAGTTCTGTGTGAGTGTTCAGTGGTGTCTGTTCTGGTTCAACCTAAGCGGGACAAAACCCACTCAGACCCCTACTGGCGACAGTAATTGCTTCGTCACACGGTGTGACTGAATGCTTCCCCCCGGGGCGCATCACTACGTTCGTCCAACGACAGTCCCCAGAAGCCTGCCAATACTGACGACACTGACACAAATTCTCTACAGGTAAGGGACGTAGAGAGGAAAGCATAACTTTCAGTTTTTGTGTTGAACATACCTTGCCCGTGTTTCTTTCGTGTAAAACATACCATGTTGTATTGGTTTTATTCGTCTGTAGTGTCTTCTCTTGTCGCTACGTATTTGCTGTATTCCTGTTGCTTGCCACGCACATTCCAATTGACTGTGAATGTCCTCGCCTTGCATTATTTCTCCTTTTTTTCTTGTTTTGTCTTTTTGGACGAACTTTACCTTACTTTTTGCAACATTGTCAAATGTGTGTTTACTTACCTTGTCTTGCACCATCTTGCACTATCATATCTTTCTTTACAGTTTTTATCTGACTCCCCCCCCCCCCCCCCCCCCCCCCGAATTGTCTTTCCTTTCTTTAGTTGCCTTACCTTCATTTTTTTTTTTCTGCATTGTCTTGTCTTTCTCTGCTGGCCATGCGTTCTTTATGTCCCTGCGTCATCTTGTCTTTATTTTTTTCTGCCATCATCTGGTCTTTCTTTCCTGCGTCATCTAGTCTTTCTTTTTTTCTGGTCTTGCCTTTCTGTCTTTTTTTTTCCTGTATCATCCTGTCTTTCTTTATCGGCCTTGCCTTCTCTTTTTTTTTCTCCCATTATCTTGTCTTTCTTTAGTAGCCTTATTTTCCTTTTTTTAATTTATCTCTTGTCATCTCTCTTGGTTTTGTCTTCATTTTTTTACTTGAATCATCTTGTCTTCCTTCATGCTTGCCTTTTTTTCAATGAAGTCTTTGTCTTCTTCAATGGTTTGCCTTGTTTTTTCAACGAATGATCTTGTCTTACTTAATGGCTTTGCCTTCTTTTTCAAGAATGATCTTGTCTTCCTTCAGTGGCTTTGCCTTGTTTTTTTCAATGAATGATCTTTGTCTTTTTCAATGGATTTGCCTTTTTTTTCATGAATGATCTTGTCTTTCGTCAATGGCCTTGCCGTTTTTCATGATATTGTTTTCTTCAATGGTTTGCTTGTTTTTCATGGATTATCTTGTCTTTTTCAATGGCCTTGCTCTTTTTTTCATACTTGTCTATTCAATGGCTCCCGCCTTGCACGTGCGCGCGCACAACACACACACACACACACACACACTCACACACACACACAACACACACACACACACACACTCGGTTCATGTTGTTTCATTAGATGAACAGCCTCACGACAGCCTTGGGCCAAGGACTCCCTTTGGACTGCTGTCGCTGGGTCAGGGAGATCCGGGTGAGGTTTTGCAGGAGAGTCAAATTAATGGGCATGACAACAATGCGTAGCAAAGTGCACGAAAGGTGGAGGGAGTACTAAGGAATATTACTTTGCCTGTGGGAGTCACAGTATGATCACTGCAGGATTCCCGGAGACTTACTTGCGCATTGCACGTGCTCATGAACATGTCCGACTGTGTTCAGGTACGGTGGGCGAAAACTGGTATGACGCTTGGATATGTCATGTGAATGAATTGTGATGAGTTTCTTCTCGGCATTGAGAATACCACACGTGATTACAAGGGGATATCAATTTAGGCCACAGACCTCCTATTTTACACACGCACGCACGCACGCACGCACACAACCACACGCATACGCACACACACACGCACGAAGGCACATACGCGCGCGCGGCGCACACCCCCTCCACACACACACACACACACACACACACATGCGATATGCGCGCGCGCGCCCGCCCGTCCGCACTTACACACACGCAACACCACACACACACACACACACACACACACACACACACACACAAACACAATGTCAACAGCATTGTCATGATTATAATCGTTAGTACTAGTAGCATAAAGAAAAGAAAAAGGAAGAGAAAAACAAGAAAAACGCCCGAAAAAATAAATTGATAACGCGCAGGAAAACACCGCAATCCATCCAGCTCATCTCTGCTCTCCACGAGTGACCTCTCCAACGGCAGCAGAGGACGCGAAATCAAACTGAACAGTGAGTGGCATTGACAAGCTTAACAAGGCAGGTCCCTTCACTCTGCAGTCTGACGGCCAGACAGAGTTGTATGCTCCTGGTGACTGCCTCTCACCACGTTTCTCTCCCCTGAACAGTCCCAGCCTTGTTCCTCGCTCTACTCCAGCCTTTCTTCTGCCTGCTCGCATTCACACTCCGGCTTTTTTTTTCTCTCTCCTCTCCTCTCTCTCTCCCTCTCTCTTTCTCTCTCCCAAGTTCTAAAACCTCTATTCTCTGGGCTTCCCTCCATGCTGCTTTTCTTTCCAATCTTTTCTTCAAGATTCTTTTTTCTCCCCCCCCCCCCCCCCCCACCCGCTTTTTCTCTCCTTTTTTTTTCAAATCCCCCTCTCCTCAATTTCTCTCTCCACATCTTCGGCTGCCCCCTGAAGCTGGCTCCTTCGTTGTTGGGGAGAGGCGAATGGCGGTCGCTCGATATGTATGAATAGCTCGTGCAGCCGACAACTTGCTATAGATGCGCTGTCCCTGCCAAATGAAGCCAGCCCTCCTGATAATGGCCCTTTCTTCTTCTTATCAAAAGCCCAATCCGTTTTCATAACCTGCTATCGACCCGGGCGATTCAACTGGAGTTTCTTGGACTGGTCTCTCTGTGTGCCAGTCGGAGACAGAGATGGTGAAGGGGAAGGTCTGGCACTAGGGATTCTGCTGCTGCTGCTGCTGCTCCTCTCTGGCGCAGCTCCTCTCCTGTCTTTCTTCTGCCAGGACGATGTGGAATGTGGCGGGAAGGCTTCCAGAAGGTGTGGAGATGTTGATGATGGTGGTGGTGGTGGTGGTGGTAGTGGTGACGGACGATGATTGGGATGCTGTTGTTTGGTCTGTGGACTCTGCTTTGGTTTCTCGTTTCTTTCCGAAAAGTTCTGCCAGAAGAAGGGAAATGTTGTGTTCTGTGTGTGTGTGTGTGTGCGTGTGTGTCTGTGTGTGCTGTCCTTGTTTCATCTTCCCACTGCGGATTCCTCCGATCCCTCAGGACAACTGAAACTCACGGGAAAGAGAGCTGACTTGACATAACGTAAAACATCTGGAACAATCTCATAAATCTCAAAACCATCTTCATACAAAGCCTCTTTTTGAAAAACCGGAAGTAAATCCTTTAGATACTTCCGGTTCACTGCATGGTCCAATCAGCACAGTCACACATCAGGCGCTGATATCCGTCACTCCGATAATCCAGTGACGTGGAGGGGAGGATCAACCGTCGATGCTTTGAAAACTCAAGTCACTGTGTATACGTTCTGCGGCGTTAAAATACATGTCCCCAGCTTGTTTCTGCTCCAATTTGTGACTTGTCTCGTGGCAAAGATGTGCAAATTCTGCAACAACAGCAACGTTCGGACGACCCAAGTGCACCACCATCGCCTGTGTTTGAACTGCACGGCGATCTCAAACCGTGTGTAGGATGATGGCAGCGAGCCTGGGCAAAGACAGGTTGTCGAGCGGCTCTCCTCTACCATTCATATTTAATGCAGAAATAACACTTCACGCTTTTGGGGACAGACAGCCCCCGTGTCGATGAGACCCGCGAAGACATTTCATCAACATCTTCAAGTGTTGTCCCTGACGAACCGTGGCGACACTCCCACCTCTCTTACCACGGGTCGCGGCAAGAGATGTAAGTATTTATCTCTGCAACTTTTCCGCCACGAGGAGAGCCTGGTACCAGGGAAAGTGATGCATACTGATTCCTATCGGGGTGCTCGGCGATCTCGAGGCGGCGAGTTAGAGTTCGAAACTTAGTCCAACACTTTGAAAAGC
>CM065732.1:26952521-26973286 GCA_033310375.1 Conus canariensis
TAAGGATACTGAACTTCTTCCCAAAGAAGTGTTGAGGTGGGGAGGATGGGGGTGGGGTGGAACGAGGGTTCGAAGAGCGGGGTGGATGGTGGTTAAGATGGGGGTGGGAGGAAGGAGGGGGGGGGTCAAAGGAACCTGATGATGGCAAGGTCGGTGAGGAGAGACATGGGGGAAAGAATGGATGGAGAGAGGGAAGAAGATGGTGGGAGATGGGGATGGAGAGGGGGCTGGGGGGGGGGGGGGTGGGGGGATGGGACGGGTGTGGGGATGGGGGATGAGAGGGGTCAAAGGAGCACGGAAGCTGCATTGAGATGTCACAGTGTGACACACATCTCCAAAGGCAGCGAGCCATGCAAAGACGGCAGGCCCAACGAACCGCGACTGACACGCACGCCGACTAACTGAGGCATTACCATGAGCAACCAACGGTGGCGACATCGGACTTCAAGACAGACAACAACAAAAAAACAAAACAAAACAACAACAAAAGAAAAAAAATACGGAAAAGAAGAAGAAGAAAGAAAAAAAAAAAAACACGACAAATAAACAAGTCATTAAATAAGTACAAAAAAGACGCATCAAAAACCTCCTCAACAACTTGGATTGGAACGTGCTGCGTGTTGTGTGGGTTGTGTTTGTTGAATGAATGAATGAATGACTTGGGATTCCCTTTTGCCGGTGAGTTGAGTTCGATCAAATACAGATATTCAAAGGGATTGTTTGGTATGAATTAACAGCCAATGAGAATGGTAACTGGCGTGAAGCGAGTCCGCGCTAGCGCATGGGTACTGTCGGTTGCAGACTTCGGTGTGCCGATTTGGATCGGCGGCTTTGTCATTGATGTTTCTTTCTGTCGTTCGTTCTTTCCATTTTTTTTCTTTCTTTTAGAAATATACATGTATAATACTTCCTTTGTGTGCCACTGCAATATCAACCGTGACAAGAATAATAGCAACAACCTGAGAACCATGCGTAATAATAATAATAATGATAACAACAATAATGATAACAATAATAGTACCAATAGAAATGATAGCAACAACAATAACAATTATAATGATAACAATAACAGCAAGAATAATAATAATGATAATAATAATAATGAGGATGATGATGGTGAGGACGATGATGATGACAGTGGTGTATAGTTAGTGATGTTCCATGCTGTTGACGATGATGATGATGATGATGATGATGATGATGATGATGATGACATGACGATTGTAGTGTATACGTAATGATGTTGTATAGATTATAATGATGATGAATGATGATCGTGGTGTGTAGTTAATGACGTTGTTTGGATGTTGATGATGATGATGATGATGATGATGACGATGATGATGATGATGAGATGATGGTGGTGTTCACTTATCGATGTTGCTGCTCTCTTCTCGGCAGTACTTGTACTAGCCCATAATAAAAAAGAAACGCATTTCTAATGGGGAAAAACATTGACTTTTGTTTATACTCGTTTTACTGGGGTCATACACGCGTGCACGGTCACAAATTGTTCAGCAAATACTATCACGCAGGTGGTCATTTGTTTGAAAGTGTTGACGAATAATAACAAAGAAAATAATGAATCAATTACAGAGTACCACCCATAGTGGTTGAAAATAACGGCAACAATCGAACTTATGGAGCGTTGCAATGACTCCTTGCACCGTTTCCCCAGAAACGATCGGTCTTTGTTTTCCCGTGGTAAACTAAATGATGGGACTCCATTCAAGTCATGCTGTTTTATTGCCGAGCCGACCGCAGGGTGCCATGTCAGAGAAGTCTGATGTCAATGGGATCCGCCACTGTTCCAAAAGGTTGGACTAGCGGGGAAACACATGTATAATAAACATCCATGTGGTGTGTGTGTGTGTGTGTGTGTGTGTGTGTGTGTGTGTGTGTGTGTGTGTGTGTGTGCGCGCGCGCGCGCGCGCGCGCATGTACGTGTGTGTGTGTGTGTGTGTGTGTGTGTGTGTGTGTGTGTGTGTGTGGTGTGCGTGTATTGTTGTTGTTTGTGAGACCCCACCAAGGAGTCGACTGGATTTTCAACAGAATTTTCAACCGGAACAACTTTTACGGAAAAGTACTAAACTTTACCATTTTGAGCCTTAAGCCCGAAGCTAAGTTAGTCTGTTCCTTGATGACTTTTAAAACTTTCCAGACACTTGTCAAAGTAATTTTCTTGAGAAATCTACCTTGCGAAATATTTTGAATAGCTGTTTAGAGGGAGCATAACTAAGGAAAAAAAATTCCCGAGATTGAAAAAATATACCAGGATCTGTGACAAAAAAAAAAAAAAAAAAAGATGAAGTAGATGAAGCATCGGGGGAAAAGTTGCACATGTTGGGTTTTTAAAGTGAAATTTCGCCTCACATTATGATTTAGGCTAAACCAGCAAACACACAAAGACACACACTTAGGTAGGTGTGCGTTTATGTGTGTGTACACAGTGGTGTTTTATATCATAATGTGCGACTGTGGTAGAAACACGGCCACTACCCCACCCCTTCCCTAAATAAATAAATAAATAAATACATACATACATACATACATACGCTTTGTTGTCGGCGAAACATCAAGCACCACCAAAACGCAATGCTGCCGTTTTTGGTTTTTGGTTTGTTTTTTATAATCTATTTTGTGTTACATACCCCGATGGATGAAATATTATAACTTGCAGTGTGTGTGTGTGTGTGTGTGTGTGTGTGTGTGTGTGTGTGTGTGTGTGTGTGTGTGTGTGTTTTCAGCTAATTTTGCCTGCGAAAAAGAAAAACGCGCAGTACTATAATCATCATCACTATCGGGTGCACTGTGACAAATAATGAACAAAACAGTAATAAATAATGTAAAAAAAAAAAAATCGAATGAATAAGTGACTCAATTAATCCATATAGATGAAAGAAACAAAGAAAGGAAAAGAATTCAATTTTAGAAAGAAAAAAAAAGAAGAAAGTAATGGGGTGATTTTCGTAATTGTTCAAAATTTAGCGCTCTCAGAATTGAAGAACTATAGCGCCGCTATATCCAGAGTGTTAAGTTGTGACGAAGCGTCATGAGTAATAAACTTCGAGTGTTCTCCCCTTGAAGAAAATGTACACATTTCTCACATGGCGATTATCATTAGCTGCACTGTAATTTCAGTGCAGGACCAACGTTGCAAAACATGTTTTGGCTGTTCTTGATGTTTGCTTGTTGCTTTTGGCTTGCATTTTAGTGTGTGTGTGTGTGTGTGTGTGTGTGTGTGTGTGTGTGTGTGTGTGTGTGTGTGTTGTGTGTTCTTTTTCTTTTTTCAATCTGGAAAGGTGGATAAAAGATGTATTATCGATTTCACAAGACATCCAAACCTTTACGAAAGACTGAAGAATGTGTTCGAGGGCAATGTTTTTTTTCCTGCCCCCCCCCCCCTCCCCTTTTTTGCTTGTTTAAAACCTATGGCCAGATGTTAACGATTATGTCTAATATTTGATTGTTCAGAAAAGTCATTGTTGTAGTGGGAAAAATTTCTTTTTTTCTGGGGAAGTTATCTTGTTTTCTTTCAAATCGCATCATCTATAAATCTGACACCTGCAATACAAATTTAGATATCCAGTAAATGAGTTGTGCCAGGTGTCTTTTAGATGAAATTATATGTTGTTGGTTGCAAGTTTTATTTTTCGTTTTGCAGTTCTCTTTTGTGGAGTATGGAGATGTTGAGGGGAGGGGAGGGGAGGGGGAGGGGTGGAGAGGGCGTGTTTTTTGCTCAATGTACCATTGTACCATTCAGAGAGAGAGAGAGAGAGAGAGGTGAGGGGGGGGGGATGGAGAGTACTAATTCTGTCTAGTAAAAATTACAAGGAAAAAAAAAACGGTTTAAAAAAAAGAAAGAAAAAAAAAAGGATTCCTGATATACGTGATATCTGTGTCCAAGTTCCCGTTAAAGGCAGACACAAAGCGATAAATAAAAAAACCGAAAAGAAATGTTTGAAAAAAAGAAAAGAAATGGACACGAAGAAAAGGAAAAGAAGAAGAAGAAGAAGAAGAAGAAGAAGAAGAAGAAGAAGAAGAAGAAGAAGAAAGAAGAAAAAGACAAGACAGAAAGAAAAAAAAGAGAATTAAAAACCAAGCAAAGGAACAAACGAACAACAGTTCGTCAACCTATTTTTACCACGAAGTTTCCTCAAGCCTCCCGACGAAGCAATGTCATTCTCCGGAATACCAGTATCACATTTAGACTGGAAATGCCAAATGCTGATACTACCAAAGGCCACAAAGACTTTGACTTCGGATTGAATCATCATGATACACTGCCGGTCATATAGTTCCATTTCGCTTCCTCCTGAACGGGGTTTTCTTGCTGTCTGAGTGGATTCAGTTATTCCCTTTTATTGGCGAGGTTTCTTCCTTCCTACTTTTTTTGTGTTTCTTTTTTTTCCCTTTTTCTTCTTCTTCTTCATTTTAATCAAATGCAAAAATCATTATGTCGGCTGGCATAAACACAGTTTCTGTGTTATTCATACCTTTGAAAGAATTACGACTAAATTTTTGGAAAAAAAAGGTTTAAAACCACGTTCAGCTGAATTAAGCAAAGGTAAACGAACAAGAAATGGATATAAACATATCAGAGAGAGAGAGAGAGAGAGAGAGAGAGAGAGAGAGAGTCTCGCACACTTCACGTTGTTAAAAAGAAAAATAACCAAAAGCGGGAAGTATATAAAAATCAATATAAAAATACACAAACAGCTAAATGAATCTGCGAGAGAGAGAGAAAGGGGGAACAGAATCAATAGTTCAATGGAACCATGTCTCTAATCATTTTTTTCCATTCGGTACATGAACAGCAATCAACGCACAATGTAGGCTACATAAACATAAACAAAATTTACGGGCTTCTGGGAAAAAAAAACAAAAAAAACAAAACAACAACTAAAGAGTATAACACTCTGAGTTAGACACTCACAATCTGGAAAGTACGGGTCTCGCAATCTGAAAGCTTTAAAGAACAAATCTCGCCGAATTCTTCAATTTGAAACCATTTTCGGAGGGGGGGGGGGGGGGGGGGGGGGGGCGTGTGTAAAATTTGGCTGACAGAAAATTGTATGGGGCGCATTCCAGCTGTGTCCGTCTTCAAACCAACGAATACTTCATCATCGAGTACCAAAAAAAAAAAAAAAAAAAAAAAAGGCGATGTGTTTTTTGTTCGTATGATGAAGGAAGGGGACGGGCGAAGAGGGAACGAGTGCGTTACTTGTGAGACGAATCGAACAAAGCAGAGAACGAGAATGACAGCCCGCGTGAGATTCGACACTGAGATAAGGAAGAACTCATTCTCATTGCTGTCGTTTCGAGTGAGTCGTGTCGCTCGTGACATTAACTTAGGTGACTTTACCGTGTCGCGTACTGCCTTGGACGTATGTGTTCTTTGTGTACTGTGAGATAAAAGACGATTGGAACATGTAACTGATTTCGGCTTTGTCTGTTTGTTCGTTTGTTTGTTTGTTTGTTTTCTTTCTTTCTTTTTCTCGTGGGTATTGCCAGTCTTGATTAGATTGTTATTTAACACCAGCAGCAGCAGCAGCACCATCACAACCACCATCACCATTACAACAACAATAGCAGCAGGAACATTTACAATAGCAAGAAGAAGAAGAAGAAGAAGTGGAAGAAGAAAAACGACAAAATAGTATTGATGATGATAATGATGATGATAATAATAATAATAATAATAATAATAATAATAATAATAAGATTAATAATAATAATAATAAAAAATAATAACAACAACAAAAATAATAATCATAACAATAATTAGTTTCATTCTTTCTAAGGTACTTAACTTTTTTGTACGTTTTGTTTTTATTTCCATAATGAATGTGTGTGTGTGTGTGTGTGTGTGTGTGTGTGTGTGTGTGTGTGTGTGTGGTTGTGTGTGTGTGTGTGTGTGTGTGTGTGTGTGTGTGTGTGTGTGTGTGTGTGTGTGTGATATCTGGTGCTATTTCATTTTTCATTTCATTTTCTTCTCTTACCTAATCGATTCGTCAGCTTAGTTCAGTGCCATAATACCTTCACTGCATCACCGGAACACGCAGACTCATCTCTCTTTTTCCTTCGGCAACAAACCCCTGGAACTGTCTTCCCTTCAGATGGAATTAAATGGCACAACTGGGAGGAACCTGGAAAGCCACTCTGACTGCCGACGCTCCTCCGCCGAGTCCGCGGTGACATTTGGGGCCGAAAGTAGGAACGCAATTATTTCTTGTTGGCTTTTGTGAACATTTTAGTACGATAGAAAATAAGTAAATGGATAAATAAACAAATAAATGAATGTATAAATAAATAAACAAATAAATAAATTAAAAAAATGAATTTATTAAACAAACAGACAAATAAATAAATAGATAAATCAATCAATCAATCAATCAATCAATCAATAAATAGATAGAGAGGTAAATACACGAATAAGAAAAAGTAAAAGGAGGAACATAAGTAAGAAAGAGAAAAGAAAACATTTCAGCCCCCTCCTCCCTCCTTCCCCCCCCCTCCCACCCCCCCCCCCCAAAAAAAAAAAAAAAAGACAAAAAGAAAACATGGAAAAGGAAGAAAGAAAGGGAAATATGCATAAAGGAAGAAACAAAAAGGAAAACAAAATCAATTAATTAAAGAAAGAAAAAAAAGTATAAAGGTGGAAAGAAAAAAGCAAAGGAAGGAGGAAAGAAAGAAAGAAAAAGAAAGAAAGAAAAGAAGAAAGGAAGAAAAGATAGGTAGAAAGAGAGGCAGACAGAAGGAAAGAAAGAAAGAAAAAGAAAGAACGAAAACCTAAATAGGAAATGTATATTAATTTTTGTTGTTGTTGTTTTTTTTTGTTTTGTTTACAGACCAGTAAACCGTAGGGGGCCATATCAGTGCTGTGACATCGGCAAAATTGATTTTTTACAACAGAAAGAAAAGAAACAAGAATAAAGAAAAGAAAGCAAGGAAGAAGAAGACAAAAAGTACGGTTTAAATATGGTAGAGAGAAAGCAAGGGAAAAAAAAGGAAAGAAAGAAAGAATGAAGAAAAAAAAAAGAAAGAAACAAAGAAAGAAAGAAAACCCCTAAAGAATGGGGGATAGGAGGAAATGAAATAGGGAGAAAGAACGGGAAAATACACACACAAAAAAAAATAAGAGAATGAATATATAAAGGAAAGAAGAAAGAGAGAAAGAGAGGCAGAAAGACAGAGAAACAGACAGACAGATAGACAGACAGATAAAAGGAAAGAAAGAAAGAGAAAGAAAGAAAGGAATGAAAAAACGAATGATGATAATAAACAGCAGCTAAAGTAAAGTCAAGAAAACAATAAAACAAAAGACATGTCTAATTGTCTTTAGCAAATGACAGACTACTAGAAAAGGAAAACAAACAACCATCAATCTTATCGATCCTATCCTGATTTGGACAAAGAACCGCATAGAAACTTTTATTATCAACTGCACTCACAACCTGGACAATAACAGGGTTCAAAGTCTGTGAACACACACTACCTCCCGATTTTCTCACCGGGACAGAAAAACCGATGTTGCGAAGAACAGAGTTATCTTCGATCAAATCAGTGTGTAGCATCGCGTCGTGTATCTTCTTTGTCACAACTGAATTCCGTGTGTGAATTGCGGGCCGCTTTCACCCCATGCAAGTAGAATGCGTCGCGTACAGAGCAGCGCCACAAATATTTCTGTTGTCTCTTCTGCCCCAGTAGTGTGTGTGTGTGTGTGTGTGTTTCTCATCCCGGTTTTTCTAACAGAGAGTTTCAAGGGACAATGACCTCAATGCCGTGGATGCTTTTACGTGCGATTTTTTGGCTGGATTTGAGCCGGCGTTTTACTGTGAAAGTAGACCTACATTTTAAGTGCTTTTCTTCTTCTTCTTCTTCTTCCTCGTTGTCGTCGATGTTGTCATCGTCATCGTCGTCGCGTCATCATCATTATCATCGTCTTCTTTGTCGTCGTCGTCATCGTCGTCGTAGTGACCGTCTTCTTCTCTGTAGGAAGAGATCATCGTCTGTATGAGTCAGATTGTAATTCTTGTTTTGTTTCTCTTATTCATACGTACACTCATTTCTTTCTTTCTTTCTTTCTTTACTTATTATTACTCATTTATTTTTTATTCATCTGTTCATTCTTATATCCTACGATTTGTTTCTAGAGGTAATTTTCATTTCGTAAGCTGTGGAAGTGAAAACCTGCTCCTGTGTGTGTGTGTGTGTGTGTGTGTGTGTGTGTGTGTGTGTGTGTGTGTGGTGAACGAGGACAATCAACAGCTTCAAAAATGATGATCATGACGGACATGGCAAAATACACGTCGGATGAAAGATAATTTGTTGTCTTTGTATCTGTAGAAACACCAGACAACAATCAAACTGGATATATGTTGTGTATATACATCTAGCAGCTCCTCGCCACTCTGCTCGATCGTCTGAAGTATGTAAGTCATTAATTTCTCATTACCATTAACGTTTGTTTCGTTTAAAGCCCTCGCTAAAGCCATCGATCAGTTTCATCATTATTCAGGTAATGAGTCCGCGTTATGAAGTACTGCGTGTAAGCCCCGACACCGCACAGATGGTGTCATTGACTGCAACGACACGATCGACATCAATTGGCAGGTTACTCGGGAACGATCGGTGCATGTGGAGGACGTTCGTGTTTCTCCAACTCATCAAACGCTAACATCATGGACTTGGTTTTTGTCGTGTGCAAATGGTCTTCAGCCTTAACATCCTCACATACCAAAGACCCGGGGACAGACACACACACACACACACACACACACACACACACACACACACACACACACAGAGAGAGAGAGAGAGAGAGAGAGAGAGAGAGAGAGGAGAGAGAGAGAGAGAAAACCTTGTAAAGCGCAATCTCTGATTCTCTTTTTTGTGTATTATCTTTACGATCGCCTCAGTCTTTGATGTCAACAATATAAATGCTGTCTTTAATAGCCGGAGATCATAACTGAAATTTTCTTCGATTTAAAAAAAAAAAAAAATTTTTATCGCCTTCGTTTTCTTTCAAGAAAAATGTCGATAAAAACGACTTCGGCTTCTGATGGATAAAGAGTTTATCCGCGGAATGTCCAAAGATGTGAAAAATAGAGATACAGATGATGAATAAAAGGAAGAAAGAAGGAAGGAAAGGAAAAAAAAACAGAAAAAGAAAGAAAGAAGAAAAAAAAAAACCGAATAGAATGACTAACCAGAGGAGGATTAGATCTTTCTTTAGAGCGTTGTTTTGTATAGTATTGTTTCTTTTGTATTCTTTTGTCTCTTTTATACTGAGATATACATATATATATATATATATATATATATATATATATATATATATATAATTTTTTATATTTTTTTTACAGTAGTGCAGCATTATTGCATTATGTTGGACTTACATTGTTTTGTATTGCATTTATAGGCCTCTCTATACAGAGCTATTTTGTACTGTATTTTTTCTTTAAAATGGTATTCCGTTTAACTGTCTTGTATTGGACTTACAGCATTCTGCATGTTATTTTCAGCATTGAATCTTCTGGCACCGTGTCAGATCTGTGTTTTGCATGATATCTTTTAGCATTGTGTTAGTTAGACCTACGTTGTTTGTGTGGTATCTTATTGTTTTGCGTGAGACCTGCATTGTTTTGCATGGTATCTTATTGCGTTGTGTTAGACCTTCGTTATTTTCCATTGCTTTAAACGTTTGTTGTTTTGTATTGCATATTAGTGTATTGTGTCAGACCTACGCTGTTATGGATTACATCATTATTTCATTGTTTTAGACCTACATTACTTTTGTTTTTTCATGTTTTGCATTGTACAGTATCTGCTTGCACTGTAGTAGGCTTACATTCTTATGAACTGATTTTTTTTTTCAGTTGTTTTTTACACTGTATGTAGTACACAACACTGCGTAATATCACACTGTTAAAATGGTAAATGACATAGGAACAAAGACAGAGTCGACTGACACTCCACCCAAGAGTGGGTCTTTTATGCATTAAACTGTTAGTAGAAGTTTTCCTTTTATTTTCTTTCTATTCAACGAAGTAAGTAACATTAGTTAGATGAGCAAGCTTAGTACATTATAATGTATTGAGTATTTTTGTGCTGTTTATGCTCTGTTGCATAGAAATCACAACAGGTTTTTGGCAGATAAAACAGCTTGTGTGTTGATTAATCTACTGTTTATTTATTCGTATATTTATTTATTCATCTATTTATCTGTCCATTCATTTCTTTCTTTAATCAACCATTTTCATATCAACTGATTTGGTTGGTTTGCTGGTTAATTGGTAAGTTAGTTGTTGAGTCAGTGGGTGAGTGGGTAAGTGAGTGAGTGAGTTAGGGAGTTAGTTCGTATTTACTTACTCATGTATTTCTTTCTTTCTTCGTGTTTCAGGTTTTTGATTTGATTATTTTCTGTTGACTTTTAGGCTTCTTTTTCACGAAGAACTCAGATTGCCTACGTATCTACTTCTCTGTTTATCTTTTTTTCAAATGTATTTATCAGCCTATCAATTATTTGACTTTTTGTGGAGGTCATATATACCATTTTCTATAATCATAGTTTGTTTTTAGTTTCCCTTTTCCTCTTTTTCGTCTTAACAATATAACAGCGGGAGAATATTTAGGGGGAAAACAAAACAAAACAGAACAAAACAAAGAGGAAAAAGGCGCAAAAAAAAAAAAAAAATGTGCGGTAGATGTAATAAATGGGAACTTCTTCTTCTGCGTACGCAGGCTGATACTCCTGCGGACACTCCCTGTATAGACAGGCAAAGATCAATCCCATCTGCCCAACAAAGGGAGTGGAGTTTTGTGTGTATGACCGTTTTTTTTTTTTTTTTTTTTTTTTTAATCCCGCCATTAAGGCAGCCATACTCCATCTTCGAGGAAGGTGCATGCTATGTGTAACGTATCATCCATACCAACGGCCAAACTGGCCTTCTCTTCCGAAAGTTGGTGATGGTTGTTTTTACGTGTGTGCAAGATGTTATGCGTGCGTTCACACACGGAACCTCGGTTTATAGTCTCATTCGAAGGACTGTATGGGAAATAGAGTCAGAACCAATGTTAACTCCAAGGGAAAAATCCCCCTGTACCGAAACGACCCGGCGGAGATTCGAACCCGCAACCTTAGATTACGAGTCCGGCGCTCTACCAACTGAGCTATTCCGGCCCCCTATTAATGGGAACGAAGGGGAAAATGTGATCTCTCGTTGGTACAGCGCTGTTGTTCCTTTCACATCAAAGTTTTCACATTTCTTCATTCTTACGTTTTCTATGCTCTGACAAATTTACTACGATGTGGGAGTCAAGAGCTTTGGGAATAGAGACCACTTAGGTGCCACCATGCGTTCAAAAGATAATGAAGCTAGGATAGTATGTTGCTGCCCTTTCGTTTTCCTTCTTGGTTGTTTCCAGCTACCTGAAAACCAAAGCGCCGAGGCTTCTTCCTACCAACCGGAGAATGTTACTATATTTGGCGCGTGTGGGGGTGTTGGGTAGGAAGTAATGGCTGACTATACTCGGAGAAAATTTTTTTTTTTTTTTTTTTTTTAACCTCTAACTCATTTCTCATTCATAGTTTCGAACAAACGGGGATTGAAACGCGGGGGAGAACGCGATTTGGAAATATGTCAGCGAAACTTCGGTATTCTACTTTTTTTTTTTCTATCTCTGCCTCTTTTGTTTATAAATATTGATTTATGTTTATCGCACGGCGTAATTTGCCGAATCCTGTAAACTTCTCTGCGATTGGTAGAAAGGGCCGTCGGTATTCGACTGTGAGTCCTAAAATTGTAAGAGATGGAAACGTTTGGGAATGAGGCCATATAGAAACAGAACTGTTTGAGAATGTCAACTCGTGGCACGGGGAAAACGTGTGTGAGAATATTGCAGTTAAGGATAACAAAATTCTTCTAACTGGAAAAAAAGAAATAAAAGAAGAAAAAGAAATGGGGAGGGGGAGTGAAGCATTACTGTTTACGTTCGCCTCGCGTCCCCTGCCTCCATGTTTACGCAACACCAGTACAGTGACCCTACAGATGAAGAACGATGGCTTTTTCTACCAATCGCATGGGCGTTTAATGAATTCATCAAAATATGTAACACGACAACTAATGCGAATGTATATAAATCAAAGAGACACAGCTGATGACAATGTTCAACCAGTTCAGTTTCTAACTCAAAATCTCCTTGTTGTCGTTAAGGGCCGCGGGTTAAAAAGGAAATCTTTCCAAGTTATCTTCAGCCATCGCTTTGTCACCGTACACCCAACAATTAGTGTTTTGATATTGGTAGGAAGAATTTAAAATGGAAGTTGTACTCTTACCGGCACACATTATGAACACAACAGTAAATCACTGCGTATGCCGGGGGGGGGGGGGGGGTGGGGGGGGGGGGGGGTGATGCAGTGGCGGTATCGTTGCTCATGATGGTGAAAATATATTTGTAAAACATAGTTTGAAAAATGGATCGCCAAACAAGCGCCCGCTAGAATCACACGTTTTTTGCACAATGGTTAATTTTCCTGTCGATTGTGTGTGTGTGTGTGTGTGTGTGTGTGTGTGGTGTGTGTGTGTGTGTGTGTGTGTGTGTTGTGTGTCGAATTTAGTTCTGTTGGAACGGTCAGGTTTTCAAGGACTGAAAAAAAAAAGAAAAGAAAAGAAAGAAAAGAAAGAAAGAAAGAAAGGGAAAATAAAGAAGGAAAAGAAAAGACAGAAAGAATGGAATGAAAATTTAGAGAGCGTTCCTCATATTTTCTGGAGCAGTATAGACTCTGTACCTATCGCTTCGGTAAACAGAAGTATTGACATGTGGAAATGTTTGAGGGACATGAACACATTACATGGGGAAAGACTGCTTCGAGTTATAGAAATAAAACAGTGATAGCATATCGCTTTGGGGACATAGAAGGTATGTGTGGGAATATATGGCAGTAGCAGTAGACATAGCGATAGTGGTAGTAGAAGAAGTAATAGTAGTAGTAGTAGTAGCTGTTGTAGTAGTAGTAGTAGTATGACATCAGTGCTGGAAGTAGCTGTTATTAAAGAATCATTCGCTTATGCTTGAAACTCTTTAATTCATGACATGCTCATATCTTGGGGGGGGGGGGGGGGGGGGGGGAAACAATTATATCTTTACATTTTTTTCTATATATGAAACTTATAAAGCGTAAATATAATCAAATTCCGTATGAGTGAAAAAAAAACAACTATAAGTTTTTATTACATGGACAATGTTTTAAGGGTAAAAATAAAAACTGAACACAATATTGCTGGCTTCGTATTACTGCTGCAGTGCTGAAATCGATTATGCTTAGCCTATGTGACATAGCTTCTGAGTATCACTCCACTGTAATGGACGGACCATTTTGGCTTCTAGAGCATTTTGACTCGAACCTAGTGGGGAAAAAATTCCAGGGAGAGCATGATAGCAAAAGGTCTTCAGAGAAGACAACTCCCTTTCCCTGCCATCCCACTCACTTACTCAGACGAGGATCTGCCCTTAGCTTAGTTCTCCTTAGCGTCTAGAAGGTTCTGGCTGAATCTAGCCCATGACTTCAAGATGATCCTCCGCTATCCGAATGTGCTGCCGGGATTCGAACTCGCTTTTCCTGAATGGTTGGGCGTCACGAGTTCCAATCGACTTTACCCACATGGTTATCGGACCCCCGTTCAAAGGTGGGAAATTCAAATCTCATCAAGCTCACTTTCGTTTCTCTTCAAGCATTTTGACTTGATCTTAGATACTTATGTGTTGTGGGTTTTGTTGTTGTTTTATTTTCATTGTTGTAACATAAATTCCATTGCACACACACACACACACACACACACACACACACACACACACACACACACACACACACACACCACTTTTTTTTTATATAGTGGTGCTATATTTTCCTTCAAAAACAACAACAAAACAGCGTCAGTTGCAGCTGTAATGAGCATCATGACCATCATTATAAAGATGATGGTGGTGATGATGATGATGATGTTCATAATAATGTGATTTATGATATCCACCATTATCATGATAAAACTGTCGCTGGACGTGTATGAGGTCTTGTTTTGTTGTTTCTTTGTTCGTTCGTGTTGTTTTGTTTTGAGTAGAAATATTTTAGTACCAACTTGATCGGCTTCAAAGTGTTTCCTTGCACTTCCCCCTCCCACTCCCTTTGTTTTGTTTTGTTTTGTTTTATATTTTCTTGTTTTTAATCAGCAACAGAAATATTAACATAATTGTTACAGTTTAAGTTCAAATGTACTGCAGCAATTTTTTCCCCTTGACGCTGCACCTGTTATGCATGCGATATTGTGTGTGTGTGTGTGTGTGTGTGTGTGTGTGTGTGTGTGTGAGAGAGAGAGAGAGAGAGAGGAGGTCTTAAACTCGCGTCCCTTTTGTAGTACCCAAAGTACTATATGATGATTGCAGAGTGAATGTTCATCCATTATGTATGGCTATGCTGGGGACTGTTTGTACAGTATGCGTATACATGCTGTTCTTGTTTTTGTTTTTGTAATCCATGTTATTTTCAGCTCCGATTTAGAAAAAAAAGTGATCTTCAGACATCAAGTCTAAAGGGAAAAAGATAATTGCAGTATATACGGTTCACCTTCAGACCGCCTCGAAGCCTATATATATATATATATATATATATATTTTTTTTTTTTTTTTTTCTTTTGTAATAACATACTATACTACACTCTTCAAGATTGTACAATGCCACACTATACTTTACTACACAGTGCTATACTATTCTATGCTATTTCATGCCATATTGTGTGATAAAATGAAAATGTAATATGTAATATAACATATGATATTATATGATATGATGTGACATGTTATGACATGACATGATAAGACTTGATCTCATGTTATATATCATACCATATCATATATTATGTCATATCACATTACATTGTATCATATCATATTGTATGTAGTGCATTTTGATATGACAGAACAGAACAGAACAGAACAGAACAAATTGCAGTCAGAACTCTGTGACATCATCATCATCAGCAGCAGCAGCAGAAGTGAACACCATCAAACATCTGGCTCCGTCACCTATGGAAAAGAGCAATGCATTCCATGTCATTGTCTGACAATCTAATGGCAGCTGACGGGTTTCTCAGATTGAAATTTAGGGATGTTGTGTCTAATGAGACTGAGCGTCCCCCAAAGTACTGCGACAACCCTCTTTATTAATGTCTGCCCCTCCACCCACCCACCCCAATCCAAAAAAAAAAAAAAAAAAAAAAAAAAAAAAAAAAAAAAAAGAGGAAGAAGAAATTAAATGATTGTTGTTCTACCGAGTTTGGAGCGAGGACACATTTCATGTTGCCCTGGGCTCTTCGGCGTGTGGCTGCTGCACCCAGGCCTCCCTGTTTGTTGGCACTGTTGAGAGACTAGCTCTTAGATGGCCATTTTCAGACTGTTGGAAGGGTGGGCGATGTGTGTGTGTGTGTGTGTGTGTGTGTGTGTGTGTGTGTGTGTGTGTGTGTGTGTGTGTGTGTTTGGAGTGGGGGTGGGGTGGAGGGACTCGGTCAAACCTGGTGTTTTAGAAGCTCTCTTACATACTTTCCAATCTCGAGAGACGTCCAGGGTGGCTACTTCTTCCTGCCCATTACATGTTTGAACAGTTCCATTCTTCCTGCCCATTTCATGTTTGAACAGTTCCATTCTTCCTGCCCATTACATGTTTGAACAGTTCCATTCTTCCTGCCCATTACATGTTTGAACAGTTCCATTCTTCCTGCCCATTACATGTTTGAACAGTTCCATTCTTCCTGCCCATTACATGTTTGAACAGTTCCATTCTTCCTGCCCATTACATGTTTGAACAGTTCCATTCTTCCTGCCCATTACATGTTTGAACAGTTCCATTCTTCCTGCCCATTACATGTTTGAACAGTTCCATTCTTCCTGCCCATTACATGTTTGAACAGTTCCATTCTTCCTGCCCATTACATGTTTGAACAGTTCCATTCTTCCTGCCCATTACATGTTTGAACAGTTCCATTCTTCCTGCCCATTACTAGTTTGAACAGTTCCATTCTTCCTGCCCATTACATGTTTGAACAGTTCCAAACTACTCCAGAAATTCCGCGAATAATATGGACTTGATTGTAGTTCGGCTGAAACGGTCTCTGTGTTCGATGGACTGACACAACTAGAATTTGGAAAGAGAGGGGGTTCGTTGCCGCCAAGGACACAGACAGAGTACAGGACTAGACACAATGCATTTCGACCTCTTGGGTCTTCTTCAGGTGAAAACAAATAACATTTAGGACAGTGACAAGAAGAACATGTAGCCACTTAACTTCGCTTCTCCTGTTCGTCTCCAAAGTAAAAAAAAAAATTGATTTGGACTTTGGAGGCGAACAGGAGAAGCGAAGCTAAGTGGTTACTGTTCTTCTTGTCACTGTCCTAAATGTTATTTGTTTTCACCTGAAGAAGACCCAAGAGGTCGAAATGCATTGTGTCTTGTCCTGTACTCTGTCTGTGTCCTTGGCGGCAACGAACCCCTCTCTTTCCAAATTTTGCCTCATTTTCCGCCTTCAGTCACCCTGTTTTGAAACCTTACACAATCAGGTTAAATACGTAGCGGGTAAGAGAGTTCTTAGAGCGTGACGATGCTATAATAAGTGTATTAACAACAATCACGTTGTGTCCCACATTGTGGTCAACCGGACTTTGTTGTCGTTGTCGCTCGTTCATTTCTGACGCTAAAGGTTAAACTCCCATAGCGTTATGTCCGAGCCAACGGGCATAGGTTTGCCTAGTCTAGAGCACTGCCTTATGGAAGACGGAGCCCATTCCTCAATTTCCACCGCCTGAGCGTTCTTTGAACTGATTCAAGTCTCTGTAATGCTGGGTGGACTGAAGTCGTAATAATCTGACCTAAAGAGTAATTTGAAGTCACCGCTTTCAGACCCACGGTCGAAGACTTTGACCATTTAAATGCAGGCCGCTACATTTACGGTGTGGAGAGAGAGAGAGAGAGAGAGAGAGAGAGAGAGAGAGAGAGAGAGAGAGAGAGAGAGAGAGAAGCACAGCTCATATTTCAGAAAGATTCCCATTTTGACCACTTCTCCTGAAAGATTCCTGTCTTGTTTGCATTGAAGATGCATTAGTGGATAACAAGAAATATAGTGATATATTCTAGGTTCTTTAAGCTATTTTTTTCAGAATTTTCATCTATGTTTGTAGAAAATATTTTCCCACCGATACATGCTTTTGCTATAAAGGCTTCTTCAAGGAAAAAAAAAAGTCATCATTTTACAATCTATTTTTACACGTTGAAAAAGAAAGAAAGAAACAAACAAACAAAAAACAAACAAACAACAAAACATGCGACACTGAAGCTTTCACATCATTGCCATGCAGGGAGACTTAAACAACAAAGAAACAAAAACAAACAAACAAACAAACAACAACAACAACAACAACTACTACTACTACTACTACTACTACTACTACTACTACTACTACTACAAACTACCACAACACCACCACCAAAAGCAACAGTAACCGCCCCGTGTTGCGATTCAAACCATGGATTTTTAGTTCTGAACTCTGTTCCACCTTACCTCGAATGTTGCAAACAACGCAGACCCAGTTCACTGAAATACTGATGTGAGTGACGGTGACCCTGGGGAGAAATGTCGAATTCGGTGGGAACCTAACGAATAGATCTACCAAACTGTTGTTCGTCTTGTTGTTATCATTATATCATTATTGTCATCATCATTATTACCATTAGCAGCAGCAGCACCAGCAGCACCAGCATCACTGTTACAATTATTACAATGATGATAATTACCAATATTTCAGTTACTATTGTTATAATCGTTGTTGTTATTACTATTATCATTATCATTATTATCATTATTGTTATTATTATTATTATCATTATTATCATCATATAGTTTTTGTTATGTTGTTATCATTATCATTACGATTACTGTTATTGATCTGATGATGTTGATGATGATGATGATGATGATGATGATGATGATGATGATGATGATGATGTTCTTTTGTTTCTTACAGTTAAAATCAATCTACGATGACACAACGAAAACTAGAAGACCAAAGAATTAATAGTAACAAATTAGATGACAATACAAATAATGATACAGTGGTGATGCTGATAACAATTGTTGATGACAGCAACGACAACACTAACAACAACAACAACAACGATGATGACAACAGCGACAACAACGATGATGATAGAAATAAGAATAATGATTATAATAATAATAATGATAATGATAACAATGATAATCATGATAATGGTCATAGGAATTATAATGACAATAATTGTCATCATTGAAGTAAATACTCTTTCATATTTGTCATAGTTATCTGCTGTATTCGTCGGCTATAGTCTCGCCATTTTCTGAACGGGATCATTGAGAAATGCTATAGTGCACTTTGACGGATTCCAGCGGAACTACTTGTCTTTTTCTTTCTTTTCTTTCTCTCCTTTCTTTCGCTTTTTTTTTTCCTCCCCGCCCCCCCCCCCCCCCCCCCCCCCCCCCCCCCTTTTCTTTTCACTTTTCGGGTTTCTTCCTTTTATTTTTTTTTTAAATTTTCTATCTTTTCTGTTTACCTTCTTTTTAATCCTTTCTGTTTCTTTGTTTCTTTCTTTTTTTTTTTTTTTTTTTTTTTTTAAAGTCTTTTTGTTTTCCTATCCCTTTTCGTATTTTTCCTCATTCCTTTTATCAGGTCTTTCTTTTCTCCTTTGTTCTTTTCTTCTTTCTGTTTTCTCCCTTTCTTTCACCTTTCTTTCCCTTCTTTCTACCCGCATTTTTTCTGTCCTTTTTTTTTTCTTTTTCTTTTTACACATTTTTTTCCCCAATTTTCTTTCTTTTTCATCCTTTCATTCTTTCTCTCTTTCATTCATTTTTTTCTCCCTCTTTTTCTTTAGTTCTATCTTTCCTCTCTTCTTTTGTCATACGTTTGTTATTCCTCCTTTTCCCTCGCTTTTTGTATATCTGTCTTTCTTTCTTGCTTTTGTCCTCTCTTTTTTTTTTCTTTTTTTTTTTCCCCACGTTTTTTTTTTTTCATTCGTTTTTCGGTTTTCTTTCTATCTAATTTTTGTTGTTTCGCCTGTCCTAGTTTCTGTATTTCACTCATTCTTTATTTCCGTCCTCCTTTCTTTTTTTTTCTTTTTTTTTTTTTTTTTTTTAGTATGCCTGTTTTCCTCTCCTTTCCTTCTTTTCTCTTTCTTCATTCTTTTCTCTTTATTTTCTCTCTCTTTTTTTTTTCGTGTAGAGTTTTCCGTTTCTCTCTTTCTTTGTTTTCTTGAATTCTATTCTTTTCTGTTTTGTTCCTGTACTTTTCCTTCTTTCGTGAATTCGCACTTTTTATTATGTTTTCTCTCTCTCTCTCTCTCTCTCTCTCTCTCTCTCTCTCTCTCTCTCTCTCTCTCTCTCTCCTCTTTTTTTTTTCCCCCTGTTGACTCGTTTTTTTAATTTAAAATTTTTTTTTTTTAATGTAATTCTTCCCGTGTTTATCTATCCGCTCTCCGTCATTCTTGCAACCTTATCCCTCCTGCCATTCCTCTCTTGAAAAAACAAACAAAGGAGCACCCAAAACAAACAAACGAGCACCCAAACCAAACAAAGGAGCACGCAAACAAAATCTGTCATCGAGTGAAGGAGATGGAAGTGACAGTGAAAAACTGGAGTCTAGGGCCGCAAAGCAGGTAAGAAGAGAAGTAGGCAAACAATGTAATAACAGCTAATATCGATTTATTGACAGACTGCTTAATAATGACACAAAATCCAAGACTGGTCGTATCGCTGGAAAGACAAACAAGAAACAGTCCGGCCACTTAACACCCCGCAGAAAAAAAAAAAACAACAACAAAAAACCCCAAAACGTTGACTTGATGTAGAAGTTTTATCAATAAACAAACGTCAACGTTTTGAGTATTTTATATAGGCCAACTGCGATTCATTATACTTTGATTCCGTTTTTAATTGAAACTAACAGAGGTTTTCATCTGTGTTCGAAGCACCCTCGTGGAAAAGTAACTTAATTTATATTGATCTAAATTTAAGGCAGTTATTTCAAAACCGCAACGCTAGTGTCAAAATCATTATACGGCTGTGACTAACTTGATTTTTTTTTTTTAATGAATAGGAAGCACTTTTTCTTTCTCCGTTTACGATCAAGTTAATATAATATTGTGGTACGGTGCGCGCGTTGACGAGTACCTTGCTGTCCATCGCACACATTTGAATTTTAAAGACACTCCCAAACTCTTTGAATTCAGTCAAAAGAATTTTAAAAAAAAGTTTTTTTAAGCTATCACT
Organism: Conus canariensis; assembly: GCA_033310375.1. Lineage (NCBI taxonomy): Eukaryota > Metazoa > Mollusca > Gastropoda > Neogastropoda > Conidae > Conus > Conus canariensis. The sequence continues at coordinate 26,972,870 of CM065732.1, forward strand.
TAATTCAAAGAACAAAGTCATGTATCAAAAGAAAAAAACTTATGATTACGTGGACGACAAAAAGAAGAAGAAAAAAAAAGAAAAAAAAAAGGAAAAGAAAAGGGAAGAAAGAACACAAGAAAACACTTGAAACGACGACGGCAATATTCCCATTTTGATAGCTGTCATTACAAATATGAATGACCTTTTTTTTTCTTTGTTTTAGAGACTGCTGTTCTGCTGTAGTTACTATTTTGATAAGAATGTATGAAGCCAGTGCAAACGGCAGCCCAGTGTGGCCCACCAAGGGTAGTAGTAGTAGAGAAGGGAACGCAGACATCAGCTCTCAAAGTGTAACGAGCAGGGGGGAAACAAGGGCAGGACTTTGTTTCTGTCGGCAAGCTTGGATTTGTCCGCATCCCTCTTCATTCAGCCTCC
>CM065732.1:26975886-26985886 GCA_033310375.1 Conus canariensis
AATGATAATAATGATAATGGTAATAATAATGATAATGACTATGATGATTATCATTATTATTATCATTACTATTATTACATTACTATTATTATTTTATTATCATTATTATGACTATGATTATTATTATTGTTGTTTTCATCATCATTGTTATTATTATTATTATTATTATCATTATCATTAGTATTATCATTATTATTGTTATATTAATAATGATGATGATGATGATGATGATGATGGTGGTGGTTTTTGTTTACTAATTGATGAATTTATTGATTTTCCCCCATTTCTGTTGATATGTTATCATTTCTTTTCAGTTAGCTTGGAATCACGTACTTGGGTTGGTTGGTTGCATAGCAGTGAAGACGATTGCGTCAGTGTGTGTGTTGTTTCGATTTTTATGGCGATATTTTGATTAAAAAAAAAAAAATTGAATTGCCAAAGTGTAACTTACATTTTGCCTGATTGAATGAGCACCAAGATGAAATAAACACGTTTGTAACACCAAACTGTCCGTGTGTGTGTGTGTGTGTGTGTGTGTGTGTGTGTGTGTGTGTGTGTGTGTGTGTGTGTGTGTGGCGCGCGCGCGCGCGCGCGCGCCGTCACCTTCCCGGTTCTTGATTGCAAAAATCTCTCTCTCTCTCTCTCTCTCTCTCTCTCTCTCTCTCTCTCTCTCTCTCTCTCTCTCTCCTTTTTCTAGACCGACATTTCTCTCATGCGCACACGGACTTAAAAAAATGCAATTTTAAATGAAATGGGCTCACCAAAAGGAAATCACAATATCAGTTGTGATGCCGGTCTTAGTCATTCTCTTTGCTTATTACAGAATTTTCAAAGGAGGCAAAGAAATAAATACACATTGAAAAAAGTGACGTGGTGATGATCAGAACGACTGCATGTTAAAAAGGGAACTGAACCTACAAGAAATGAGATTCCAAACAAATCCAATTCAGGGAGCGAAGCAAGGAGGAAAGATTTAATGGAAAATAAATACATGAATAAATAAAGTCATTAATATGGAAATTATACATAAATAGGCCAAATCGACGAAATTAACATCTACATAAATGTCACGAAACTGACATTATTTTGTGCCTCGGCTCACACTCCATATTACTTTTTTTTCTCCCTTATTTTTCTTTTACTTTTTTTTTTTTTTTTTTTTTTGGTAAGTCACGGCCTGTTTGGATTGACAGGTGACAGTCGACGGTTGGTCGTTGTCGGTTCCTACACTGACGTGCCAGTGAATGACAGCAGGGGCACATGATTGAACGCGGACCCCTGTGAAATTGATCGAACGTGAACCATCTTTATCACGTCGAGGGCAATTCATGTCACTTTTCCCGTGCCGCGCTCCGCTGGCACAATGAGCTGTGTTGTCCTGAAAGAGAGAGAGAGAGAGAGAGAGAGAGAGAGAGAGAGAGAGAGAGAGAGAAGGGGGGGATGTAGTCAAGACAGATGGGAGAGAAAGAGGGCAGAGGGGGAGAGAGAACACTGAACCGCGAATTTGCTATTCAGATAAGCCAAAGCCCCTTTGTGAATAGGGAGAATGTATTCACTTAAAAGAAAAGAAATGACGTTTTCCGGACTAATCAGCGAAGCAGGACAAGACCTAAGAACTTACTAAAACGCAAGCATGACTGATATTGCCACACGATCTCACCAACGTTTTTACTGCATTTATGTAGACAAATCCCAAGTTTTCTTTTAACATTTTTATTCGTGTATGCGAACAGAAATACCATTTCAGATGCTCTGGGATTTTCATTGTAAACTGGTAAGAATTTTTTTTTTCAGAGATCATCCGGCGCAGGAAAACTTAAAGTAACATGCAGACCCGTTTCAGTCGCTTCCCGACACAATCGACAGAATGATTGATCCCAGAACATCGCAACATGTCTAAACAACACGACAGAATGATTGATCCTAGAACATCGCAACATGTCTAAACAACACGACAGAATGATTGATCCTAGAACATCGCACATATCTAAACAACACGACAGAATGATTGATCCTAGAACATCGCACATATCTAAACAACACGACAGAATGATTCATCCTAGAACATCGCACATATCTAAACAACACGACAGAATGATTCATCCTAGAACATCGCACATATCTAAACAACACGACAGAATGATTCATCCTAGAACATCGCACATATCTAAACAACACGACAGAATGATTCATCCCAGAACATCGCACATATCTAAACAACACGACAGAATGATTGATCCCAGAACATCGCAACATATCTAAACAACACGACAGAATGATTCATCCTAGAACTTAGCAACATATCTAAACAACACGACAGAATGATTGATCCTAGAACATCGCACATATCTAAACAACACGACAGAATGATTGATCCTAGAACATCGCACATATCTAAACAACACAACAGAATGATTGATCCCAGAACATCGCACATATCTAAACAACACGACAGAATGATTGATCCCAGAACATCGCACATATCTAAACAACACGACAGAATGATTGATCCTAGAACATCGCACATATCTAAACAACACGACAGAATGATTGATCCTAGAACATCGCACATAACTAAACAACACAACACAATGATTCATCCTAAAACATCGCACATAACTAAACAACACGACACAATGATTCATCCCAGAACATCGCACATATCTAAACAACACGACAGAATGATTCATCCTAGAACATAGCACATATCTAAACAACACGACAGAATGATTCATCCTAGAACATAGCACATATCTAAACAACACGACACAATGATTCATCCTAGAACATAGCACATATCTAAACAACACGACACAATGATTCCTCCTAGAACATCGCACATATCTAAACAACACGACAGAATGATTGATCCTAGAACATCGCACATATCTAAACAACACGACAGAATGATTCCTCCTAGAACATCGCAACATATCTAAACAACCCGACAGAATGATTCCTCCTAGAACATCGCACATATCTAAACAACACGACAGAATGATTCATCCCAGAACATCGCAACATATCTAAACAACACGACAGAATGATTCATCCCAGAACATCGCAACATATCTAAACAACACGACAGAATGATTCATCCCAGAACATCGCAACATATCTAAACAACACGACAGAATGATTCATCCTAGAACTTAGCAACATATCCAAACAACACGACAGAATGATTCATCCTAGAACTTAGCAACATATCCAAACAACACGACAGAATGATTCATCCTAGAACTTAGCAACATATCTAAACAACACGACAGAATGATTCATCCTAGAACTTAGCAACATATCTAAACAACACGACAGAATGATTGATCCTAGAACATCGCACATATCTAAACAACACGACAGAATGATTGATCCTAGAACATCGCACATATCTAAACAACACGACAGAATGATTGATCCTAGAACATCGCACATATCTAAACAACACGACAGAATGATTGATCCTAGAACATCACACATATCTAAACAACACGACAGAACGATTGATCCTAGAACATCGCACATATCTAAACAACACGACAGAATGATTGATCCTAGAACATCGCACATATCTAAAAAACACGACAGAATGATTGATCCTAGAACATCGCACATATCTAAACAACACGACAGAATGATTGATCCTAGAACATCGCACATATCTAAACAACACGACAGAATGATTGATCCTAGAACATCGCACATATCTAAACAACACGACAGAATGATTGATCCCAGAACATCGCAACATATCTAAACAACACGGCAGAATGATTGATCCCAGAACATGGCACATATCTAAACAATACGTGCCACTCTTAATGAAGGTTTTATTTTTTTAAATGGTTACATAGTCGGTGACAGCAGGCGGTAACTGAAGCATAAAAGCAGAGGATGAGTTACTGAGAGGCCTAACGAATGCAACAAACAAGTTACAACACAGATACAACGCGTTTCGACCCACTGGCCAACTTCAGGCAGAATAGATGATGTTAAAAACAGTGCCTTGTCACGTATTGCCACTGCTTTTGCTTTTATTTGTCCTACCTGAAGATGACCAATAGGTCGAAGCGTGTTGTTTGTTTCGTAGTTTTGATTGTTCCGTCCGTTTGGAGCTCAGAATTCTATGTTCGCTCTAATATTTTACGAACGTTCAGAAAAGTCGTCAGACGGAGTTGGAGCATCACCGCTCCAAACTACAGAAACAGTGTTACTTCATATCTGGGAGTAACCTGGACGTTCTACCGTTGAAATCACCATATATGATAATAAACATAATTCAAAGACAAGAGTAAATCAATGCGATAATCCTCAAGAGCCTTAATGTCATTTATGTACCAGTGTTAGTATAGAAGTGTGACTTTTCCGGATAGACGTACGCACATTCAAAACAGGTCTTTAAAGCATTTAAACAACTTGCTGGTCAATTAAAACAACATACAAACGTCTTCACAATGCAGTTTTATCAAGCAAAACGCATTAAGCAATTCCTAATAAGATGGACTGTTCCCGGCCTGCGACCAGATTTGTTGATTTAACTGCTTGTTTAAAACATACAGTACCATCTTTAAACGGAGTGGGTTGAAATTCTTCTATATCAACCTCACGGACAAAACAAAATTGTCACATGTACTACAAGAAAAGCACATGTTATTGTATTTTTAGGCCAGTCCTTCGGTGTTCCATTGCAAAATGGAAGAAAAAGCAAACTTCCGTTTTTCAGCGTCTCCCCGTTCACTTCCATTTTCATCATCACCCCATTTTCTTCCAGTTCCAATATTGTCCCCCCCCCCCCCCCCCCATTCCATCCATTCTAAATATCGTTCCCTTCTTTCTATGAGCAGTTATTCGTTCCTTCTCTTCTATTATCAACATCATTCCCTTCTCTTCCATTTCCGATATCGTCCCATTCCCCGTCAGTTACCAACACCAGCCCCTTCCCTTCCGCAAACAACAGCGCCCTCTTCCCTTCCATAACCAACATGGTCCCTTTCTTCCATTTCTAACATTGTCCCGTTCCCTTCCACTACCAAACATGGTCCCTTTCTTCCATTTCTAACATTGTCCCGTTCCCTTCCACTACCAACATGGTCCCTTTCTTCCATTTCTAACATTGTCCCGTTCCCTTCCATAACCAACATGGTCCCTTTCTTCCATTTCTAACATTGTCCCGTTCCCTTCCACTACCAACATGGTCCCTTTCTTCCATTTCTAACATTGTCCCGTTCCCTTCCACTACCAACATGGTCCCTTTCTTCCATTTCTAACATTGTCCCGTTCCCTTCCACTACCAACATGGTCCCTTTCTTCCATTTCTAACATTGTCCCGTTCCCTTCCACTACCAACATGTCCCTTTCTTCCATTTCTAACATTGTCCCGTTCCCTTCCATAACCACCATCGTCCCTTTCTTCCATTTCTAACATTGTCCCGTTCCCTTCCACTACCAACATGGTCCCTTTCTTCCATTTCTAACATTGTCCCGTTCCCTTCCATAACCAACATCGTCCCTTTCTTCCATTTCTAACATTGTCCCGTTCCCTTCCACTACCAACATCGTCCCTTTCTTCCACTACCAACATGGTCCCTTTCTTCCATTTCTAACATTGTCCCGTTCCCTTCCACACCAACATGGTCCCTTTCTTCCACTACCAACATGGTCCCTTTCTTCCACTACCAACATCGTCCCTTTCTTCCATTTCTAACATTGTCCCGTTCCCTTCCACCACCAACATGGTCCCTTTCTTCCACTACCAACATGGTCCCTTTCTTCCATTTCTAACATTGTCCCGTTCCCTTCCACTACCAACATGGTCCCTTTCTTCCATTTCTAACATTGTCCCGTTCCCTTCCACCACCAACATCGTCCCTTTCTTCCACCACCAACATCGTCCCTTTCTTCCATTTCTAACATTGTCCCGTTCTCCTTCCACTACCAACATGGTCCCTTTCTTCCATTTCTAACATTGTCCCGTTCCCTTCCACTACCAACATGGTCCCTTTCTTCCATTTCTAACATTGTCCCGTTCCCTTCCACTACCAACATGGTCCCTTTCTTCCATTTCTAACATTGTCCCGTTCCCTTCCACCACCAACATCGTCCCTTTCTTCCATTTCTAACATTGTCCCGTTCCCTTCCACTACCAACATGGTCCCTTTCTTCCATTTCTAACATTGTCCCGTTCCCTTCCATAACCACCATCGTCCCTTTCTTCCATTTCTAACATTGTCCCGTTCCCTTCCATAACCACCATCGTCCCTTTCTTCCATTTCTAACATTGTCCCGTTCCCTTCCATAACCACCATCGTCCCTTTCTTCCATTTCTAACATTGTCCCGTTCCCTTCCATAACCACCATCGTCCCTTTCTTCCATTTCTAACATTGTCCCGTTCCCTTCCACTACCAACATGGTCCCTTTCTTCCATTTCTAACATTGTCCCGTTCCCTTCCACTACCAACATGGTCCCTTTCTTCCATTTCTAACATTGTCCCGTTCCCTTCCATAACCACCATCGTCCCTTTCTTCCATTTCTAACATTGTCCCGTTCCCTTCCACTACCAACATGGTCCCTTTCTTCCACTACCAACATCGTCCAATTCCCTTCCACCACCAACATTGTCCCCTTTTCTTCCGTTTCCAACATTGTCCTCTTCCCTTCTATTTCTAACATCGTCCCCTTCCCTTTCCTTACCAACATTATCCTCGTTCCCTGCTATTTCCATCATAGTCTCCTTACCTAACATAGTCTCCTTACCTTTCCTTGCCAACATTGTCCCTTTCCCTGCCATTTCCATCATAGTCTCCTTACCTAACATAGTCTCCTTACCTTTCCTTGCCAACATTGTCCCTTTCCCTGCCATTTCCATCATAGTCTCCTTACCTAACATAGTCTCCTTACCTTTCCTTACCAACATTGTCCCTTTCCTTGCCATTTCCAACTTAGTCCAGTTCCTTCCATTTCCAACATCACCCCCTTCTTTTACCCCCACTGTCATCGTCCTCTTTCCTTTCATTAACGACATCGTCCCTTTCCCTTCCATTAACGACATCGTCCTCTCCTCTTCCATTAACGACATCGTCCTCTCCTCTTCCATTAACGACATCGTCCCCTTCTCTTCCATTAACGACATCGACCTCTCCTCTTCCTTAAACGACATCATCCCCTTCCCTTCCACTAACGACATCATCCCTTTCCCTTCCATTAACGACATCGTCCTCTCCTCTTCCATTAACGACATCGTCCTCTCCTCTTCCATTAACGACATCGTCCCCTTCTCTTCCATTAACGACATCGTCCCCTTCCTTTCCATTAACGACATCGTCCCCTTCCTTTCCATTTTTTAACATCATCCCCTTCTCCTGCATAACCAACGTTGTCCATTCCCTTCCGTTTCAAACACACCCTCTTTCCTTCCCGTAGCAACATCGTCCTGCATCCCTTCCAGCGACAGCGTCGCCTCCTTCCCTTCAATTCCCGTGATCACCCCCATCTCTTTCCATATCCATATTACCCCTATACTTCTCTTCCCAGAATCAACTTCTGATCTTCCCACCTCATTGCTGCATCCTTCCTTTCCAGGTTTTATATACCCCCCCCCCCCCCCCTCCGTTCTGATTTCAACATACCCCCACCCCCACCACCACCACCACCACCACCACCACCCCTTGCTTCCATTTCCACTGATGCTCCCTTCCCCAAGCCAGTCCTGAGAGAGTGATGTAGGGCACGATCCAGAATCACCCCCATGGAGTGATATAGACACGTGCCCATTTCCATCTCCCCGTTACATAGGATGGGTGAGTTTGGGCACGTGCTACATTCACTCCATGGGGTGTCTGTGCACCATACGCCAAATCACTTCCTGGAGAGTGGGTTTCGAACACGTTGTGGAGTAGGGAGCTCAGGTCCACAATGTCCTCCCCCACCCACCCACCTCCACCCCCACTCCTCCGACTTGCCACCCCACCCCTCAGAAATAAAAAAAAAAAACTGGTGCAATGTGATTTGATTGACACGTTTTTTTGTTTGGGAACCTCAGAATCTAGAAGGAGGAGAGCAGCTTTGGGAACAAGGAGTGAGGCTGGGTCGGGCTAGATTTACTCCTAAAGGATGGTGTGCCGTTTCAGCCCACTGGGGGGTAAGGGTTAGGGGTCAGGGTGGGGGATTTTGAGCGTGACTAAACATAGAATGTCACACCGGGTCGCAGTGGAAGGTCTTAGGTTGGTCGCAACGGCGGAGCGGAGAAGTCCGGGAAAAAAAAAAAAGAAGAAAAAGCCAGAGGGCCTGTCCTGTGGCAGCACCGTCTTGTCCGCTAACAGTGTTCATCGTGCATTGCCTCATGGCAGTCTTTTTCTCTGGTCCTTTTGGACACGAAACTGCCAAATGCACACAAGAAGTGACGGCGAACGTCTCTCAAATCCAATGGAACCGCTGAAATGGCTGATGATCAGCCGGTTCACACACGCACAAAAGAAAAACACCGCAGAGGAACATAGCCTCCCAAGACACACAGAAACCTTGATAATGCTGCAGCAAATAATCCATGCATCCGACATGAACCGCCTTCGAGTTTCTTCCCTTTGGGGGGGAGGAGGAGAGAGAGAGAGAGAGAGAGAGAGAGAGAGAGAGAGAGAGAGAGAGAGAGAGAGAGAGAGAGAGGAAGAGAGGGAGAGAGGTGAACATGAAATGAGCGAAGAAAAATTTTAAAATGGAGAGAGAAGGGTGGAGGAGGAAGGCAGTGGAAGGAGTGAGGGTGAGAGCGGATAGAAAACACACACACACACACACGCGGCGCGCGCGCGCGCGCGCGCACGCACGGACACACGCACGCACGTGCACACGCACACACGCAAGCACTCACGCACGCATGCACACACGCACACATGCATGCACCCACGCACGCACGCACGCACACACGCACTCACGCACGCACACACGCACGCATGTACTCAGACACGTCCTGTGCACCTCCCCAGCCTCCCTCCCCCTCCCCCACACACACGTACCAATGCGCGCACACACACACACGCGTGCACTCACCTGCCCACCCAACCACTCGCAAAATACCCCACCACCCACCACCACCCCCACTACCCCCCCCCCCCCCCCCCCACACACACACACAAACACGAAAAGAGTAAGAAATCCAAATCTTGGGTAGATCTGTGTCTGTGTCTGAAATAGTCACTTTCAATATTCATATCCACAAAAGTCTAAGACGTCTGCCGATTAATTCACAAATTCATCAATTCAAAATCACGTTCAGTCGTGCGCTGTGTTTAACACTGAGTGGGGACAACTAACTTATATTAGACATTTCATTAACGTCGTGTAAAAAAACAACAACAACAACAAAACGAAGGTAATTTGCATAAGGTTTCTGAACGGTTAAGGGAACTCGACGGAATGACGGCTAGTGATTGACAACAGAAGGGTCTGTCTAGAATAACTGTCCTTTAAGAACCTAAAAGTACGTATGTCATTTTATTCTTCCTGCTGGCAGGAGCCCTGACAAGTACAAAATGATCTGAACAGAAACCTCTCTTCACAGTGGTAAACGAGTGAACACATTTATTTGATCTGTTTTCAAAATGCGCAAAGAAACATCTTTTACTCCTGTCCGTTCACTTTGCCATATTCCGCCCAGATACTGATGTATTCAAAAATATTTCTCTAATATTCAAAAGATACACTTTTCGTCAAATAACGAAATTTTCAGTCTTTTCTTCTTGTCAGTTAATTTTAAAGCTTATCATGTTTCGGAACACACGCACACGCGCGCACCCAACCAAACACACACTTTCAATAGTAGAATACTGCTTTCAATGATGACAGTAGCGTAGACAATGCTAGATTCACAAGTTCTGACCAACGCGTTGGATTAATGTGCAGGTCAGACATCTGGTAGGTCGTATCCATGAGACCATCGTCTTAAATCCTTTCATTTCAGTTATTAATTAATTCATTCATCAGCTATAAATCGCGCGCTACGTGGTCTT
>CM065732.1:26990886-26995886 GCA_033310375.1 Conus canariensis
CCAGGTCCCTCCAAAAACATTGTGAAACATCACAGAACCATAAATAATGTCTGGCTGAATCTTTCTCCTTTCTACAAAAAGTGCATTTGTCACAATTTGTAATTCTCATTTTCTTCAAAATATTGTTGTTAACTAAAATATTATAACACAATTTAATTTGGAACCACCTTAATCTGATTTCCTTTATTTGTTTTATTTGTTTTAGTGTTCTATCCCAGTCCACATATATATTTAGTATTTGCTCCCACTTTGCAAAAGCATTTATATCATATATAATGATTGGCTCTAGTAAGACGTCATAGAAAGTTTTTGAATTTTGAACCTTTTTTAAGCATTTGCTATTATTTTTTGTGCGTTTGTTCTTTCATTGTATTTGCTATCTTTTATTTTGATATTATTTGCAGCAAGGAAGCTTTTAACTGATTGAACACAACTCATGTGTTCTAAATATTTACACTGATAGTATACTTTTCGCAGAAAGCTTTATAACTTAAAAAGCATCCCTTTTCATCAACATGTTTTCTTTTCACTCCGTGTTACTCTAAAGGGGGAATAAATCGTGCAGAATAACTGGCGCGGTTGACTGGCCCAGTTTCATCCACTGCGAGGAGGGGGGGGGCTGTATTTGGCCATTTTCTTTCTTTTTTTTTCTTTCTTTCTTTCTTTCTTTCTTTTTCTTGTTTTATTTGGCTTCTTTTATTTCTTCTTTCTTTTTCCATTATGTTGTCTCTCTTCCTTCCTTCCTGCCTTCGCCCTTCGTCCCTTTATATCCTTCTTTCTTTCTTTCTTTTCTTCTTCCTTTCTTTGTTTCTTTTTTCTTCCTTTCTTTTCTCCCTTCGTTGTCTTTTTGTTTTGCACTTTCTTTTTTCTGTTCCCCTCTCCCCATCCTTTTTTCATTGTCTTACTTCCTTGTACTCTCTTCTCTCTCTCTCTCTCTCTCTCTCTCTCTCTCTCTCTCTCTCTCTCTCTCTCTCTCTCTGCCTTTGTTTCTTTCTCTATTCCTTCATTCATTTCTTTTCTTTTCTTTTCGTTTTTCCTTCCTTTTTTTCCTTCTCTTTCCTTTTTTTTTCCTTCTTCATTGTTTTTGTACTTTTCTTTCTTTCATGAGTATGCAAAATTTTGTCCCCACCCAACATCTATAGTGACATTCCTGAAAAGCCTGCGCTTGAAATAATGACTGAAAACCGAAATCTATCAGAAAGTGACTAAAAACCGAAATCAAACCGGCAAGTGACTGAAAACCGAAATCAACCAGCAGGCAACAAAGTAACTTGCTCACTACTGATCAACTGACTGGCAGACCGAAAAGCTGCCGAACTAAACTTGATAGCACTTTCTATTCTTCTGACAGCTCGAAAACAAACAAAGAAACAGACAAACAAACAAGCAAACAAACGGACGTTCACCAAACTGATGAAAGTAATATAGCAAAATAAAGAAACAAAAGAAGAGATAAACCTGATCAACACGAGCATGGATCATGAAGATGACAATGAAGATAAGGATTAATAACACCAACCTCAACTGAACCATATATTATTATAGGTGAAAAAAAAGAAGAAATATTTGTTTAATAAGCCCAAGACATTAAAGCGATTATACCCGGCATAAAAACTAGTATTTGATTAAAGTTCTGACACAAATGGTGGTTCCGGCAAACATACACCACATGCACACACACACACACACACACACACACACACACACACACACACACACACACACACACACACACGTTTACGCGCGTGCGCGCGCACACACACACACACACACACGCGCGCGCGCACACACATACACACACACACACACACACACGTGCACGCGCGCGCCCGAACACACAGAGAGAGAGGAGAGAGAGAGAAGAGAGAGAGAGAGAGAGAGAGAGACAGACAGACAGACAGACAGACAGACAGACAGACAGACAGAGCGAATACAGCAGAAGCAAACTCCCCCCCTACTCCAACTGTGCCCAACATCCGAGCTTCGCCCGAGCACCCCCATTCAGGAAACCCGATAAACAGAGACTGTTGCGTTGACAAGATAAAAATGATGAGCTTCTCATTGTCTCCCAGAAGCGGCACAGGAAGAGTTGGTGCGGGAGGAGGAGGGAGTGAGGGGGGGGGGGGGCTATGGTTGGGGGTGGAGAACTTGAGGGGTGGAAGGAAGGAGGCAGGAATGGATTTATGGGGGGGGGGGGGGGGGGGTAGCGGGAGGGATGTGGGGAAGGGAGGAGGAAGAGCCGAGAGAGAGAGAGAGAGAGGAGAGAGAGAGAGAGAGAGAGAGAGAGAAGGGGGGGGGGGGGGCAAGGGGAAACGGTGGAACCCAAGTAATAATGAATATCTCATTCTCGTTCTGAGGAGCCAGATGACACCTGCCAAACGATCTTTCACGTCCACCCCTGCACCTACCCACCCGCCCCCTTCACCGTTCCAATACTTCTTCTCTCATGTTCCCTGTTGTTTGTTGTTTAGTGTGGAGTATCTGTGTGCCAAGTGTCAGTCGTCTTGGATTTTGTTATAAGCTTGTAATAAGATAGTTATCAGTTAGGAAAAAAACAACAACAGAAGTAACAAGAAGCAGACATTAGTTTGTCAAAGGTCAAAGTCATATTATGATATTTATGGATTAACATATTCGTCCGCAGTGGCTTACAACCTAGGATACAAAACTGAATATTGAAAATGACTGTAAATATTGTTTGTTATATCTTACCAACACTTCTGTCGAAAAAAAAAGAAAAGCGAAATGGTTACAGTTATGGATAATACACAAATGCCTTGGGACTAGAGTTATTCTGAAGAAAATGGGTATACTGAAGAGTAATGTATGTACTTTCTGTAGCTAAGTTAGTGATAGCAATACACATATGTTCTGGCATTACACGCTCATTCATCATTTTGGGGAAACGCCGGCGGATTTATTAATGAAAAATGTCTGTTTGAATTAAATTTGCTGACAACTGAATCATTAACCATAGCTGTATTTTACAAAATGTACAAATGGATCATGTATTTTATTTCATTGTATTAGTTGCCAAAAACTGTATTAGTGCAGATCAGAACGACAATCTTCAAGACTGCAAATAATGCTCCATGACTTAAAAGATAGATATAAAACTGAAGAATGCATTGCTCGAAAAGGTTTTTATATTGAAAGATCTTATTTCCAGATGGCTCCTATGTAAGCTGATGTTTGCAGATCCAGAGCGAATTCTGAATGTATATTGACTTTGGTTATTTTGTTATTATCAATATGGTTATAACCTTCTAAAACTGTTATTACGTCACCCAACAAAGCCTCAGCAGAAATTGTACAGAACTTTGAAAAACGAACCTTTCTCAACTGTCACGATACAATCTTTGTCAATTTTCGTAATATACTCGGCTTACCCCCCCCCCCCCCCTCTCTCTCTCTCTCTCTCTCTCTCTCTCTCTCTCTCTCTCTCTCTCTCTCTCTCTCTCTCTGTATGCCATTCGGATACTTTTAACCTGTTGTCTGCAGAATGTAAAAATGATGTGTTATCATTCTGACCGATATGTTATTTTTTCATTTCTTTCTTCTTTTTTTTTCTTCGATAAGTTATTTCTTTTCATTTCTATTATTATTTTTTTTTAATCTTTCCTTATATTCATTGTGTGAACTGCCTTCAATAGAAATGCCTTCTTGGGAGAGGGGGGCGGGGGGGGGGGGGGGGGTCTGAATCTACGACACACGCTAGATGATACAAATCTAAGGCAGTTGTATTGTACATGATGGTGGTAGGGGAGAACAAAGGGAAGGGAGTAGAGGGAGAGGGAGAGGTGGGACAGAAGGGGTGAGGGGGGCAGACGTAGAGGATGTTAGTTAGTTGAAACAGATTTGAGCCGTGGTTGTAAGCGTATTGTGGCATGTTCTACTAAATGCCGTTCATTTCCTCTGTTTTTCTCTGTGTTGTGCGTTCATGATGTAGGTTAACTCATCAACTCGTCGAGAGAGAGAGAGAGAGAGAGAGAGAGAGAGAGAGAGAGAGAGAGAGACAGAGACAGAGACAGAGAGACAGACAGACAGACAGACAGACAGACAGACAGAGATAGAGAGACAGACAAAGACACATACAGACAGACAGACAGGACAGAGACAGATAGTAGCGGTAAACGTTCCAGACCCGGAAGTGGTACCTGCTTTCTGCGCGCGGGCACGAACACACACACACACACACACACACACACACACACACACACACACACACACACACACACACACATATACGCGTGCGCGCGCGCATGCACGCACTCAGCACGCACGCACGCACGCACAAGCCTCTGTTCTGACACCAGGTATTGAATATGGACAGTGACAAACCTGATCAGAAAGGGGAAGACGAGACCATGCATATATTTCCTATCTGTGACATGTTCATTCATTTATTTATTTATTTTCGACTGCTTTAATTTCATTTTTGTCATAATCAATCTTACTTTGTTTCATTTTACCTTTTTTGCTTTCATTTTTACGTGATTTCATCTTGGTTAATTATTTTAAATGATTTTGTAATATTTCGTCTATTTTTGTTCTCGTTTGATATCGCGATTTCCTGTTGGCGAAGGCTTCCTTCCTTACTGTGTGTTCCCTGTGGCTCTCCCTCCGTCTGCTGCCTCCACCCACTCCCTTACTGTTCTGATGATGCTTCTTATGGTTTTGTGTGTATATCCCCCTCCCCCACCCACCCCGCTTATATCTCTCCATTTCCTCTTCCCGCTCCCACCCACACCCCCTATCTTGCTTCCCCACACCAGATCCCGCACCCCCTTCCCTATCCAGTTTTTCAATCTACGTCTCTGTTGATATGTGATTTTTTAAAAATCCTCGGTATTTCTTTCTCTGTCTTTCTTTCTCCCTTACTGATTGACTGTCTGTCTTTTGTCTGTTTAATACCCCCCCCCCCTCCCCCTAAACATAGCATTTCTTTCTCTTTCTTTCTTCTTTTCTTACTGTATGTCTGTCTTTGTGTCTGTTTATTT
>CM065732.1:27003386-27008386 GCA_033310375.1 Conus canariensis
TTGCAGTCATTGCAACACTAAGCTGCTCCGTAAGTTGCTGGAATGGTGCTCGGTACTTATCCTTGGAATTTATTAGTTTTTTGTATATATATATATATATATATATGTGTGTGTGTGTGTGTGTGAGAGTGGTTAGAGAGAGAGAGAGAGAGAGAGAGAGAGGGGGGGGGGGTTATCTTGCAAAACAAAAACAAAAAAATATGCGCTTCGCATTAAAGACCGACGGCGCACTGGACTCGATCGTCCGTTTGAACTCATCAATGATTGAATCTACGTTTTCGTTACTGGAGCGAAGAACTGAATACCTCTTTCCAGAGACTCCCTGACGGAAGGTTGTAGGATTTAAAAATATTGAAATAAATGATGGAGAAAAAATGAGCCAGGCTTTTTATCTGAAATACGGTTAAGTAGATAGATAGAAAGATAGATAGATAGGCAGGCAGACAGACAGACAGACAAATAGACAGATCTATAGGTAGATCTAGAGATAGAAGCTAGACAGATAGACAGACAGACAGGCAGACAGACAAATAGACTGATAGATAGACAGAGAGATCGATAGACAGACAGCCAGACAAATAGATAGGTAGATAGATAGATAAGTAATTAAATGAATATAGATAGATCAATAGATAGAAAGATCAATTAAGAGGTCGATATATAGATAATTAGACAGTCAAGCAGAGAGCCTGACAGATAGATAGATAGATAGATAGATACACAGACAGACAGATAGACAGATACATAGACAGACAGACAGATGTATAGATGGATGATGGATGGATGGATAGTTAGTTAAATAGATAGATGATTGGATAGATACATAAACAGACGGACAGGCAGACAGATATATAGATAGATGGGTAGATAGATAGATAGACAGACAGACAGAGAGATGTATCGATTGATAGATAAACAGATAGAGAGATAGATCGTCAGATTGATAAAAATTAAATCAATTGATCGACCGATAGATAAGTAGACAGACAGATAGATAGATAGATAGGCAGACAGATAGATAGAGAGATAAAGAGGTAGATAGATAGAGAGGTAGATAGATAGATAGACAGATAGACAGACAGATAGATAGACATATAGATAGACAGATGATAGACAGACAGACACCGTGCCACTACTCCCACCACCTCACCTTGTACCCTTATTCCTCTACCATCTCACCCCCCCTCACCTCCCACATCTCATTCTCTCTACACCCCCACATCCTCACCCCACCTCCACCACCCTCTAGCGTCAAAAACACACCCGTTCTTTCTGTGGTGACCACAAGAGGGCGCAGAAAGTCCAAATGAGAAAAAGATGGCGCAGCCCATTATTTGGGCATCAGTCACTAAGACAGATTAAGCAGTTCGCGGGGAGCTCGGAAGGCAGCATTAGCATAAAAGGGGGGAAAGGGGGAGGTAAGGAAGGAAAGCCCTTTCTTCGTATTTTGTTGCCTCTACGCCTGAGAAGTTTCCCCACCTGTGACGAGTTGCGTCCCTTTGTGATGGAAATGGCGGCTCTGCCAAACCTGGCCGGGTGAGCCGGGTCGAAGTGGTGAGGAGGGGGTGAGGAGGATGGGGGTGAGGTGGGGGGGGGGGGGGAGAGAACCGGTGATGCTTACCCCCCCTCTACCGTCACCAAACTTGGGGCATGGACGTTTCTCAGGTATACAGATCCCAGGAAGGGGGTTAACGATGGTGGATTCATTTTTATGTATTTATTTATTTACCCTCCCAGAAGAAGAAGAATGAGGAGGAGAAATAACATCCATTCCAAATTATGTTCCTTGTTATGCACATACACATATGTTTTACATGTATACTCTTGTGACATCAGGCGCATGTACATATGCGCACACAGACGCGCACACACCACGCACTCACACTAAAAAGCACGCACACGGGGGAGGGGGTGGAGAGAGAGAGAGAGAGAGAGAGAGAGAGAGAGAGAGAGAGAGAGAGAGAAGAGAGAGAGAGAGAAGAAACAAACTAACAAACAAACAAACAAACGAACGAACGAACGAACAAATGTACATAGACAATTTGAAATTCAGAATACAACTGGCAGACAGCTCTGATGACTTAGTCGCGCGCGGGATATGCTTATTTCTGATGATATATCTTTCCTGTCAGTTTTCCCCCATGGGACAAAAATCTAGCAGGAGGAGGGGGGCAGTGCTGCACCCATTTTTCGCGAGGCAAGGTGCGATCCGTTAGGGGGCAATGAAACGGGGTGGATGGGAAAGAAGGCAACTAGGATCCGTGTGAGGCCGTGTCAATCCGTTGCCGGCTTTCTCTCCCCTTGAATGGGCACAGTATTGATAAAAAGGGGAATGAATGGTTCCACAGTTATGTCTCGCACCCTTTTTGGTGTTGTTGTTTTTTCTCTTTTCATTTCTTCTTCTTCTTCTCTTTCTGCTGACGTATGACAGTGCCAGAAACGAGAGAATTTAATCCATAATCAGGTTGTTGCCTCTTCAAAATCAAGCCGATGAAATGAACAAATTGAGGAAAGATTCCATTCCAGAAATGAAACCACCATCTAACATCAGATAAGTACAGGTCAATCCAGAATCTGCTGAATCTGCGTGTTCTGTATAAGATGTCAGAGCAGCGTGAGCACGTTTGGTGGCATGGTACCTGGTCTGTTGGTAAGTCATGAAATCGACAAGTATCTGCCATCTCGAGGGAACAGCAAATTGGATTGAAAATCCGAAGCGATGAGCGAGGAAAAGCAGAAGGAGGAGGATAAAGAAGAAGAGGGAAAAGAAGATGAAGAAGTAGTGGATGAAGAAGAACCTAAAGGAGGAGGAGGAGAAGAAGAAGCAGAATCAGGAACAGGAGGAAAAGGTACAAAGAGGAGGGCAGAAAGAAGAAGAAGAGGAGGAGGAGGAAGAGGAGGAGAAGAAGAAGAAGAAGAAGAAGAAGAAGAAGAAGAAGATGATGATGATGATGATGATGATGATGATGATGATGATGATGATGATGATGATGATGATGATGATGATGAAGAAGAAGAAGAAAGAAACAAAGAAAGAAAGAAGAAAGAAGAAGAAAAAGAGGAGAAAGTAGAAGAAAGAAGACGAAGAAGAAAGAAAGAAAGAAAGAAAGAAAGAAAGAAAGAAGAAGAAGAAGAAAAAGAGGAGAAAGTAGAAGAAAGAAGGCGAAGAAGAAGAAAGAAAGAAAGAAAGAAAGAAGAAAGAAAGAAGAAGAAGAAGAAGAAGAAGAGAAGAAGAAGAAGAAGAAGAAGAGGAGGAGGAGGAGGAGAAGGAAGAGGAAGATGAGGAGGAGGAGAAGGAGGAGGAGTAGAAACAGAAGTAGAAGACGAAAAAGAAGAGGGAGGAGCAAAAAGAGAGGGATGAAAAGGAGACTGAATTGGGGAAAAAAACACCAAACAACAGTAATAGAAGAAGCAGAAGAAGAAGAAGAAGAAGAAGAAGAAGAAGAAGAAGAAGAAGAAGAAGAGAGAGAGAGAGAGAGAGAGAGAGAGAGAGAGAGAGAGAGAGAGAGAGAGAGAGAGAGTTTAGTGTCGGAACATGAAATGATCGATTGTTAAGAAACAAAAGTATGAGTATCCCTCGAGTATCTGCACATTTGAATTTGTCGTCTTCTTGCAAATGTAACAGCACACACACACACACACACACACACACACACACACACACACACACACACACACACACACACACACACACGACACACGTGTATGTACTTGGCAAGGGAGCACAGACACCGTCAGCCGTGCCTCCCTGATGAGTCCGATCCAGCGGACAAAAGGCCTCGGAGCAGGCGATATGAATGGTTCTGTCTTCAAGACGGCTTACAATGGGTCCCATGGCCTACTAGTGAAAGATTTCATGTTTACAATATATTTCCCTGAATCTCCATTCTCATTTTCTTTATCCCCCCCCCCCACCCCCACCCCCGTACCTTGTTTTTTTTTATCTTCTTCTCCGAGTCTTTGCCATGTCATTAATGTAATGATGGAGGAATTGTAAGCCTGCTCTTGTTTTTCCCGTACTGCTGAATTGTCCAACATACTATGCTTGGTTAATCAGCGGGAGATTGCATCTCTTAGAAGATCCAAGTAAAGGTTGTTCTGCACAATTCTTAGCTGCTGACAATGCTTGGGTCATGTGACAGTAGAGTTGATGACTCTGTTGAACTTTTTCTTTTACCTCTTTTGTATCCTTAAGTGGATCCTCAAGCGTAGGCCCATAGATTCACTCATATCTTTTACGGTTTACATATGATTTTAGTTTTTCAGCAACTTATTTCTTTACCACACCTTCTTTTCGTTCAACCTTTCTACCCTTCACGGTGTAGGCAATATGAATGGTTCTGTCTTCCAAATGTGTTACGATGGTCCCCAAAGCCTGCCAGAGAAAGGTTTTACATGTATGATATATTTCCCCAAATTTTCATTCTCATTTTCTGTATCCCCTCCCGTCTACCTTTTGTTTTCCTTCGAATTTTTTTTTGCCAAGTCGTTGATGTAATGAAAAAGGAGTTGTTAGCCTGCACTGGTTTTCCCCCACTACCAAATTGCTACACACACACACACACACACACACACACACACACACACACACACACACACACACACACACACAAAGAACAAGACATACGTAAAAGTAGGACTTTAAAGAACCCAAACATTCGCGCTATTCGATTAGAAAGGCAACAAAAACAAGCACAGCAAACGCGCCCCACACCCCGCCTCTGCCTGATTCTGATTCCACTTATTTTTTTGTTTCCTTGTTTGTTCTGTGTGCCCTGTGCTGTCCTATCTGCTAGGCGGACGATTCGGTGTCGTAAGCAGCTTTCCTTTGGAGTTACGGGCGTGTGTTTACTTCATCCTGGGAGCAAGAGTTACCCTACCTGTTTATCATTTACTGGTGACTGCTCCCTGCCTCATTTCATATTTACTTTCATTTCAATCAAATCGAGGTTACCTGTATTTGTTTCTGTTGTCGGACTATATTATCTAAGATCGAAAAG
>CM065732.1:27013386-27018386 GCA_033310375.1 Conus canariensis
TAGATAGATAGACAGATAGATAGGTAAAGACACAAAGCCTTCCATTCAGCGACCCGTTGGTCTTTTCTTCCCACCCCATTCACCCCTACCCACTCTCAACCAACCCTCACTCGAACTATCCTCCACCCCGCCCCCACCCCCACCCCCTTCCCACCTCGCTCCGCTATCCCTGCATGCTCACGAGGGGGTGGGGGGTTGGGCGTGGGGTAAAGGAGGGATGGGTGAGTGCGTGGTGGAAAGATTAATGACTGAGCGTGAGCTTGGACGAGGGAGGAAAAAGAAAAGAAGAGACCGAACGAGAATGGCGAAAAAAGAAAAAAAAAAAAAAAAGGAGAAAGAAAAAAAAAAAGAAGAGAAAGAACCAGAAAAAAACACACCCTCAAAAATCCCCGCCACCTTCTCTGCCCCAACATTGATGAGTGTTTAAACGGTTTCGGCAGTTTTCCCATCCGTCAGATTCAATTACCCGCCTGCATAAAAATGGCGACGGGGGACGAAACGGATCGCGAAACGATGACTATGGTGGTGGTGATAGTGGTGGTGTTTGGGGGGTGGAGGGAGGGAGGAGGAGGGAGGAGAGGGTGGAAGAGGAAGTGGGGTGGGGGATGGGCGTAGGGGTAGAGGTGGGGGTGGAGGCGAAAGAGTGTATGTGCCACGCCTCGACGTTGTTGCTGGCAACAGGCTATCATTATTATCGCTTCATCCCACCCCTCACCCACCTCCTCTGATCCCTCACCGCCCCCCCCCCCCCCACACACCCTTCTCTCTCCCTCTCTCTCTGTCCGTCCGTCCGTCTGCCTATCTGGCTGTCTCTCTGTCTATCTGTATGTCTGCTTGTCTGTCTGTCTGTCTGTCTGTCCGTCCGTCCGTCGTCTGTCTGTCTGTCTGTCTCTCTTCGTTTATTTCCGTCTTCCTACTTCCTCTCCCTTCCTCTCTCTCTTCTCTCTCTCTCTCTCTCTCTCTCTCTCTCTCTCTCTCTTATCCCAGGGAAGAGGAGGAAAAGGGGTACTCCATGTAAGAGCGAGATGTAGGCGGGACGTTGTGTATGTGGGTGGGGGGAGGGGGGGGGGGAGAGGAGTATTGGTACAAGGAGATTTTAAGTGGGGAAAATCTGATTCGGTGGTCCGTTTACAAGTTTTGTATGGCAAAATTTTGTTTTTCTTTTATGATTTAGAACTGAATTATAAGATCAGTCAATTGATTTGTAAAGTTTGAACTCAAAGTCGTGTGGAAATATTTCTTATAAAAGCTAATCTAACAATAATAGTAATGATGACGACGACGACGATGATGATGACGATGATGGTAGAGGTGATGATGATAATCATAATCATCATCATCATCATTGTCGTCATCATCATCACCGCTACCACCATCGAATATCAACAGTGATTACAATAGTTGTAACAACAACAGTAAGAAAAAGTTCAGCAACAAAAACCACAAGTATGATAATGATGGTAACAACAACAACAACAAAAACAACAACAACAACCATTATAATAATAGTAATAATAGTGGTAGTAGTTGTAGTAACAATAATAATAATGAAAAATAATAATGACGATAACAATAATAACAACAATAATAATGATAATAACAATAACAACAATATCATCATCATTATCAACAACAAGAACAAGAACAAAAAGAACAACAATAATAATAATGATGATAACAACAACAATAAAAATGATAATAATAATAATAATGATAGTAATAATAATAATACCACAACAGTAATAATACTATTTTATATTACTAATCACCATCATAATCATCATCGTCGCAGTAATAATAATCATAATGATAGTGACGATGATGATAACAACAACAATAACAACAAAAGGAGCAATGATGATAATGATGTTAATAGTAGTAATAGTGGTGACGGTGGTGGTACAGCAGCAGCAGCAGCAGCAGTATTAACAGTAGTAGTAGTAGCAGCAGCAGCAGCAGCAGTAGTACTAGTAGTGATGACCAAGATAATCATGATTATAAACAATATTAAAGTGTGGGCGTCTGGGTGAAAATGAAGTGTAGGAAAATGTCAACAAATCTGCTTTGTTAAAAGACAAAGTAATAATGACCAATGAAACACTGTACCTGGATGTAGGTCATTTAAATTAAGGAACAAGTTGGATAACTCTTGCGCCAAGGATGAAAGATACAGAGGCCCATAACTCCAAACGAATGCTGCTTACGACACCGAATCGCCTGACAGACATGACCGCACAGAGCTCATAGACCAAACCAGGAGACATCCCCTATAGACATGAATGTAGCGTATGTACTTAATTAATTAAAGGTGTGGACTGCAATCATGGAAATCGGCAATGTTGGGCCAAAGTCTGCACTTGCCTTGTTTAAATTTTGGTCATGTACTCGTCATGTCTGGTACTGAGATATACATAAACAACTGACATCCTTATGGCGTCCATTAAGCACAGCCATCAACATCACAATTATTATCGTCGATATCACCATCATCATCGTTATTGTTATTATTGTTATGCTGACGAGAAAACAGCTTCGTGTCATCTATGACAACCAGATCTACATCAATGAATCACACATCAACAAGCGCACGAACTTTTCTTTTTCTTCAACACCCCAAATTACAGCAAAAACAGAACATCTTTCCAAATGACATTATTTTTCGTGTCCAAAGGATGTGTCGACACTTCTTAAACTGCACGTATCAGGGCCTACTTTCGACTTCTGTGAACACATGCAGCTACGGAAATAAATCAAAATGGCTGCCAACCACCATCCTGCAGTCGATTGTTTTTTTTTAATCTGTTGAAATGTCTCCATACGCAATAATATACACATTCATTTTGTCATTTTGTCACGCCTTTTCTTTCTGTCTTTCTTTCTTTTTTTGTGTGTTCTTTTTAAACTTTATTTTTTGGATTTAGTTTATATTTCATGATCTTTCTGTTTACAATGTAAGATGTGCTGGTGCCTAAAAATACACCAGAGCGTAGATATTGTGAGTTTTTACAAGAAGATCAAATCCAGAGAATTTTTGAAAGGATACGTTCCGTGTTGCATAGCCTAACACACGTCGACAATCATAAAACCGTTTTGTCTATCAATTGAAAAAAAAAAACAAAAAAAAAACAAGAACATGTGAAACATTGGGTGATGGAAACGCTTAAACCGTCCTTTAGACATGACCCAGCAGCCTTTGTAATGTCGGCTGGTGCCGTCTTCCAAATAACTACTAAATACTAATGATTTCTTTGACCATTCTATGGAGCAGCTGTAAAGCAAGCAGTCCTACCGTTCTGCGACGGTCTGTCGATGCTATATATCTGAGGCATAAGGGTTGCAAACGATTCGTTGAATTTCGTCGTTTTCGTGAGTCGTCCTCCACAAGGAAATACGTCATTTCCATAGACTTACGTTGTGTAGGAAGGTTTTTGATGCTGATGTCGTTGTTGTTCGATAAAGCAGGGGCATGGGAAGATCAAAAGGTTTGCGGACAGAAGCGTAGAGCGTTTAAAGAAGAAAGGGTCTTTCTTAATCGTCTTTTCTTACTGTCCAGTCCTTCCTTCCCCTCCCTTCTAACACCTACACCCCACCCCATATCCCACCTCCACCCCCTACTTTCCACAAACATCAATAATAAAAATTAATATTCATATATTTCATCTATTTCTTTTGTTTGTGTACTCTCTCTCTCTCTCTCTCTCTCTCTCTCTCTCTCTCTCTCTCTCTCTCTCTCTCTGTGTCTCTGTCTCTGTCTCTGTCTCTCTCTCTCTCTCTCACCTCTCTCTCTTTTCTCTCTTCTCTCTCTGTATCTCTGTCTCTCTCTGTGTCTGTCTCTCTCTGTCTCTCTCTCTCTCTCACCTCTCTCTCTCACCTCTCTCTTTCTTCTGTCTGTCTGTCTCTCTCTCCACCCCCCCCCCTCCCTTCCTTTGTCCTCAGACTCTCTAGCCCTCACTTGCAAACTTAGTCCCCTTAAAAATTCAATTCCCCTATTTCCTTTCTCTCCTCCCCTCTCCAATTTCTCCCTTTCCACTCCAAACGTCCATACACCCCTGAGCTTAAATGTCGGCAGCAACTGCGGAACATCAAACGTTCCTTTGTCTCTGGGGGGGAAGCAGGTATCCTAGGTGCCAATGTTTTCAGAGGGATGTATTGCTGCAGCCATTCCAGACTTCACTCGTCCATGTTGAAATATTCAGTGTGTTGTTCTGGCTGTGTTTTTCACAACTGTTTGATGTTTTCAGCACATGCAACTGTGATTCTATGTCTTCTTTGTGAAAACTCGTTGAACTTATGGGTTGATGAAAATAAAGGAAAACAAATCTCATACAGTGTCACATGCACCTTTTAACGAGTTAGGCATTTTCGAGTTTTTGATGTTGAGGGTACTTTTGCTGGCATGATTTTCAATGCAGTTTGTTTTCACAACTCTCGTCCGTTTGAGTTTGAAATTATACTGATGTGTTACCACTCCTCCCTACCTTTTCCCGCCACATGCCATGTACACACACCACCACACACACACACACACACACACACACACACACACACACACACACCACGCACGCACGCGCGCCACACACACCACACACACACACACACACACACACACACACACACATCGCGCGCGCGCACGCACACACGCACGCAAAGTGACACACAACACACACAACACACACACACCACACACACACACACACACACACACACATACACATTACACATACACACAAGCACGTTCATGCACGCACACGCACACACATACACACACGCGCGAGCACACACACACACACACACACACACACACACACACACACACACACACACACACACACACAGAGTAAACACACGCGCACGCTCCCATGCACCCACGCTTACACAAATACATTGCATGCACACATCTGTACACACACACACACACACACACACACACACACACACACACACACACACACACACATACACACACACACACACACACACACACACACACACACACACCA
>CM065732.1:27025886-27028386 GCA_033310375.1 Conus canariensis
TGCGGGAGGAAGGGGACGGAAGGGAGAGGGGCAGTGCGGGGAAGGGAAGAAGGGGGCAGTGCGGGGGGAGAAGGGTGGGGAGGAAGAAGGGGGCAGTGCGGGGGAAGGGAAGAAGGGGGCAGTGCGGGGAAGGGAAGAAGGGGGCAGTGCGGGAGAGGGAAGAAGGGGGCAGTGCGGGGAAGGGAAGAAGGGGGCAGTGCAGGGGAAGGGAAGAAGGGGCAGTGCGGAGGAAAAGGGGCAGGAGGGGAAGGAAGAAGGGGCAGTGCGGGGAAGGGAAGAAGGGGGCAGTGCGGGAAGGGAAGAAGGGGGCAGTGCGGGGAAGGGAAGAAGGGGGCAGTGCGGGGAGAGGGAAGAAGGGGGCAGTGCGGGGGAAGGGAAGAAGGGGGCAGTGCGGGGAAGGGAAGAAGGGGGCAGTGCGGGGGAGGGAGAAGGGGGCAGTGCGGGGAGGAAGGGAGGGAAGGAAAGGGGGCAGTGCGGGGAAGGGAAGAAGGGGGCAGTGCGGGAGGAGGGAAGAAGGGGGCAGTGCAGGGGAAGGGAAGAAGGGGGCAGTGCGGGAGGAGGGAAGAAGGGGGCAGTGCAGGGGAAGGGAAGAAGGAGGGCAGTGCGGTGGAAGGGAAGAAGGGGGCAGTGCGGGGGAAGGGAAGAAGGGGGCAGTGCGGGAGGAGGGGTCAGGGGGAGGAGAGAGAGGACGGAGGCGGTGAGGATGGAAGAGGAGGGGAGACGGAAAAAAGGGAGACAGGGAGGAGGATGGGGAGGGTGGAGGAAGGCGCGTTTATTACTATACGTGTCTTTGCCGAATTCGCCCTCGATTGCGATTGGTACCATGAAAAAGCGCATGATACATGTTGTCGAAGCATACCAGACGAATGAAAGTATTGTGTCATCTTGATCACCAGCCGACCGCATAGGACGCCACGTAAAATAGAAAAAAAAACCCTGCATATTGGTGTCATGAAAAAGAATATATGAACAGATATAACAAATCATAGCTTAGTAAAAGGCAATGTCCTAGTTCAGAGGCCCCCATTGCGTTGAACTCGTTGATGTGGGGGGGGGGGGGGGGGGGGGGGGGGGCTCTAAACTAGGACTTTGCCGGATAATTTGTAGCAACATGATATAATGTATGATGATGGATTCTCCCGTTGTGTCCGACGGATGCGTAGGTAAGCATGTCATCAGCTGATGTGGGTCCTCATGTGGGAATGAAGACCAATTCCTGAGGCACAAAGTCGTCCACAGACGCAGCATGAAATGGAGTCCTGCAAGGATGGGCCCCGTTTTCTCCGAATCCTCTTTTCCAGGATGGCGGCTGCTCTGTTGCGCTCAAATGACTTTGTGCCCTGGTTAAACCGTTTATTTCACGTGTTCTATCAAGGGCGACATCTTTTCAGGAAGCAGTGTTGATGTTGCAGCTTCTGAGATTGGCCTTCAAGGTGTTTTTGTATCTCTTGAGAGCCCTTCCTTTGTCACGTTGTTCTTCCTTCAGTTGTTCATAGAAGCATCTTTGGAATTCTGCTGCCCTCCATACGGACAACGTGTCCTGTCCATCGGAGCTGGCTTTTAATGAGTATACACTCAATGCTGGATAAGGCACACTTCTTCAGAACCTGTAGGTAGGACACTCTGTGTTGCCATTTGATGCTGCAGATCTTGCGCAAGCATCGTTGATGGAACTGTTCAAATTGTTGGATATGTCGGCGGTTAGTGGTCCAAGTCTCACAACAGTAGAGGAGAGTGCTCAGAACCACAGCTCTGAACACGGCAACATTTGTGCGCACTCTGATGCCATGATCTTGCCACAGAGTCTTTGAGAGTCTGCCAAAGGCAGAGCTTGCCTTTGAATTGCGCAACATCACTTTTGCATCCAGAGATCCATTGCTGCTTACAGTGCTGACCAAATAGCGGAACTTGCCCACATTTTTGATCTCTGTGTTGTTGAGGAGGACACATGATGGTGGAGCACTGCCAGCTCCGGATACTTCGAACACCAGTACAATGTACAGCATTATAATAAAACCATTGACGTTTGTGTGGTAGATGAAATGAGGAGCTATGCATCCGCCATAGCGATTAATATCTAACATTCGGTTTTTCAGTTACAACCAAGCTAACAAAAAAAAAGAAAGAAAGAAAGAAAGAAAGAAAGAAAAAAAAAAAAAAGAAAAATAAATCTAAAGAAAAGCAAAACGAAACAAAACAAAAGAGAAAATTCCATCTATATACCAATTTCAATGCTAAAAGAATATGCAAACACACACACACACACACACACACACACACACACACACACACACAAACACACACACACACACACACACAAGCTAATAAAACTACAGAATGGTCAGCTAGAACCACTCTGTACCATATGTACGAACAGTGTGGCCCGACCAGAATGGAAACGCTGGAACATTTTGTGTTGGAACATGAGAAGGATGAGAAAAAAAAAGCTTTGTAGAATCAAGTCAAGTAAACTGATTAGCAGCACAAAGAAAGCACTTTG
>CM065732.1:27038386-27045886 GCA_033310375.1 Conus canariensis
CCCCCTTTGTCTGAAATCGGCAGCGAGTTTCGTCGGTAGGATACTTAGTGGATGATGTCCTGAATAATTATGGTAACTGAGAACAGGCACCACTGAACACTGGTGGCGTGACTTAGTGGCGGAGCAGGATCTCCTCTAGTTGCTTAATGGCGACCTGACCTTAACAGCTCGCTGTGAATTGCTGGACTGCAACTTTTTAAAAACTGAATGTGGTTGTGCAAGGGAAATCTCACTAAACGGCGCAGGAATGAAGATGAAAAAACAAAAAAAACAAAAAAAAAACAAGCAAACAAAAACGAAACAACAACAAATTAGTAATTGTCCTTTAGAGACTTTTCCTTCGTTTATAAAGGGCTGCTTCTTACATCGACTCTTAAGATTTATTTGGTCACGTAAAAATACATTTTAAAAAATGGATACATAAAAGACTCTACTACATGACTCAGTACTTTGAAAGAGACATTATGCACAAGCATGAAACAAAATCACTTTGAAAGAAGTCTCCTGTAATGTCTTAAGATGATTCAATTGTTTTCGTACTTCATGTCTAGAACGTCAAAGCGACAGCGTTTTAGTGACAGTAATTAAATTCCAGCCAATGTCAGAGCTATCCCACTTGAACCATATCTAGGTCCACCCATCAGGCAACTTCTGTCGTCTCCATGACAATCACCACACTCACATAAAGGAAGCAAACAAACAAATTAGCAACACGTAATTTCTCATCAACACTCGACTCCAGTCTTCTTTCACTGAGTTAGATCAGCCCACTATCAACCTTGCTACAATCCCCCAGCCACCCACCCCCTCTCTTTGTTTGCCCGTCTGTCTGTCTGTCTGTCATTCTGTCTGTCTGTCTGTCTGTCTGTCTGTCTGTCTGTCTGTCTCTCTCTCTCTCTCTCTCTCTCTGTATATATATATATATATATATATATGTGTGTGTGTGTGTGTGTGTGTGTGTGTGTGTGGTGTGTGTGTGTGTGTGTTCTCCCTCCCTTTCATTCCATCTCTCTCTCTCTCTCTCTCTCTCTCTCTCTCTCTCTCTCTCTCTCTCTCTCTCTCTCTCTCTCTCTCTCTAAGAGCCAATGCTGAAATTTCGTGTTCGCAGTTCACTGACGTTCTTGATTCAGACGTGCATGTACACGGCAAATCATGCCTGACAGAACATACACTTTACTATACACATGGTGCCTTTCAATACTTTGGGGGCATCAAATAATTTTTCCGTGACTATTTTTCATGGGGCAAAAAGGTTTCATGAACATATATATATATATATTTATACTTATCCTTGGAATTTATTAGTTTATTGTAATTTAGTCCCTTGCGGATTCATTCCAAGAACTGGCCCTCAGCACTTGTGTCTTAAGAGGTTATCTTTTTATATTTTCTACTTTTCACAAGAAAATGTAGCTTGTTTTGCTCTTTCATGATTTTCTTTTGCTTCTTAGGTGGCACCTTTGGTTGGTTTTTTGAAAACTCAGCAAACATACTAAGGTATTCCACACCAGCCTTTTTCTGGGATAGCATTCTTCTTAAAACCGAAAAGGCAAAGGAGTCACGCTACCACTTTCCGCGGTCACTGAGGAAAAACAATCAGGTTTCAAAATATCGGTATCTGACCAAAAGTTTTATGTCAGTGAGTTTTCTCCCTATTGGGGATTGTCTCCCCCTTGGAGACTGTACGCTTGTTGAAAGCTCATTTTGAGAAGCGTTTATTTTATTTTTCCCCATTCACCCACTAGGCAGAATTATTTACCACTGCAGATATGAATGCTTATTTCCCCCTATTTCTTCAACTTAAGACATAAGAACAAGCTTTGTATATAATTATATATATATATATATATAAGTGTGTGTGTGTGTGTATATCTCCAAATTTTCTTGAATTTAGTATTGAAAATCAGTGTTTCTTTACAGTTTATGCGTGTGTTGGTAGCGGACATGTTTGGTTCCCCAATCGGGAAATAGTTCCAACAATTCCTGTGAAATCGTCGAAAACATCATCAGTGGCGACAGTACTCAAAAATGTTGATGATTCCGGCTTTCTCAGCTCGAGTTGATTTTTTTATGCTGTTGTTACGGCTATCGTTGTTTCTGCCATTAGAAGTGTTTCTGCTACACCACCAACAGCAACCGCTGCTACTAGTGATTCCTCCATCTAATTCTCGTCTTCATCATCCTTCTCCACCACCACTAGCACTACCATTATTGCTGCTCCTGCAGCTGCTTTGACTAATCAACTCTTCTGCTACTCAACCATCAAACTTCATTTTCAACCCTCGCCCCCACCCCACCCCCCACTCTCCACCCCCACCTCCCGCCCGTTCTCCGCTCCCAGCCGCTTGTCAGTTGTGGTATTCAATTATGAAGATTGTCTCCCAGGTTTAACTTAAAAAAAAAAATAATCCCCGCCTTCAACATACACTAACTAGCTTCCTGCGAGAGGGTTCTTAGAAAGGGTATAGGGAATGAAAAGGAGACGGTGAGGAGGATATGAACAGGAGGGGGAGGGAAGGGGAGGAGAGGGGGTTTTTGGAGATGGTGGAGGACGAAGCAAATTGAAGGGAGGATGGTCCCAGCTTTGGATGAGATGAGACCCCCAGTCAGGAATCACCGTGATGACGAGGGCCTCTGTCTGACTGACGGAGAGGGTCCTTCAGGAACCAGCATCCCTTCTGTTCCGCATCCTAGGTCCGTCATTAAGCTGGCCAAGGGGTAGGGGAAGCGAAGGCAGGGGCCTCTATCAGCCGCTTTAACGGGGCCTCTGGGGGCCCTCGCTGCGTCTTAATCGGCAGCCATTCAGTTCAGTGGCCCAAGATGCTGGCTAGCTAGGCTGGATGATGATAGCACGTGGGGCAGGGATGGGCCGGCGATTCAAATCCGTATGGCGCCATTCGCCGTTATGCAGATGAGGGAGCGTTTGTTTGATGACTTCTGTTTTTTGTCGTTAATCACTCGTTTATGGGTTTTTTTTTCCTTTGGGGGTGGTGGGGGTGGAGGGGGGTAGGGCACCTCTCTCTCTCTCTCTCTCTCTCTCTCTCTGATATCACTCATCATCACTAAAACCTTACTGGGCGCCATATGCTGTTATTGTATCCGTCAGTTTAATGACTGTGATCGTTACGAAGGTGTCGATATCTGCGTTCTTTTGTTTTCTTTCATTCGTTTTGCTTTCATTTACTGCAGTTGCTGCAACTATTACTTCCGCTATTGCTGTTATTACTATTTTTGCTGCTACATGAAAACGTTCAGCAATACAGGCAGCCAATGATGGCCATGATGATGACGATGATGATAATGATGATGATGATGATGATGATGATGATGATGATGATGATGACGACGATGACGATGACGATGACGATGACGATGATGATGATGATGACGAGACAATAATGACGACGACGATGACGACAACATCGACGACGACGACGACGATGACGACGATGACGATGATGTTGATGACGATGATGATGATGATGATGATGATGATGATGGACGATGATGATGAGGACGATGATAATTGAAACTAGTAAAACAATGACAACAAAGAGCAGAACGAGGGGAAAAAAATATGGTGATGATGATGATGATGATGATGATGATGATGATGATGACGATGATAATTGAAACTAGCAAAACAATGACAACAAAGAGCAGAACGAGGAAAAAATTATGGTGAGAGACATCACCGTATCAGGTTAGCCTACAGAGCTTGCAGACTGTGAGGATAGGTTCCTTACTGCTATGGGTTATGTGCTGATTGCTGCCGAACACAGTCATTGCCCTTGATGTTCTTAGCATGAAATGTGGACAATCCATGAAGCACTAAGTCTTATTCCCAAAGGTCTGGAATTTCTGCAGGGATCAGCGAGCCAAGTCGACTTCTGGCACTCAGAGAACAGCATGGTTAGGCTATCACCAGAGAGCTGTAGAGCTGTTGATGGGTTTCCAGAGTCGAGTCTTTGTACCGGCAGACATTAGACAAGACTTGTCTTGAACATTTTGTTCAGCTGAACTGCTGTACTTGTTCAGAACTGACCCACGACATTTAAAGTCAGTCGCTTCTGGTGGTGTATGCAGTATTAATCTGATGTGACTGTCATTCCTAGTGCGTACAGTGTAATTTGAGAGATTCCATTCAGTTCGTGTGGAGTCTAGCTCAGCCGACCGAGAAGTTACGGGAGCATCAAGAACTGATGAAGCAATGGCTCTTCTCTTTTATTCCATTATTCGAGGACTGAACAACTCTGTTCCTGTCTCCTTACATGCAACACTCGTTATCGAAGGAACACATAACGCATCTCTTTTATCTGAGCATAAATCACCCATCACGGAAGGAACGCATGGCGCTTCTCGTTTCTCTTAGCCTAAAATCCCACTGCTGAAGGCATACACGATGCTTCTGCTATTCTCTTGGAATAGGAATGAATGAGTGGACAATTATGATTATGAACACTGTATAAGTCACCCATCATTGAAGGAAGGTAGAATCTGTTACAAGTTCTCTTAACATAAAAGAACATTACGAACGAGATTTAGAACTATTTTCTTTTCTCTTAGCATAAAACACCCATTATTGAGGGGCGAGGGGGGGGGGGGGGGAGGGGGGGATAGAGGATGCCTCTTTTTTTCTACAAGCATAAACACTACTGAAAAAATATTTGATGCGACAGTTTTAGCTCTACCTAAATACCAATCAGAGAAGCAACATAATGAATGGTCTCTCTCATAACATAATGAATGGTCTTTCTCATAACATAATGAATGGTCTTTCTCATAACATAATGAATGGTCTTTCTTATAACATAAACATCACTCGTTATGAGAATGCAGTGCTGAATCTTCTATGTTTTTCTTAGCGTAACCATCCATTGAAGGGATTAAAGGGATATACATATTTTATATTCTCTTCAGAGAGAGAGAGAGAGAGAGAGAGAGAGAGAGAGAGAGAGAGAGAGAGAGAGAGAGAGAGAGAGAGAGAGGACTCGAATATGGCTTGTTCATATACAGACCTTAGACTGTCCCGAAAGAGCTTTTGAACATGCAAATAGATCAGGAAGCACGGTAGACAAAATAAACACAGACCAAAATATGAAACAAAGGTTACAAATGGGCCTCAGAAGAAGAAGAAGAAAAAGGAGAGAGAGAGAGAGAGAGAGAGAGAGAGAGAGAGAGAGAGAGAGAGAGAGAGAGAGAGAGAGAGAGAGAGAGAGAATGTCTTCTTGCAGTGTGTATGAAAAAGCAAAGAAAACAAAACCGACTAGGAGGATGCAGGCGGAATTACAGCAAAAGGGATTGCAAACATGGACGTCGACATCAAAGCTTCGGCAAAGGGCGAGAGGAGGATGGGAGTGGGGTAGGGGTAGGAAGGCGTTCTTGGCTTCTTCCGCGGATTTGGAAAGTCGATTTCTCTTTTATAAATCAATAGATATGTTCAGAACGACTCTCTCTCTCTCTCTCTCTCTCTCTCTCTCTCTCTCTCTCTCTCTGTATGTGTGTGTGCGTGCGTGCGTGCGTGTGTGTGTGTGTGTGTGTGTGGTGTATGTGTGTGTGTGTGTGTGATAGCGCGCGCGCGCGTGCGTGCGTGCGTGCGTGCGTGCATGCGTTCATGCGTGTGTACGTGTGTGTGTGTGTGTGTGTGTGTGTGTGTGTGTGTGTGTGTGTGTGTGTGTGTGTGTGTGTGTGTGTGTACGAACGGAAGGACGGGTCAGAGCAAAAGCACGTTAGGGTCTGCAACTGGCAAAGGCGAGTGAGATGCTGAAGTGACCTGGACAACTGTGTTTCTGTACGTGTAGGGAGGGATGACGAATGGTCATGTACACACAGCGTGTCATGCCTGCTTAAGAAGACCAGCCGTTGCGGACTCCCAGCTTGGATGTCGAGGTTCGATTCCCATTAGACCCCTTTCATTTGTGGGATTTTTCTGCCCCGAACAACTCGTACCCAAAGCTGAGTTTGCTATGGGCTCAGGTGGTAAGACTGGGATCCACAGTCGCGTTTCATGCACTTAGCAGATCATGCGTCTCTGACAGCATTATTCAGATGTCTTTATGAACACTGCTGGTGTCTGTATCTCTCGGGCCTGGCTGATGCCGGAACATAGTATGAAAGGAAGCATAGAGTACACCCCTGTCAGGCAGTCTCTCATCTCATCAAACTAAACATCCGTAGCATCATCTTCATCATTACCCTCGTCCTTATCAATCTGCATTAAAAAAAAGTCTCAAAGTTTGTAGCTACTCATGTCCTGCTCACATGGTGACCTCAGTTTGGATTTCCTTTCTGGGTCAATGCCCATGGTGAGGTTTTGTCGGGGTCACGTGTTCCGGCACCTTCCGGAGGGAGAGCTCTCTTAGTGTTCCTCAGTGCGGTGTCTCCTCTGGTGGTCAAGGCGCCTCAAGCTGCAAGGCGACTTGACATGACTTCTTTCGGACTGCCGGTGCCGGTGCTGTGGTGGGACAAGGAAGGCTGTAGGTGGAGATGTGGAGCCGGAATGACCGACGTGGGTGAGACGCGTCTGGACCGCCACGGAGGAGAAGACAAATGAATAGATAGATAAATAAATAAACAGATAAGTGTATCAATAGTAAATAAATTAATAATCAATAAATAGATAGATAAATAAATGAATAAATCAGTAAATAGATAAATAAATGAATAAATCAATAAATGAATGAATATTTAAGTATAGACATAAATACATAAACAGATAGATAAATAAATAAATAAATAAATAAATAAATAAAATAAATAAATAAATAAAAATAATAAACAAAAACACAAAGCTGTCCAAAGTCTGTATTTGGTGCATGTTGGTTGACGAATGTAATTCGACTTAATCACGCGTTTTTGACTGCCATGGAAAACAAAAACAAAAACAACAACAACAAAAAACAACACAAACTTAAGGAAGTAGGAAAAAAAATGAAACAGACTGCAGCGCTACTGCAAACAGGACAAACCCTCAACGAGCACTCAAAACAAGACCTAAAGTAACGCACATGTCATGAACAATACCCTCACAGTGACATTTTCATTAACTGAGTCCTTTTCAGACGTTACAACAGAAGTAAAATAAATGTCCAGAGCAATACACCTCAGAGGACAGTCATCATGAGAATGTTGTAAAAAAGATTGATTGTGGCCAATGAGAATGTCGCTAAAAAAAAAAAAAAGAAAAAAAGTAGGCTATGAGAATATCGATGAAAATGACAGCCTTCCATTTAACAAAGCAACTCGTTAAACATGTACTCACGTTAACAACCCACGTCACCAGCATTGTAACAGGGTTACTACAGCTGTTGTTGCTCAAACTGATGCTGCTGCTGCTGGTTACGATGTGTAACGATGGCGAAAAAGATGATGATGATGATGAAAATGATGACGATGACAACTATGGGGATGATGACGGCGATCAGCGATGAAAACGCCCCTGACGATATAATAACGGTGGTGATGACGACAATTATGAGGGTAGTATATACAATGGTGACG
>CM065732.1:27063386-27068386 GCA_033310375.1 Conus canariensis
ACACACACACACACACACACACACACACACACGCACTCACACCACACACACACACACACACACACACACACACACACACACACACACACACACACACGCGCGCGCGCGCGCGCGCCTTTTCATACTTGAACTTGTGCCGGACCATTAAACTGAGTTTGCTGTCCTTCTGCTCAGATGCTTCTATATCCTATAACATACACATTATTCGTTTTACGTGCTGTACAACGTGCCAGCCCACCGTGAATGCTCATTTCATTTAATTCGTCAGCATTCCAGGGCAGTTCAAAGTCTGCCATTTCGTGTCAGACCACATCATGAACAGAAAGTAATACCAAGTCCTTCCTCTCTGCATACATCTGTATTCTTTTCTATGAAAGCATTCCTGGTGTTGCCCCTGCAATCATTTAAAACAATATTATAAGTTACAATTCAGAAAAAAAAGGTTACCGTTAATATGTTTGTTATTAAACACCAGCGGCAAAACGAGCCGAAAACAACAACAACAACAACAACAACAACAACACCTTTTGACCATCACTCCGCGCCATGTGCCAGACGTAATGACATATTCCAGACGTAAATCGTGGACAGGCACCATTCTCCTGACATCCTTTCCCACCTCTCCGCCTCCCTGCCTGCCTCCCTTTCACGGCCTGGTCTTTCGCTGGTCCAGCACACAAGTCACAATCGATGCCAGCCCTCCGTCTTTTTCTTCGATCCGTGCTGACAACATCCCATCTTAGCTAATTGCTATTGATGTGTGTGTGTGGTGTGTGTGTGTGTGGTGTGTGTGTGTGTGTGTGTGTGTGTGTGTGTGTGTGTGTGTGTGTGTGTGGAGGGGGGGGGGGGATGAGGAGAAGAAGAAGCAGCAGGAATGTTTTCAAACAGTGTGGTCTGGTAATAACAGAGGAAGATGCTTCCTGATTTGTCCTGTCAAATGGTGCTGCCTTTTTTTTTCTTTCTTTCTTTTCACTTTCATTGATCTGTATGTATTTTGTGAGCATTTTTCTTCATAGAAAGTTGAGTATTGGTGCGTTTAACATGAGGGAAATGGGGGCTTAACTGATGCTAATCTTTTTGTTATGACAAAGGCGAAAGAAGTAAAACAGTACGTCAAGAGAGTTAATTTTTGGTGTGTGACCCTACCTTTTTGAAAACTTTTTAAAAAAAGATAAACATTGAAACCGGACTGACCTTTGTAACACATTTCTTTATTAATAATAATGGTCGTCTGATGAACTATACAAATGAATTAGTGAAAATGGTCATTGATAGAGAACCGTTAAGAGGTGAAAGGTTAAAGTTCAGCACAGGCAGGCAGGGGCGGTGCTCTATGAGAGGTTCACTGGGTCAAGGCCATGGTGTGATGGAAGGCAGGAATCATTCCTCACCTTCCACTACATTTGATTTGACCTAAACTGAATCAGGTACCTCTTTAGTGCTGAATAGAGAGAAACTGTTTTTTAAAAATCCGACCCTACATCATTTCGGACTCATGTCGTCAGCTACGCAGTCAAATGCACTACTCATATGGCTACGAGCCCCTCTAACCATTGCTATATGTGATACAAATGTATTCATATGACTTCAAACACAATGATTGAAAATCAGTCACTGAAATGATTAAAAACGTTTTTGTTTTTTCTTCTATCTTTGATTGTGCGTTATGGGAACGCAGACGGCCAGATGGACACACAGGCAGACAGATAGACACACCATCCACACGTACACACACACACACACACACACACACACACACACACACACACACACACACACACACACACACACACACACACACACATTTGCGTGTGCGTGCGCGTGTCCACACACACACACACACACACACACACACACACACACACACACACACACACACACACACACACACATTTGCGTGTGCGTGCGCGTGTCCACACACACACACAACACACACACACACCACACACACACACACCACACACACACACACACACACAAACAGCAATCAAGAGAGAGAGAGAGAGAGAGAGAGAGAGAGTTTCAATGTTGATCGCTTCCCGTTTTATGCTTCATAGAGGAAACTAGTATCATTAATTATTGATATACACCGAGTTCACACGTGGCACACACAACATTTATTGACCTGTCTCTGTCTGAAAACCAGATGTCGCAA
Organism: Conus canariensis; assembly: GCA_033310375.1. Lineage (NCBI taxonomy): Eukaryota > Metazoa > Mollusca > Gastropoda > Neogastropoda > Conidae > Conus > Conus canariensis. The sequence continues at coordinate 27,065,542 of CM065732.1, forward strand.
ACCCTCGTATTACAGGCCTCTACTTTGTGACCCTGTGCCAGACATGTTGACAATCACCACACATTGACAATCACCACATGTTGACAATCACCACATGTTGACAATCACCACACGTTGACAATCACCACACGTTGACAATCACCACACGTTGACAATCACCACATGTTGACAATCACCACATGTTGACCAGCAGAAAGCATGGCCCTCCCCATACATCAGCCATTCTGTCTACATCTCACCTCCAGTCTGCATCTTTGGAATGACCTCTATCTTTAACGAGTTGAACATGTTAATGATAGTTAGACTCCTTTTCAGTTTCTTTCTTCTCATCAGGGCAAAAATACCCGTTTAAACTACCGTGCTGAAGCTACCACCTGCATCAATTGAAATGAAGCACGCGCTTCGTAAAGCTTTGACATTTATGAAGAAAGATCGGTATTGACTGCAGCAGTGGTCACTTAGCCACAGGCAACGTTTTCCCATCATTTTCTGCAGGGTTTTTTCCCCTGCTGGAAGTCATGTGACACATTCTGAGAAAAAAAAAAATGCTGATTTCGTTGGCAGAAAGAAATCATGTCTCTAGTTATGAAATTGGAAATAAAGATGTAAGCCAAATGCAAAACAAAGTGTCAATTTTTATCTGTATACAATTACAGACAAAATCGAAGACTAAAGTGACGTGAAAACAGAGCGATGAATGATAAATACTTGGGTTTTCTTTACATCTGAACCATTATCCTTATACTATCCATGTCAACTTTAATATTGATATTACGTTATTGTAAAGACTAATATGCACACATCTACTCATTCATTTCTTCACACACACACACACACACACACACACACACACACACACACACACACACGCACGCACGCACGCACGCACGCACGCACGCACACACGCACGCACGCACGTACACACACACACAAGCGCACACACACACACACACACACACACACACACACACACACACACACACACACACACACACACACACACACACACTTGTAGCTAGTCACCAGTGTAAAGATGAATCTTTCCTTTGGACAGGTTAATGCCATCTTTTCTTTTTTTCTGCACACGGTTTTCTTGTTAATTTAGGAGACAAAAACAAAATCCTACTTTGTTGATGTGCTTCTTTTCATACAAGAAGAGAAAGAAGGAACCATACGGTGACCCATCTGTCAGTAACATGGGCCAGGCTTGCGACCCGTTTCCAGTCAGAATTCCAAACATCCACCACCCCACCCCCCACCTCAATCCCTCCCCACCTCTCACTCCCCTCCTACCTCTCTGTCATTATTACCTGGTCTTTTGATACGCCAACACTCAAATCCCAGTCGATGCCAGCCCTCCGTTTTTTTCTTCGATCTATGCAGAAAATGTCCCATCGTAGCTGATTGTTAATGATGGAGGAAGAGACGAAGCCTGCTTTTTATTTTCCTCCAAACGGTGTTGACTGCTAATGACACAGTAGGCCGCTGGCAGGGACCTGCAGCTGCAAAGATTGTCTTTTCATTCTGCCATTTCATTGATCTGTGTGCATTGGGTGAACTGTGGGCAGGACGTTTAAGACTCAGCCCATTCAATCCAACAGGCTTTCTTTTTCACCATCTGCCACCGTTGGCCACTAGGAAGAAAACAGTTTGATGCCGTTTGCAGACGAAAGGCCATCCCTTTTACACACACACACACTTGTTTCCTTTTAAAGATGAGGAGGCTTCATTCGTGCGTCCCATATGATGTGTCAGTTAATTGACTGGAGGGCAGATGAAGTACGAAGACTTTTACAAATTACTGTAAAAGCCATAACACTTAATACGCCGAAAATGACAAACTTGACGAAGAGAGAGAGAGAGAGAGAGAGAGAGAGAGAGAGAGAGGAGAGAGAGAGAGAGAGAGAGAGAGAGAGAGAGAGAGAGAGAGAGAGAGAGAGAGAGAGAGAGAGAGAGACGCAGGCAGAAAAGACGAATACTTTTTCAATAAAGGTATTACAGGATGACAGACATGGACCGCTGGAGAAGGTAGTCAGCAAGGCAGCCTCCATTGTAGGGGAAGAGCTGGTGCCCCTGAGCGCGTGGTTTCCAGATGTGGCTACAAAGAAGCTTGGCAAGATCCGAGCAGACACCCACCACCCACACCACGAGGTGCTGGCATCCCAAGAGCCCAGGAGAGAATCTTCCCGGGTCCTGAGGAGTTTCAGTGCTCGGACCAACCGACTGAGGGATTCCTTCCTGCCATCTGCAGTACGCCTCTTCAATGAGAGAGTCAACCAGAGAAGCGAGAATGCGCGTGACAAGTCCTTGAGATACTGAAGTATGAATGATGAGTGAATGAGGAAAAGAGAGAATGATGGACATGTGGGCAAAGTGTGAGAGAATTCTGGCTGGATGAAGGCAGTGTGGATTAATGAAGGATGGTGCATGAGACTGAACAGCTATACATGGACTACTTTTATCTCAAATTTTTTCCTACTCATTCTTTCGGTTTAAATACTGACCCCTGTGGCGCGCTTGCTTGTGTGTGTGTGTGTGTGTGTGTGTGTGTGTGTGTGTGTGTGTGTGTGTGTGTGTGTGTGTGTGTGTGTGTGTGTGTGTGTGTGTGTGTGTGTGTGTGTGTGTGTGTCACTTTCTGTCATCCTCTGTGCTGACTCACTTCTACACTGAAACAAACAACATTTCAGTCTCACAGCCTGAGGGCCGCAGGGGCATGGAACTGTCAAAGGTTCACCGTATCCAGGACACGGCAGGATGGAAGGCGGAGCCCATCTATCATCTTCCATCGCCTTAACCCTCTCTGGTCTGCATCGGGTAGTCATTTATTGCTGGGCAGAGAGAAGGA
>CM065732.1:27075886-27083386 GCA_033310375.1 Conus canariensis
GTCCGGCAAGGCACCAACTTCTTTCCACCCCTCACCCCCTGTCCGATTATTGGCCCATTTCTTTCCTCTCTGCTTGTCCAGCGTCGCCCGCTGTTACAGTCAATGGCAGCATGACAATGTCTTTTCCCATCGCCATTCACAAAGCCAGATCCTTCATTGTTTTAAGAAACAGTCGCACGAGAAAGAAAGTGTACTAAATTAGTGCAATACCAAAATGAAACAGGTGGCTAATTCAAGATCAGCAAATTTCGGGACGAAGAAAGAAAGAAAAGGCTTTTGAACACTGCACTAACAATATTTGTGTTTTGATCGCTATTCTCCCTTCGTTAGATTTGCACAAAAATCATTCCATTATAAACTGAAATAAACCAGAGGAGATAGCTTTGATGCAATGTGTCAAAAGAAATTCTGTGGAATTGATAAATGATTCCTGGACTCGGAACTGATGATAAATAACAGAAAGACTTGGAGGATGCTTAGAAGAAGAAGAAGAAGAAGAAGAGAAGAAGAAGAAGAAGAAGAAGAAGAAGAAGAAGAAGAAGAAGAAGAAGAAGAGAATGAGGAGAAGGAGAATGAAGAAGAGGATGAATATGAGGACGAAGCTGACGACGATGACGACGACAATGATGATGATGATGATGATGATGATGATGATGATGATGATGATGATGATGATGATGATGATGATGGAACATGACTAAACGAAGGAGAAGAAATAATGATGATACTAATGAAGAAGAAGAAGAAGAAGAAGAAGAAGAAGAAGAAGAAGAAGAAGAAGAAGAAGAAGAAGAAGAAGAAGAAGTGTGTGTGTGTGTGTGTGTGTGTGTGTGTGTGTGTGTGTGTGTGTGTGTGTGTGGTGTGTGTGAGCGTGCGTGCGTGCGTGCATGCGTGCGTGCGCGCCTGCGCGCGTGCATGCGTGCGTGCGTGCGTGTGTGTGTGTGTGTGTGTGTGTGTGTGTGCGCTTGCTTGCTTGCTTGCTTGCTTGCTTGCTTGCTTGCTTGCGTGTGTGTTCATGCATATGTGTGCGTGTGTGAAAGAAATCGGGTGAGGTGAGGAAATGTTTCAAATGTTTATAGGCTATTGCCTGGTTCTTAATTCATTGTATTGATCAGTTTCATGTCTGCCCATCAGTAAGACAGACAATGACCTATCACTACAGTACGTTATCGATTTCAGCCAAGGGCAAAAACTGTTGTTGTCGGGTATGGAAGGCCCTCCGCAACTCCACCCATCTCTTTCCACCCGACACGTTCTGCCCTGTTATCTCTAAATTTGTATTATCGTAGTTTTTGCCGCTTTAACTTTCGACAGTCCCACCTAAAGTCGGCTTCCCGTTTCTTGTTCTTCGATCAAACAACCTTCGTAGCTTTGAGACTAACAACCATCCAGGAGGAATGGAAAGACTGTCTTTAAATGAAAGGGACTGCTGTTTTTGACCTGTGAGTTATAAATAGCACTCCTTGTGGTATATTCTGCCTTATGATGTTCACAGGTACTAGCGAAAGGCCCCGATGCCCTATCCTGTTTCTAGCCACCTATCTTTTCTTGACACTTTTAATACGGTTGGAAAAACTGGATGGTTTGAATATTGAAGTGTGTGGACAGACGTTGTTACAAAGCTGTCATTTAATTCACACACACACACGCACACACACACACACACACACACACACACACACACACACACACACCACCACCACACGCACGCACCACGCACCTACGCACGCACGCACGCACCTACGCACGCACGCATGCACACAAACACACTCACATACACACACTCACACACGCACGCACGCATGCACGCACGCACGCACGCACGCACGCTCGACACACACACACACACACACACACACACACACACACACACACACACACACACACACACACACACACACACACACACGAACGCACGCTCGCTTGCGCGCGCTCACTCAATGTGACAACATTCAAGTGTGCACTGTTTTTTTCTTTTTTTCAAAGTACACATGAAAGCAAGAATTCTTTTTTTTTTCATGGATAAAACAAAAGTGTTTATCATTAAAACAAAACAAAAAACGGCATTTCTAGACAAATGTAAAGTCTTCATAGATAATTACTAGCCTCTCCTGTTCACACCACCATCACTCCTCCCCCCCCCCACCCCCATCCCTCCCCCATCCCCACCCCATCCCCACCCCATCCCTTTCCTTCCTACAACATCTCTGTAATTGCCCCACTAGTCCGCTGGGCCAAAAGGGACAGCAACCGCCCCCCCCCTCCTTCCCCTCTTTCCACACCTTCACCCTTCCCTTCTCTCTCTCTCTCTCTCTCTCCCTCCCTCTCTCTCTCTCGCTCTCTCTCTCTCTCTCTCTCTCTCTCTCTCTCTCTCTCTCTTTTCCCACCTCCATCAAGCCATCGATTGGTGCAGAAAATAGCCCCTTCTTAGCCCATTGATGTTGACAGTGACAGCAGTCAACGCCACGTCGTCTTCAGGCAACGTTTACCGATAATAACAGAGCCGTCTTCATGCCTTCTGAAAGATGGAATCATCGCTTCGTCGTTTTTACTTAATGTGTATGTGTGTGTGTGTGTGTGTGTGTGTGTGTGTGTGTGTGTGTGTGTGTGTGTGTGTGTGTGTGTGTGTGTGTGTGTAGTGTGTGTAGTGTGTGTGTGTGTGTGTGTGTGTGTGTGTGTGTGTGTGTGTGTGTGTGTCGCGCGCGCGCGCGCACTTGTGTGCATGAATGTGTGTTTGCTGGTTTGATTGTTTTTTCTTTTGCTTTTCTTGTTGTTGTTGTTGTTCTGTGGACAACATTTTATGCTGCTTCATATGGATGCGAATGACGCTGCACGGCGTTCTGTTGGCGTAAGCACTAAACTTATTCTCTGCTATCCATAATGAACAGAGAGACATAGACGAAGATGTAGCCAGCGCAGGTTGCGATACATAATGTCTTCCCCGTACAAAGTGTCACCCCGGATCAAAAACAAACAAAGAAACACACAAAGCAAAACTTAAACAAACAAAACTAAAAAGAAAAGCAAAAACAAAAACAGAACAAAATAAAAAAAACAAAAACAGACAGACAAACAAACAAACAAACCCACCCAGCGGCATTCTGCAGCAATTCTGAAGCACAAAATGACTCCCAGGAACAGAATGTCACCCGGAGTGATATACTGTATTGATTTGTCACATATTCATGCGTAATGTGGGACCAACTGCCACCATTTTGAACTTTGGGGGGCTGGGCCAGATCTGATTGGTTACTCGCATCATGTGATCTTGATGTAGGCCTACGAGATGGAGTAAGGAAGATGGGTATCCGTAAATGATGATCACGTACGGATTTGGATTCAGCATGTCATGAAACTGCATGAGTTAATTTTTTAAATGGCTTTAATTAAGTGTGGCAAGGCGAGTATAGTGACATATAGGTGTGTGCGTGCGTGCGCGCGCGTGTGTGTGTGTATGTGTGTGTGTGTGTGTGTGTGTGTGTGTGTGTGTGCGTGTGTGCGCGCACGCACGCGCGCTCGTTCGTGCGTGCGTGCGTGCATGCGAACGTGCGTGCGCGCGTGCGTGCGTGCGTGCATGCGTACGTGAGTGCGTGCGTACGTGCTTGCGTGTGTGTGTGTGTGTGTGTGTGTGTGTGTGTGTGTGCGTGCGTGCGTGTGTGTGTGTGTGTGTGTGTGTGTGTGTGTGTGTGTGTGTGTGTGTGTGTTTAGCGCGGATCGTACGCGCGCGCGTGCGTGCGTATGTATGTTTGTGTGCGTGTGTGCGTGGTGCGTGCGTGGGTGCGTGCGTGCGTGCGTGCGTGCGTGGGTGCGTGTGTGCTTTCGTGCGTGCGTGCGTGCGTGCGTGCGTGCGAGCGTGTGTGTGTGTGCTTGTGCTTGTGCGTGCGTGTGTGTGTGTATGTGTACTTGTGCTTGTGCGTGCGTGTGTGTATGTGCGTGTGTGCGTGCATGCGTGCGTGCGTGCGTGCGTGCGTGGTGCGTGTGTGTGTGTGTGTGTGTGTGTGTGTGTGTGTGTGTGTGTGTGTGTGTCTGTGTGTGAAAATAGTTATGCTTTAGGAAGCATTTCAAGTGGGTACTGGCATAGAAAAAAAATCCTTATTCACTTTTATTGAACCATTCCAAGTGTGCCCCCGTTATGCACTCAGCCAGTGACCCATCTTTACGGTACGTTATCGATTTCAGCACGGTGTAATAACTGTTGTTAGGTATTAAAGACCCACCGCGACACCTTCCACCTCTTTACACTTATCACCTCCTCCTCATTTAACCATAATCATCCTCATTTTATTTCGATTTTACAGCCCCCCCCCCCCCCCCCCTCCCTAGTTCAAGTCGGCTTCCCATGTTTGCTTCAATCAAACATTCTTCTTAGATTGAACACTGTCCAACGAGGGCGAAGGAAAAGCACGTGCAATTCTAAAGCGTGAGAGACTGTTGTTTTCTGATCTGTGATTTAAAACAATACACGCGTGGTCTTTGTTGTCTATCTATTCTGTCTTTATTAATTTTCTTCTACAGTATTTTTTCGGTGGGATATCTCATTTTTTCCCATTTACAGCTATCCCTGCTTTTATATTATCACACTGCTTATTCCATAGCAAAACATTTTGCCCAAAGAGAGCCGTTGTCACGTATATAGAACGCGCGCGCGCGCGCACACACACACACACACACACACACACACACACACACACACACACACACACACACACGCGCGCACGCACACGCACGCGCACACACGCACGCACGCCCCCCCCCCCCCACCCACCCAACACACACACACACATTTAATATATATATGATGGTGAAAGAACAATCGGTCGCAAAAGTCTTTTTCGTTGTTTGTTTTTAAATGCATGGCGACAGAAACACACTCCAGAAGTACATTCTTCGTACCACGTAAGATTTGGGAGATGACTGCAGTTGTTTTGTGCGTTGTGTCAGTTTCGGTTTTATTCCAATGGTAACATCTTGACATCTAAAAATCCGTTTTTAAAGCATATAAAAGAATGAGTGGTCCGCACATGAAGTTCTAGAAGGATAATTGGTCAATGAAGAGACACGGAGAATAGTCTCACACAGAACAGAAGCAGCGTACTTTGCAAAACGCCAGCGAACGAAACAAACCTTTCGAATGATACAGGAGGGTGCAGGAAGTGTTTCTTCAATGATATAATGCCAGCACACTGCAGGACTGCAAGCAAGCGAGACAGCAGACACACCGGACAAGGCAGAAGGTTCGAAAGAGCAGCTCAGCGATCAGGTCCTACGATGAAGTCGAAACAATCATCAAGACCCAGCATGAAGAAAATGGCAGTCCCCCAACATCCCCACTGCAGGCCAAAGGACATTTTACCATCTGCTGTTCGAGAGGAAGAAGTACAGATGTTATCACATGCACAAAAACTTAATTGGACAGACAGACAGACGAGTGTCCCGATGGGTCAAGGACCCAGGGACCCCATCACAGCAGACCCTATCCCCCAAAACTTCCCACAGCGTGCTGTTGTAAGGAGCAGGGTCTGGCCAGCATCAAAGACCTTGAACGTTATGCTGAACAACGTCCTGCAGGACCTGAAGAGGAGAGAAGTTTTCTCGGGCACTGGAGTCACTATCTGACGATCCGAGCATAGAACAATTGACAGCAAGGAACAGTGATGTACAGACATGCTGAGACATGCAGGCTTCATCCAGGACACTAGAAGGACAGTCTGAGGACCCAAACGAGGAAGAAGAAGGAAACAAAAACAAAAAACAAAAACAAAAAAACCAACAAAAAACCGTACAAACAGACAGCGATCTACAGAAACCTACGGGCATACATAGATATTTACAAGCGTATAGAGGTCTACAGACTCACTAAAACTTCAGACATACATAAATATGTAGACATTCACAGGACTCAAACAGACATGCAGACAATGTATAGATCTACATACACATCAGACCCTTCAGGAACAAAGAGACATATACATTGTTATTGCTGGACACTTTCTTTGTTTCATGTTTCTAGCAAATGTCCCCCTCCCCCCCCCCCTCCACTCCCTACCCCCGCCCCTGCCCAGTATCTCATTATTTCGTTGCTTAAGGATGAACATGTCGCTCATGCATACCGTCGCTTGACATGATTTGGCTGGGCAAATAGTGATGTCTGGATTTGAGGTATTCTCATGCAATTTATTGTACTCAGGGTAAATCGTCGTCTCATCATCATCATCATCATCATCATCATCATCATCATCATCATCATCATCATCATCATCATCATCATAACAATAATAATGATAATAATAATGATGATAATAATATATAATAATAATAATAATAATAATAATAATATAATAATAATAGAAATAACAATAATAATGACGATGAGAAACTACACAATAAAAAGAAGAATAAAAGCACAAAGTAAAGCGAACACAATATGTGAAAGCACTCATGTTTTACTTAAACGTTGAGATTCAGAGACGAAGGCAAGATTTTCAATAGATGAAAGAAAGAAACCCAGAGATAAAGGTAAGGGATAACGATAAGGTGTCGACAGACAATTTCCAGCTTCCTGTCCCCTCCCCTCCCCTCCCCGATGTCCCTCCTGCCATCACCTCTGTGATTACCCCCGTTGGTTTGCTGAGGCTGCCCTGATCCCCCTCCATCATGTCTTGGATCGATAGAGAAAAATACCACTTTCTTGGCCCATTGCTATTGACAGAGGCTGGAGCAATCACATGGTCTTCAAGTGACATTTACTGATATGACAGAGCCGTGCTCAATGCTCGCGTAAGATGTGGTTACTTCGTTTCTATTTAATGCTCGTGTCGCTATTGTTCTTATTGTTTGTTTTCTAAACTTTCTTACTCTGTTGAAGAATATGAATGTAGCTCTGCTTTATGTGGATGTAAATGTTGAAGAATGTGAATGTAGCTCTGCTTTATGTGGATGTAAACGTTGAAGAATGTGAATGTAGCTCTGCTTTATGCGGAAGTAAACATTGAAGAACATGAATGTAGCTCTGCTTTATGCGGATGTAAATGTTGAAGAATATGAATGTAGCTCTGCTTTATGTGGATGTCAATGTTGAAGAATGTGAATGTAGCTCTGCTTTATGCGGATGTAAATGTTGAAGAATGTGAATGTAGCTCTGCTTTATGTGGATGTCATTGTTGAAGAATATGAATGTAGCTCTGCTTTATGTGGATGTCAATGTTGAAGAATATGAATGTAGCTCTGCTTTATGCGGATGTCAATGTTGAAGAATGTGAATGTAGCTCTGCTTTATGTGGATGTCAATGTTGAAGAATGTGAATGTAGCTCTGCTTTATGCGAATGTAAATGTTGAAGAATGTGAATGTAGCTCTGCTTTATGTGGATGTCATTGTTGAAGAATATGAATGTAGCTCTGCTTTATGCGGATGTCAATGTTGAAGAATGTGAATGTAGCTCTGCTTTATGCCGATGTCAATGTTGAAGAATGTGAATGTAGCTCTGCTTTATGCGGATGTA
>CM065732.1:27088386-27108386 GCA_033310375.1 Conus canariensis
GATGGTTAGGGAATGATTAAAGCCGGCACAGAGAGAGAGAGAGAGAGAGAGAGAGAGAGAGAGAGAGAGAGAGAGAGAGAGAGAGAGAGAGAGAGAGAGAGAGAAAGAGAGAGAGAGAGATGACAGAGAAGGGGCGGAGAGAATAGCAATCAGATCTTCCAAGCTCCCCCTCCAATACAGACAGCAATTCCAGAAATAAACAGCCACAAAGACCTAAAGCAGCGACCTTGACATTGCTGCTTAAAAGAAAGGCAATCTTTGAGAAACGGCAGCAGCAGCAAGCAAGCAAGCAAGCAAGCAAGCAGACAAGCAAGCAGACAAGCAAGCAGACAAGCAGGACGGCGAAATCTGGCCGGGAGGAAAGCTAGGCAAAGCGGATTAGAAGCTGGGGGAAGCTTTGGATTGCAAAGAGGAGAAAGACTTGTAAAGAAATGGACAGGCCAATTAAGGTAATGGCGAGTGAGTCAGAAAACGGACAGTTTCGGTTTGCCGTGCAAGGCTTCCATTCAAGGCGCTGAACTGCAGCTTTTCAGCGGTAGGGGGCGCTGGCTACTTCCGGCCGCGCCTGCGCCTTCATTGTTTTTTTTTTTTTTTTTTTTCTTGTTGAAGAGGCGTGGGGAAGGGGTGATGTTTTGACAAATTGGTGGCTGACAATGATGATGGTGAATGATAATGAGGAAGGGTGAGAGGAAAATGTAAATAATCGAGACAAAATTAAAAGGAAGACATCAGAGAGAGAGAGAGAGAGAGAGAGAGAGAGAGAGAGAGAGAGAGAGAGAGAGAGAGAGAGAGAGAGAGAGAGTTACTTTTCTTCATGCAGTCTGGTCAAGAACGCTACTTCAAATTTATTTATTTCTCTTAGCTGAAGTGTATCTGCGAGTAGATCTTTCGTGTAAATGATTGCGCCACTAATTGATGATTTCTCGAAAAGCTGTTTGCTGATCTTTGCCATTTGATCCAACCTTAAATATTGCAGCATGTCGCGCATGCATATAAGTGCACACTTTTACGGCGTGTGCACATGTGAGTGAAAAAAGTTGAATACAATATGATGTTTGCATACTTCCAATTGTTCGCGCAGTAGATCAGAGTTTGTGTATCGCCATGTCACAAATGTTTTCGAACATCACCAGTTGTACCCCCCGATACCTCTCTCTCTCTCTCTCTCTCTCTCTCTCTCTCTCTCTCTCTCTCTCTCTCTCTCTCTCTCTCTCTCCTCTCGTGGATATTCGTAATGTTTACCGATAAATATATAAATACATAAATTCATACATGCATAAATTCCAAAGACTCCTCGTACACTCTCTTACTACATGTCTGTTTATCAAAGGTTTTTAGGTTCAGAGTTTCAGGGAAACACTTAGCCCCTTTCCATGGCCATGGCGGAAGAAAGCAATGTTCAACATCATCATCATCAGCTGCAGCAGTAGCAGCATCGTCATCTGTCGTCGTCGTCGTCGTCAATCTGTCATGTCGTCATCATCCTCACATCATCATCATCTCATATCAGTAGTAGTAGTAGTAGTAGTAGTAGTAGTAGTAGTAGTTTTCCTCCTCCTCCTCCTCCTCCTCCTCCTCCTTTTTCTCTTCCTCCTCCTCCTCCTCCTCCTTCCTCCTCCTCCTCCTCGTCCACCTCCTCCTCCCTCCTTATTGTTCTTCTTTCTTCTTCTTCTGTTCTTGTTCTTCTTGTTCTTCTTCTTCTTCTTCTTCTTCTTCTTCTTCTTCTTCTTCTTCTTCTTCTTCTCCTTCTCCTTCCTCTTCCTCTTCCTCCTTCTTCTTCTCTTCTTCTCCCTGCACCATCACCACCACCACCACCACCACCACCACATCATCATCATCATCATCATCATCATCAAACCTGAAGTGGTCCATAGACTTTTCGACCGCCGAATGTGACGTCATGCATGTTCCATTCAGGCCACCGTTATTAGTTCTTACTGGTATTGACAGTCTTCCGATCCGCCTTTGGCAGCTGTCGTTCTTTCGCTTCCCCCTCCCCCTCCACCCCCTTTCTCCCCCGCTCCCCCTTCTCTCCCCTTTCCTCCCCACTTTGCCCCTCTCCTGACCCCAGCTTTTCTGTTCTTATCCTTTATCACATATCAATCTTCCTCTCACCATCAATGTCTGTGATGACAACTGCTTATCCTTTATCACATATCAATCTTCCTCCCACCATCAATGTCTGTGATGATAACTTCTTATCCTTTATCACATATCAATCTTCCTCCCACCATCAATGTCTGTGGTGATAACATTGCTATACGTAATAAACTCAAAATGAAAGTCATCAAATTACAAAAAAAGAAGGAGGAAGGAAATGGGGGGGGGGGGGGGGGGGGGGGTTCTTTCAAGCTTTCAGAGACACGAAGCTGTTTCTTTCTTTCATTTTTTTCCCTTTGTTTTCAAACGATTTGGACTAGACAAAGCAACCTTGTGATAGTTCGGGCACAGGGCCTGCCTTTGGTCCTTTGACAGTCCAGTGGGTCCAGGTGACTCCTGTGTTACAGGCAAGTCCCGAAAAGTACTTCCACGTGTCCTTTGATGGTCTGATGGAATGTCTGTCTCTCTGTCTGTCTGTCGGTCTGCCTGTATGTATGTATGTGTAATGTATGTATGTATGTATGTATGTATGTATGTATGTATGTATGTATTCCATGCATGCATGTAAATATGCAAGCATGTGTGTATGTATGCATGTCTGTATGTGTGTGTCTGTTCGTGTGTCTGCATGTCTGTCTGTCTGTCCGTCTGCCTATCTGTCTGTCTGTATGCATGAGTGCATGTATGGATTTATGTGTACATGTATATATGTATGTACGTTGTATGTATGTATGTATGTATTGTATGTTATGTATGTATGTATGTAGTGTATGTTATATGTATGTATGTATGTAGTATGTATGTATGCATGCATGCATGTATGCATGCATGCATGTATGTATGTATGTAGTATGTATGTATGTATGTATGTATGTATGTATGTATGTATGTATGTTCATGTTGCATTTCTATGTGATATGTATGTATGTATGTATGTATGTATGTATGTACTACGTATATGTATATATGTATGTATGTATGTATGTATGTATGTAGTATGTATGTATGTATGTATGGTGTTGTAGTATGTATGTATGTATGTATGTATGTATGTATGTATGTATGTGTGTTGTATGTATGTATTTTTGTGTGTGTATGTATGTATGTAATTTTTTTTTTTTTTTAGCTGACCTCGAGCAAGGTGTGGGCTTGACCCTCCGCTATGGTGGGTCGGGGCTGTCTGACAGTGCGTGTAGCCAGGGCAGCAGCTCCACATCGCCTCCGAGGTCATGAAGGCCGTAGGTTTTTGTTTCGGTTTTTTGTTTGTTTGTATGTTTGTGTTGGTACCTCTGTACCGTACATAAGCAGACCTCTGCAAAGTGGCAGGATCATCAACCGGTTGATGGCAGTTACTACACGGAAGATATATGTATGTGTGTAAGTATGCATGCATGTATGTATGTATGTATGTATGTATGTATGTATGTATGTATGTATGTATGTATGTATGTTTGTATGGACTACTGTGCATTGTTGTTGATTTGACAAGTTGATGCATTAAAGTAATTGATATGTACGTACGTACGTACGTACGTAGTATGTAGTATGTATTACGTATGTACGTATGTATGTATGTATGTATGTATGTATGTATGTATGTATGTATGTATGTATGTATGATGTATGATGTATGTATGTATGTATGTATGTATGTATGCATGCATGCATGTGTGTATGTGTATGTATGTATGTATGTATGTGTTGGTATGTATATATGTAGGTATACATTTATGTAAGTTTCTATTTGTACTTGTAGGTATGTATTTTCAATGTTTGTATGCACGCACGCACACGAGCAAACACACACACACACACACACACACACACACACAACACAACACACCACACACACGAGAGAGAGAGAGAGAGAGAGAGAGAGAGAGAGAGAGAGAGAGAGAGAGAGAGAGAGAGAGAGAGAGAGAGAGAGGAAAACGTATCCGACATCGAGAGCTTCATGTACAAAATAATGTTACATCTCTCTGGTCTGTGTGTCTGTGTGTCTGTGTGTCTGTCTGTCTCTCTCTCTCTCTCTCTCTCTCTCTCTCTCTCTCTCTCTCTCTCTTTGATTTTTAATTTAGAAGGTGAATGATGGTGAAGAAAACGAATATTTTTGTAAATTAGAGAAAAACAGATCTTGAACGTTTTCAGATGCAGCTTTGTTTGATTTTTTTTTTTCTGTCATGGTTTCTTTTGAATTGATTTATTGTCCTTTGTTATATGGATATATCATTTTTCTAAAGATGCATAATTGATGTCTTCGAAACCAAGAAGAAATCTGATGTTTAATTCATTATTTTCAATTCATTCATGTGTATTCTAATCTGTCTTTATGGATAACGCATTCCTGAGAAATGCATAGATTGATGACATTAAAAAAAATACTTCTGATGCTTTCTTTATCACGTAGTAATTCATTCATGTATACATTGATTTTTCTCTGCTTAGTTTTGTTAATTTTCTTAACAATAGATTCATTTGAATTTAGAATCCTCTCAGAAGCAAGACCTGTTTCCATCCTTAGTTTATACTGTTATTCATTTCTTTCATTATCTGATTATTCATCTGTCTATACGTTTATGTATTTATTTATTTATTCATGTATGTATATATGTATTCATTAATTTGTTGTTTATCTATTTATTTATCTATTTACTTATCTGTTCATTCATTTTTTCATTCAATCTTATTAACGTGTATCATAAATCTTGGCGAGAAAGTATCTCGAATTCTAAAGGACACTAATGCATATTGTGCACTAGATAATTTCTTTTCTGTCATTTTAATGCTTTACTCTGGCTGTTTATCTAACATTGAGTGTGTGTGTGTGTGTGTGTGTGTGTGTGTGCGTGCGTGCGTGCGTGCGTGCGTGCGTGCGCGCGCGCGCGCGCGCGCGCGTGTGTGTGTGTGTATGTGTGTGCAACAACGTATGGAATCATATTTATTGTTATACTTACACTCATCATTTCATTCATGCTGCCAACTTCGTTTTATAGTGCATCTTAATTCTTCGTATTGCCTATTGTCTTTTATTGTGTGGCGTATAAAACTGAATAGTATGTATTAGTCGTATTGCATTGCATTGTATCATATATATATATATATGTTTATTTATTGATTTATTTATTTATACATTGTATTAAATCAAATTGTATAGCATTGTATCAAATCTGTATCATATTGTTTTGTGCAATATCATTTTGTATTGTATTTTATCCAATTGTTTTTCATTGTATCGTGTCGTAATGATAGTACTTTATCGTATCTTCGCTCAGCTTCTCAAAAACTTCTGAAAATTCCTAGGCGCTCGTTAAAGACAGTCGGTGAGAGAGCATTTAGCTTTAGTGCGCCCACTCTTTGGAATTCTCTTCCTGACAGCTTACGTGACCTGCCTACAGTATCTAAATTCAAGTCAGAGTTAAAAACATACTTCTTTAGGAAAGCCTTCTTCAACCATAATATCTAAATGCTGTGTCTGTTATTCTGACCTGACTTTTTTTATGTACTGCATGCAAAACTGTATTGTTTACGCTTGAACCGATGAACTTGATAAGTGCGCCTGTGTTGGTAGGTGTGTGTGTGCGTCTGTGTGTGTGTGTGTGTGTGTGTGTGTGTGTGTGTGTGTGTGTGTGTGTGTGTGTGTGTGTATGTGTGTGTGTGTGTGTGTGTGTGTGTGTGTGTGTGTGTGTGTGTGTGTGTGTGTGTGTGTGTGTGTGTGAACACATGTCAGTGCGAGTGTTGAGTGTGTGTTGAGCGCAATGAGTTGATCCCAAGAATTGCGCCATATAAAATCCATACATTATTATTATTATTTATTAATTGCATCACACTGTATTGTATTGGACTGCATCGAATCGTATTGTATTGTGTAGAATCGTTTCGTATCATAGTGTATTGTTTTGCTTTGTATCATTTCGTATTGTATCGTGTCTGTCGTGTTACTCCGGGTCATATGTTATGTAGATGATACATGAGATACCGAATGGATAGATGGGTAGATGGATGAATGGATAGATGGGTAGATGGATGAATGGATAGATGGGTAGATGGATGAATGGATAGATGTATATATTCTTTTCAAACCCCTCCTCCCCACCTTTTTGTACTCCCAGTTCGTATAGAACAGAGAGTACTTTACAATGGGAACGAAGAAATGCTGTCAGTATGTCTGTCTGTCTGTCTGTCTGTCTGTCTTTCTGTCTGTGTGTCTGTCTGTGTGTCTGTCCGTGGTCAAAATGTGTTCCACTCGCTCCAGACAAAACTTCTGGGCCGATCTTTCTGAAAATTATTTTGTACGTATGTTCATTATGGGTCACGGATGATGCTCGATGTTTTGTTTTACCAGAATAGCCGTTGCTAACGACTATATCGACCCAAAACGGTTTTTCTTCTTTACGGAATATCTCAGAAAGTACTTGTATTCAAGATAAACTGGGAGTACGTTTATATGCTTTGCATCTTGTTTTCTCTTCATAATTCCTTCTTTTGCATTTCTTTTTTTTTTCTTTCTATCGTTCGCTGCAATCTTGTATTTTGTTCGTTCAGATGACAGTTTAAAAAAAAAAAGCACGTCGCACTATTTCTACTATTGACTAGCGTGTCTGATACTTTTGCAACAATGCGGTTTTACATCTTTCAAATTGACACATATCATGAAAATAAGTTGAAGATACTTTGAGAACAGTGATGATCTATTTTTGCCTTACCGACTTCTAAAAAGATGAAACAGACTGCAACGTCACTGGAACATACAACAAACAAACAAGCACACAGCAAGTGTAAAGTGACGTTATTTTATTTACAAAGGACACCACAAAACTTCTGGATATTTCGGCGAAAGCGCCTTTTTCAACAAATACAGGACAAGAGAGAAAGGAGATCAAAAACAATACTTCCCTTGCACAGCACAATCCACAAATGAAACTAAAAGGCAGAATGCATTTGTGAGCACAATTCAAGGGGAAGAGAGAGAGAGAGAGAGAGAGAGAGAGAGAGAGAGAGAGAGAGAGAGAGAGAGAGAGAGAGAGGAAGCAGGTGAAGGTGAAGGTTGGAGACAGTGAGTATAAAATGATCAGCTGAAAAAGTAGGAATAGTTGAGTAGTATGGAGAGGGGGGGGGGGGGGGTGAAAGGGAGGGGGCAGGGGGTGGAGACAAAAAAACTGTATTCAAGTGTTGCGGATAAAGAGAACATATCAAAAATTCATTGTAAAACTAATGGGTGGGTTTGGAGAGGGAGTAGGGGAACAAAATATGGGGAGGGTCAGGGTGGATTTGCCGCCTATAGCATCAAACCCAAGTCTGACCCCAGAGTGGGTTGCCCCACCCTGGCACCAAGGGGTGAGGGGGAAAACGGAAGTTCTCCGTGAAAAAAACAACAACAAAAAAACCCTAGTCAGACGCACTAGTCCCGGACATCAAGGGAATAGGGGGAAAACTCAGAGAGACTTCTAGTTTTCCTTTCTTTCTTTCTGCTATTCTTTCGAACAGTCTCTCTTTCTTTGTCTAATTCATATAAATTAACTTTATTGCGTCTCTGAAAACACACACACCACACACACACACACACACACACACACACACACACACACACACACACACACACACACACACACACACACCTGTGCATTAATGATTTGAGAAATTGACACTTTGAGAAAAGCAGCCCTGTTGTGTCTTATTCTGTTCCTTTAAAATACATTTTACTTCCTTTCGTTTTTCCTTCTTTCTTCTTTTATTTTCCCCTACTGCTGTCGTTTCTTTCATTCCTATCCCCCCCCCCCCACCTTTTTATGCCTTTTATTTTACTATTACCTTATTTGTCTGTGCGACACACTGTCTGAGCACTCAGATGAGGACACTTTGAGAAAAGCAGTCCTGGTGTGTGTCTTTCGTTTTCTCCAGTTGTTTCTCTATCTGTTTACCTGCTTTCGTCTTTCCCTTTCTTTTTTTTCTTTTGTCTTCGTCATTCTCTCCTTGTTTCATTCTTTACCTCCTTCTTTCCTTCTTACTCCTCTACATTTTATCTTTCTTCTTTTTGTCCCTTTTTGTTCTTCTTTCTTCCTTTTTCTTTTTTTTCCCGTCCCCCTTCCCCTCCCCCGTTCCCCCCACCCCTTTCACCTTTTGCTTCGTTTTTCCTTCTCTCTTTCCAACTTCTTTCCGTTCGTTCTTCTCGTTTCTTTCTTTCCTTTGTCTCCTTCCCTTCGTACTTCTTTCTTTCTTTCATGTCTTCTTTCCTTTGGTTGGTGGGTGGTTTTTTTTAAAATCTTTCTTATCATTCTTTTCTTCATTCGGTTCTTCTTTCTTCTCTTTTATTTGTATTTCTTTCCCTTTGTCCTTATTTCTGTCTTTTTTTCATAGTTTTTTTTTCGTTCCTTCTTCTCTCCTCTCTCTCTCTCTCTCTCTCTCTCTCTCTCTCTCTCTCTCTCTCTCTCTCTCTCTCTCTCTCTCTTAGCAGTTCTTCTTTCTTGCATTTTAATTCTTCTCATTTTCCTTCTTTCCTTTTTTTTTTTTTGTTCCTTCTTTCTTTCACACTTCTTGTTGTTAATTATTTCTCTTTTTTATGTTTTGTTGTTGTTGTTGTTTTTTGTTTTTGGTTTTTGTTTATTTCTCTTTTCGTTTTGTCAGTCGGTAGTTCTATTGTTCCTACCAACTCATTTTTTCTTCTTCTTCTTCTTCTTCTTCTTCTTCTTCTTCTTCTTCTTCTTCTTCTTCATCTTCTTCTTGCACTACAATAAATTATTCCTTGAAAACAGATGTTCTGAAGCTCTCACATTATCATGCTCACTCAACAAAGTGTGCAGAAACCGCCATTTCCCATTGTTTGTATTACGTTCATCGGCAAGAGTCATTCTTCCGCGTTTGTTTTTTTTTTCTAGAAAAACAAAACATAACAAGATGCAAAGCATATAAACGTACTCCCAGTTTATCTTGAATACGCGTGAGATATTCCATAAAGAGGAAAAACCGTTTTGGGCCGATATAGCCGTTAGTAACGGCTGTTCTGGTAAACATGGGCCATCATCTGTGACCCATAATGAACATACCTTCAAATTTTCAGAAAGATCGGCCAAATACTTACTGAGATTTTCCATAAAGAAGAAAACTGTTATGGACCGTTATAGCCTTTAGTAAAAGCTATAACGGTAAAATAAAATATCGGGCATGATCCGTGACCCATAATGAACATACCTACAATTTTCAGAAAGATCG
This sequence comes from Conus canariensis, assembly GCA_033310375.1. Classification (NCBI taxonomy): domain Eukaryota; kingdom Metazoa; phylum Mollusca; class Gastropoda; order Neogastropoda; family Conidae; genus Conus; species Conus canariensis. Next base: position 27,097,693 of record CM065732.1, read on the forward strand.
GCCAAGTACTTTCTGAGATATTCCATAAAATGAAAAACCGTTGCAGCCGTTAGTAACGGTTATAACGGTAAAATAAAACATCGGACATGATCCGTGACCCATAATGAACATACCTACAAATTTTCAGAAAGATCGGCTAAGTACTTTCTAAGATATTCCCTAAAGAAGAAAAACCGTTATGGGCCGTTATAGCCATTAGCAACGCTATAACGGTAAAATAAAACATCGGGCATCATCCATGACCCATAGTGAACATACCTTCAAATTTTCAGAAAGATCGGCCAAGTACTTTCTAAGATATTCCATAAAGAAGAGAAACCGTTATGGGCCGTTATAGCCGTTAGTAACAGCTATAACAGTTAAAATAACACATTGGGCATCATCCGTGGCCCATAATGAACATACCTACACATTTTCAGAAAGACTGGCCAAGTACTTTCTTAGATATTCTATAAAGAAGAAAAACCGTTATGGGCCGTTATGGCCATTAGTAACGCGTTAAACGGTAAAATAACACATCGGTCATCGTCCGTGACCCATAAGGAGCATACCTACAAATTTTCAGAAAGATCGGCCAAGTACTTTCTGAGATATTCCATAAAAATGAAAAACCATTATTGGCCGTTATGGCCGTTAGTAATGGCCATAACGGTAAAAATAACACATCGGGCATCATCCGTGACCTATAATGAACATGCCTACAAATTTTCAGAAAGATCGGACCAATAGTTTTGTCTGGAGCGAGTGGAACACATTTTGACCACACACACACACACACACACACACACACACACACACACACACAGCATTTTTTCGTTCCCATTGTAAAGTATTCCCTGTTCTATAAGAACTGGGAGTACAAAAAAAACAGTAAAAGGACAGAAATGAATTTAACGAATACTGGCAGTGATTTGGAATGCTGCCAGTAGAAGTACACACTGTTGACTGGTACGAATTCTTCGACCGGTTTTAGTGCAATTAGAGAAAGTGGAAGGGGAAAAAAACTATCTTCCTTTTTTCCTAGTAAAACGATATGGATCAAGATTCCATTCAGCTTATTGCAACAACGTGTCCATTGAGCTAATAGAATATGATGCCGTTGTTTACCAATTGATAACTTATCTATATCGTCATGTTTTCATGGAATATTGGAGCTTTTGAGCGATCTAAACGTTGACAGTTCCTATGTTTGATATTTTGTCACTATTAATAAAACAAATGGGAAGCAACTCTCCGTCTGTGCCGGTTATTATTTTCCCTGGTGGGAAACAAAACTTCTCTGGTGGAGTCGACACTTTCCCCGGTGCTTTTCAAGTTTCGTGTGTGTGTGTGTGTGTGTGTGTGTGTGTGTGTGTGTGTGTGTGTGTGTGGTGGTGGGGGTGTGTGTGAGAGAGAGAGAGAGAGAGAGAGAGGAGAGAGAGAGAGAGTTTCTGTTGTCGTTCTTCTTCTTCTTGCACACAAGCCAGCTCATGTGACTGGATACCTGTGTCATTGTCTCGTTCTCTGTTTTTCAAAGCTTACACTGATATAAGGTTTTGTTCTCTCTCTCTCTCTCTCTCTCTCTCTCTCTCTCTCTCTCTCTCTCTCTCTCTCTCTCCTGATAGGGGTGGGAGGGGGGGGGAGATAATGGTGGTGTGTTTTCTATTTTCCTTTCTATTCTTTTTTGTTTTAGCTGGGTCGATGGGCAAGGAACAGAAAATGTCTATGGGTCGAACTGAGATAAAAACAAGTTTTGTTTCAGGATAAAAATAATGTCTTCTCTTTACAGTTAAGGTAGTTTACATGGCAGCAGCAAGAAGTAATTTGGTATTCAGGATGAATTGTCAAAAGGACGGAAATAATGAGGGGTATCACCCACATATAACTGGAGTAAAAAAAAAAAAAGGCTATCTAAAAACACAGTGGAAAAGACACAGAGTAGTTCCGCAGGTGTACCTCAGCCGAATACACACAATTTTGCCATGAATATTGCAGTCACGTTTGGTTTACAAGTAAGAACCAAGACAGGCGTTGTGTGTTGTGTGTGTGTGTGTGTGGAGAGGGGGGGGGTGAAGGGTGGTTAGGTATGAGTTGGGTTGTCCAAGTAGCCATGTTTTCATCCCTAATCCGTCCCTGTTTAGTCATTTGATCCTCCTCCCAAGGATATATTTCCCTTCTTCTGTGCCACGTCCTCTCCCTCCTTTCTCCCCGCAACACACACACACACACACACACACACACACACACACACACACACACACACACACACACACACACACATTTTCATGTCTTACTACTTATGTATTTATTTGCTTATTTGTTTATTCATCATTTTATTTATTTATCCATTTGTTTATTCATTTCTTTATCGATTTATCTATTAATGAATGAATTTTCTTTTAAATATTTATGCATCTATCAATTTATTCATTTATGTATTTATTCATTTATTTATTGTCAGTCAATGAAGGACTGCATAAAGAATGAAATTCACCTAAAGTGGAAAAAAACCAACGAAATAACAGCTAAAACAAACTGTAAGGATTCATTCCTGAAACACTGGACAAGTGTTTGGGTGCAGAACAAAAATAATAAAGTAGGTACAGCTCATTCATTGTACACACCCTAACTAAACCCCTCGACACAAAACTGACGCTGAAATGATGTTGATCTGAACACCAAGGTATTCAAATCATCCCTCTCTTCCATCTCCTATTGTTAGTATTGACACGTCGATCACTCTTTCTTAGTCCGCTTCGCAACCTTAGTTTGACATTGGATCCAACTCTTTCCTTTCAACAACATACAGCCGATGTCATTCGGATTAGCAGTAGAAAGGCGTCTTGGAGACATGACCTGCCCCCTTAGAGTGTAGGGAGTTCAGGGCCGAAACACTTGTCTGAAGGGGGTTTCTTCTCTGAAGACCTTCCGCTGTCAAGCTCTTCCTTGAGTTTCTCTCTACCGGATTTGTTTTCTTGAATTCCGTCTCATTGCTTCCATCCGTCAGCTTCTTTTTTCGAGAACGGCACTAAAAGCCTTGTCAGCGCGTTTGTTCTGTCTTAAGGGCCGGGTTATCGATATGTTCCTTTTCCTGGATCCCTGCGTGATCTCATCAAGAAATTCCAGGTCTCAAACCATGCTGCCCTGCCTCATCTTTCGCACATGTACCTCTGGCCATGGCCATATTTCCCCCCATGATTGTCTTCCCTTCACTGGTTCCCTGTTCAGCAGCGGATCTCCTACAAAGCTGAATCTCTCTTTTTCAATACAAATCCTTCATATAATATTTTTGAAATAATGTACACTTTCTGAATAGCGAAGCATGTGTGTGTGTGTTGTTGTGGTGTGTGGTGTGTGTGTGTGTGTGTGTGTGTGTGTGTGTGTGTGTGCATGCGTCGTGCGTGGTGTGTGTGTGTGTGTGTGTGTGGTGTGTGGTGTGTGTGTGTGTGGTGTGTGTTGTCTTGTGTGTGGTGTGTGTGTGTGTGTGTGTGTGAGAGAGAGAGAGAGAGAGAGAGAGAGAGAGAGAGAGAGAGAGAGAGAGAGACTGGCATTAATATTTTATGCTCACGTATCCTTTCTCCATTTTAAAATTTAACTAATAAGCATGAAGCGGCGGGTATTAACGTTTTGTTTGTTTCGTTTTTTTTTCTTTGTTTTGATTTTTTTTGTTTTTGTTTTAGTGTTTTCGTTTTTGTTTTGTATATTTCTTTTGAAGCACACGACGAAGGCATTGTGTATTTGATTCATGATAATTGGCATGTATATGAATGCACTCTCTTGTGATACAGTTTCACTTTCCTGTGGCACGTTCTCTCGGAAAAAAGAAATTTCTTTGTAAGGACAATAAAAAAGAACAGAAATGTTACATGTATTTAATATATTCTCTTTAAATTATCGCGTGCAATATCCTTGCATTCGAAGCAAAAAATGTCTTTTGTGTAGATTGTATGTGTCACATTCTTTTATCAATTCAAAAGGGTCATCATCATCATCATCATCATCATCATCATCATCATCATCATCATCACGATTATCATCATCATCATCATCATCATCATCATCATCATCATCATCATCATCATCATCATCATCAAAACTCTTTGATTTTAATCCAAGCAGAAAAATGATGCGAGTACTAAAACATTTCATAATGGAAAGAGCGATATACATATCAAGCAAACTCACACACTTTAGCCTACACTGTTAACATAAACAACCAAACGCAACATACATTCACTCAGATTTTGCAAATCTGTACACTTGCATACCTACCTTGTAAGCTGGTACATGTATTTAAAATACTAGATCTGCTCCATGCGACCTCATCCACAGAAGCTCAAGGGTTACTACTACCACTTATTCATAAAGTTGCTTGACTCACGGATACATCCAATACTAAATCGTGGCTCCATAGCAAGCGATTAGATAAAACCATCGTCTATCATTACTCAAGTTATCCATTTGTTTCGAAGAAATGCATACAGTGAAGCAAACACAGAATAATTTCTCTCGGACGGAAGAACTCGCCACTCTAGTAAACTCAGCCTTTAGTAAGAGATGGGAAAACTGATAAAACAAATAAAAATCTCTTTGTTCAAATATGAATTCAGTTTCGTTTGGCTGAGCCGAAATGCCGGAAGGGTCCATGATTTCGTCATAGTTTTCTGACCAGAAGCTGGTCAATGAAAACTAAAGCAGAAGATTACTGCGCCGCAAAACGAAGGAATAAACAAAATGACAAAACAGACTCAACGCGTTTTGTCCTATTGGTCTAATTCAGGCAGAGCAAATAATACTCAAAACAATAGAAACGAAGGACGAATAGAAAATCATTTCTCTCTTTGATCTTAGTGCAAAATGTGGTCTTCGCTGAAAAACTAACACTACGGAATGGAACTGAAGAGGGAACAGGTTGAAGGGGAAAACGCACAGGTTCTAATATTATTAATAATGATAATGATAAACAACAAACAACAACAACAACAACAACGATAATTACAATAATAATTATGATGATAATGATGATAATAATAATAATAACAATAACATAATTATCAATATTATTAGACAGATAAATAAAAATGATGATGATATGATGATGATGACAATGATGATAGTAGTTGTTGTAATAATAGTAATAATAACAATAATAATAATGATACTAATGATGATGATGATGATGATAACGGATAGTAGGTGCCAAGCATTGTCCAGCCATATGCAAACCAAAGAAAGTTTGGCACTTATAGACATTTTTAAAGCGTCTACTATCTGAACGCTTATATCCATCGACAAGTTGACAGGCATCTAAAAATATGAACGTTAATGTAGATTAAGATCCTATGGCTTGTCTGACATCGTTATAGATGCAAAATGTGTACGGGTACTGATTTACTTGGTCTGTTACGTAAAAAAAAGCCCAAACAGTGGGGTAGACTTTGTTCTTTGTTGTTCATTACTAGGGTACTTACAGGAAACGCTAATCAAGACTAAATGTTAAAGCCGTCCCTCACTTCTCTTGAACAAAAGTGAGAGAATGTGTGTGTGTGTGTGGTGTGTGTGTGTGTGTGTGTGTGTGTGTGTGTGTGTGTGTGTGTGTGTCTCTGTGTGTGTTGTGTCTGTGTCTGTGCGTGCGTGCGTGCGTTGCGTGCGTGTGTGTGTGTGTGTGTGTGTGTGTGTGTGTGTGTGTGTGTGTGTGTGTGTGTGTGTGTGTGTGTGTGTGTGTAAACTGCACGGAGGCATAGATTACGCGTAATACATGCACGTCTGTAGTGAGAGAGAAAGGGATAAAGTGGCGGGCAAATGGGCAGATAAATACGCAGAAAGCCATAGAGAAGCAGAAAAAAGACAGCAAACAGGGGAGAGAAAGAGAGGGGGGAGGGGTTGTGGTGGGGCTTGAAGAGAGAGAGAGAGAGAGAGAGAGAGAGAGAGAGAGAGAGAGAAGTGGGGCTTGAGAGAAAGAGAAAGAGGGAGGGGGTTGAGGAGGGGGAGGTTGGGGGCTGCAACAAAAGCGTTTACGTGCGTGTGTGAGTTCATGCATGCACGAGTGCGAGCGCTTGCGCGTGTGTGTGTACGTCTGCGTGCGTGCTGGCAAAAAGGGAGGACGGCGAGGCTGGAGGAGGGAGGTGAGGGAAGGAGAGGACTGGGGTGAAGGGTGGGGTGGCAATGGGGGTGGGGGTTGAGTGCGGAGGGGGGGGGGAGGGGAGGGGGGACGTGGAGCGGTGCCCGGCAGAGAGGATGGATGGTGGCCAAGTCGGGGAGAAGTGGAGAGCCAGAGACAAGGTAACGAGATAAAGACCGCCACCCTACCCCCCTTCCACACAAATCAGTAAAGCAACCACGCTCCCCTTCGACCCCTCGCTCTCTTCTGATCGAATTTCCCTGTGGGCAAAATCAAATTCCGCCCGTTCCCGTAACAATTGCATAAGCCTCTATTGAGGCCGATATCGCTCTCTCGCGCGCATGCGTCTAATTCAAAATCCCTTGCTAATTGCTGATTGGTTAGCAGCGCTGCCCTCTGACCCTCCATTGGAGGACGAGGGGATGCCGGGAAAGGCCCTCTTCATTTGGCCATTAGCGTCGGCTGACAATGCGAGCGGGAGCTGTTGAACAATTCATTTTATTTTATTCGTTAAGCTGAGTAAATTAGTGAGAGATTGCTGCTTAATCCGGCTTCTTGTAGAGCCCTGAAAAGGGGAGCAATCCCGTATGCTGATTGAGGGGAGGGGCTCTGGGGAGATGGAGGGGTAGGGGGGCCCCGTGATTGTTTTTCGGGTGAGGCGCACGCCATGAGAGAGAGAGAGAGAGAGAGAGAGAGAGAGAGAGAGAGAGAGAGAGAATTGAGGGCAGTGTCGGAGGAGTGTGTGTGGTGTGGGGGGGGGGGGGGGGGGAGTAAGTTGGTGGGAGAGAGGCTAACGGTCTGTCATGCTGATTGCTGTCATTGCTCTCCCCTAATCGTGGTCAGCATTGAACACCTCCTAGGAGCCCCATTAAGGACTGTCTTAAGCCAGTATTGATGACCGCGTGCGCGCGTGACAAATTTGCATCCCTGTCCCCCGTCTGACTGTTTATTTGTCCGAGTGAGCAGTCCCCACGGTGTGTCAGTCGGGCTATAAGAGTTATTCGCCATTTTGTGTTCGATTCGTCAGGATATGGATTTGTGTATTCACTCGCCATTTTCTGCGCCTGCCGTCTGGTGATTTAGCAAACCAGGCATCTGTAGGAAGGGGGTTGGTGGTGGGGGGTGGGGGTGGGGGGGAGTGGAGGACGAGGAGGAAGAAGGGGGGGGAGGTGAGGGTGAGGGGAGTGCATGGGGTGGAGGAGAGTGGACGTGGAACCTTTGTTTTTAGTAAATGCACACTAACTAGGAAAAAAGCCTGGTTTTCATTCCACATCCATTTTGCGCCCAATTTGAGGAGATAAGTGATAGTTCGTTCTTCGTTTTCATTGTCTTAAATGTTGCTCGTTTTACTTGAGGTCGAAAGGCGTCGTGTTTTGTCTGTTTGTCTCTCTCCTTCGGCGGAGCAGTAATTTTTCTTTTAAGTTTGTTTGTCTGTTAATTTGTTTGTTTTAAAAGGCTTATATGTGACAAGCAAAATAACTCTTGCTCCCACGTTCAGATAATTGCAAGCCGATAGCTCTAAACGAATGCTGCGTACATCTTTCATACCGATCCAGCCGAGGTTAACCGCAATTGTTTATGTAAGTCTGTGTGTTCTGTTTGACTATGATTATTCAAGATCAAACAGGCTGTGCCAGTCTTGAATAAATGTTACATTGTGTTTGTTCATTTCTCCAGTTATTGTTGCCTCACACAAGTATCAGATGCAGGGTATATTGGCAAAGTTGAGTCCTTCGGGGAAAGGGGGGGGGGGGGGTCTCCGGGTCTCCTTGTTTGTTCTGTGTGCTCTGTGCCGGTACTTGTGCTAGGCGATTTGGTGTCTTAAGCAGCATTCATTTGGAGTTACGGGTGTGTAATCATATATCATCATGAGAGCAAGAATTACCTTACTCACTCATTGTTTACTGTTCCCCTCCTCATTTAAGATTTCCTTCCAGGGGCTTGTCAGGTTTCTGAGGAAGTTGGTCTGCAGCACACGTGTGTGTGTGTGTGTGTGTGTGTGTGTGTGTGTGTGTGTGTGTGTGTGTGTGTGTGTGTGTGTGTGTGTGTGTGTGTGTTTACATGGTGCCTGCGATCTTGATAGATGATAAGACGCTGGAACATAGCTGTGTAATCTGCGTTCTCTAAACGTCATGACATATTTGAAGTGAAATTGTATGTGACACATCTCATAGCTTTTTGTTCCATGATTAAAACTTACTGTCACAACTTTGATTTAATTTTGTAAAGGAACCCTAAAAACCGAGAAGAAAAGGAAAAGAATGAAACAAGTGAAAGGCCGCTCGGATAAACGCAGACCTTTGTTAAGGTCCTGGATCCGCCCTTTGAGTCAGCGGATGCGTGAAGAGAAACCTGTTTTACCGACAAGGGAAGTAATAGCAGGCACGCAAAGAATGAGCTCTTTCTGTCTGTCTGTCTGTTTGTCTGTCTGTCTGTCCGTCTCAATATGAGGTGAAAAAAGTGCAAAACTTCAGCCTTCGTATCCCTTAAAAGTTGTGATTTTCCATGAAAATATTCTACCACATATATAGCTATTTGTCCGTAACAGTCGCCTCAGAGTGATTCTGTTCTGTGGAAAATCCAGAATCATCTCGCCAAACAGATCTCAGATCCGACATTTGATCCTGATCTCCCTCACAATCCCTCACCAAAATGTAAAAGATTCTTCCGTAGGGACACAGTCTCTCTTTTCTAGAAGTCTGGTTCAGATCGGTTCCGTTGTTTACGCGCAATCTTGCTGTCCAACAAGTCAACAACAAACAAACGTGTGAAAAATATAAGTTGCTTTGAGGAGATAATCGTGGCTGTATTTAGAGTGCAATGTGTAAACGAAGCACGTGAATGTTTTCCTGGAATGCTGTATCACCTGACACATTACCAGACCTCACATTTCCAGTGGTAATCATAAGAGCTCAGCCGAGCACAAAGCGGTACAGAGCCTTTTCGTGGCTAGTTTCAACGTGAGGTGACTGCAGGCGGGAATTTGAATAAACTGAAAAGAAAAAAAATCACTGTTCCACCGAAACGAAAGAGACAAACAAATTACAAGACAGAACACGACGCGTTTCGACCTCTTTGGTCTTCTTCAGGCAAAACAAACAGCACTCAAGACAAGGAAAACGAAGAACGAACAATCACTTATCTCCTCAAATTGGGCGCAAAATGGACGTTTGTTTCTTTTCGTAGCTGTCAAACTCATACAGGAAAATTAGTCACATCATGAACAGGTTAGATATCGAAAATACATTATCCTAAAAAAAGGAAACAAACAAAAGTAAAGCAGTTACGGACAAGAAAGTCAAACAATAAAAATCTGACGGCATATAATATTAGCTGATGTTGAGAGGGCCAGGTAGTCCTCCATTTTTTTAAAAATCGTTACAAAGTAATAAAACAAATTCAAATGTCACCAAAAAAAAATGCATACAACGGCGTACAGGCAAATAGACACTGCAGAACAAACAGCTGGTATCCAACCTGAACAGTGTGTAAAATTTTCACCACCCTGCCATCAAATTAAAACAAAAAAGTTATCCTGTCATAAATTGCTATCAGATTGAAAGAAAAAAAAAATGTCTAAGAGTTTCCAGAGCATGGACAGGAGAATGGTCCACAAAGAAAGCAAAAGAGCACCAACCAGTCAAGAAAAACAGAAATGAATTTGAAAAGAAGGCAGAGTCAAAAGAGGGTGAAAGGCGAGTCAAAGAGAGTGAAAGAAAAGAGTAAATTACCAGCAAAAACAAACAAAAAACTTTCAGAAAGCGCGGGAGACATGTGTGCTGAAACAGCGGCAGCTTCCAACGGAAACTAAAAGCAAAACACACCCAGGACATGGAATGGGATGACATACAAACGCACTGACAGAAAACGGAATCCTTTGGCCGTTCAGATGACCGTAACACACGGAATCTTCCAACTGGGAAACAGCCAAGCACAAAAAAAAAAAAAAAAAAATTAAAGAGATCTCACAACCTAAGCTAGAGAAAACATCAAGGAGACACGAAATGGAAATCCTTACCAAAAGAAGGCAGGGCAAAGCGAGGCAAAAGCACACCAGGCATGGCAAGGCATGCAAGCGTGGTAGGGCAAGGCAAGGCAAGGCGAGTCGAGGCGAAGCAGGGCGAGGCAAAGCGAGGCAAGGCAAGGCAAGGCAAGTTAAGACAATCAACACAAGGCAAAGCAAGGCAAAGCAAGGCGAGTCGAGGCAAGGCAGGACGAGGCAAAGCGATGCAAGACAAGACACAAGCTAAGACAAGCCAACACAAGGCAAGGCAAGGCAAGGCAAAGCAAGCCGACGCAAGGCAAGGCAAGGGAAAGGAAGGCAAGGAAAGGGAAAGAAAGAAGGGGGGGGGGGGTGTCAGGAAACGCAAAACGAGGCAAGGCAAGGCAAGGCATGTCAGGACAGGGCATGGTAAGACATGGCAAGGCAAGGTAAGAAAAGGCACAAGGCAAGGCAAGGCAAGGCATGGCAAGGCATGGCAGGACAGGGCAAGGTAAGACATGACAAGGCAAGGTAAGGAAAGGCAAAACAAGGCAAGGCATGGCAAGGCATGGCGAGGCAAGGCATGTTAGGACAGGGCAAGGTAAGACATGG
>CM065732.1:27115886-27118386 GCA_033310375.1 Conus canariensis
AAATTCTATGGTTGAAATTTCCCAAAGTGATTACATGGAGATTTAGTGTGATATGACTGTCAACAGACAGAAGTTAGAAATTGTTCAACAGTTCAATTTCCTTGGGTCCGTTATTAAGCAGTAAGGGATCCAAACCAGACATCTTCCCAGGAGCACCGAGGACAACATCAGCATTGTCCAGATTGAAATCTATACGGAAGGACAAGAACTTCTCCACGGACCACGACGAGATCAAGCTCCTGCGTGCACTGATGTGTTCCATCTCCTTGTATGCCAGCAAGACAGGATCCCCATAGCGGGTCTGGAAGGCAGATTCCAAGCCAAGGACGTGAGGCGTTACTACAAGATACCTGACGACAGGTTTACTAATCATCGTGCCATCTGACATTTGTGATCAGAGAGCTGTTGAAGATAAGAGACGAACGGCAAGACAGAAAAAAATTACAGACTGACAACTTTGCAGAATGAGTAAGGAAACCATTCGCATCTGGCCTGGCACAATTATGGAGCTGTAGACAGGTGGTCCCAGTGCCTCTTCACAGATGGAAGAAGAAGAAGAAAGAAGAAGAAGAAAGAAGAAGAAGAAAAAGAAGAAGAAGATGATGATGATGATGATGATGATGATGATGATGATGATGATGATGATGATGGTAATGATGATGATAATGATGATGACGACGACGATGATGATGAAAGTAATAATGATGATGATGATGGAGGTGACAATGATGATGATAATGATGAGGTGTGTGCCCAGTACGGGTCATTGTGATCCAGGTCCGCACAAGTCAAAGTGATGCTCAGTTGGTCAAGACGACCTGCGAGATAACAAGAAACTAGTCATGTCAAAGATCAACGTGAGCCTTGTATGGAGACGGTGACATTTCAAGGTCAAACGGACCTAATTCAGGTTCAAATGTCAAGGTGATTTTAAGAATAAAATGCGTTAGCCTTATGACCTCTTACCCTACCTCATCTTGTCTCCCCTTACTTTGCTTTGCTATTTATATCTTGCCTTCTCTTACCTTGTTTAATTTTTGTCATTTTATGTCTTGCCTTGTCTCCCATTATCTTCTCACCTCTTTAGTTCGTCTTGTTTTTGCGCTGTGTGCGTCGCAGTTCTGGTTTTGCATTCTCTCCCTTGGCTTAACTATGTTTCATCCCACATTATCCGGACAGTCTGGTCCAAACACAGAATCTAAAGATTAGATGATTCACAACAGAGTTGGATCATAACCACGTCACAGTTTTCACAAAGATTAGATGATTCACAACAGAGTTGGATCATAACCACGTCACAGTTTTCAGAAAGATTAGATGATTCACAACAGAGTTGGATCATAACCACGTCACAGTTTTCACAAAGATTAGATGATTCACAACAGAGTTGGATCATAACCACGTCACAGTTTTCACAAAGATTAGATGATTCACAACAGAGTTGGTCATACACGTCACAGTTTCAAAGATTAGTTCACAGAGGTCAAACCACGTCACAGTTTTCACGAAAGATTAGATGATTCACAACAGAGTTGGATCATAACCACGTCACAGTTTTCAGAAAGATTAGATGATTCACAACAGAGTTGGATCATAACCACGTCACAGTTTTCAGAAAGATTAGATGATTCACAACAGAGTTGGATCATAACCACGTCACAGTTTTCAAAAGATTAGATGATTCACAACAGAGTTGGATCATAACCACATCACAGTTTTCAGAAAGCACAGCACGAAAACAGAGCTCATCTGCTGCCTGAAATCAGGAGACAAGATGGCAAACAACCACACGATAAAACTCCAGTTGTTGACCCGATCGTTAAAACTTCAGGGGTACCGTTGAAGATACAGAGATGGGGAATAATTAACACAATTTTCTCATAGTTAACACAACTTTTCTCATAGTCAGCACAACTTATCTCCCCTTCTCCACGCACTATTATCCTCTCCTTCTCTTTCCCATCCAACCCCCTTCCCCCACCCACCACCCACCCCGCTCTTCCCTTCAGTACTGGTCATGTTCATTACTACGTGGGGTGTGGAGGGGCAGCTTTTCTGCGATCTTGGCTTGTATCAAAAGAATTCCCTCCTCCCGTCCCCTGCAACTTTTCTTTTCTTTCTTCTTATTTTATTTAATTTCACTTTGCTTGTTTGTTTGTTTTTTGCTCCCACGCTCATTTGTAGCTTACTGCATTTGCGACAAATGGATAGCACCTATTTCTTCGGTCAATATACAGATCCCTGAAATGGATAGTCTGTTCACGAACACAGGTCAGAGAGAGAGAGAGAGAGAGAGAGAGAGAGAGAGAGAGAGAGAGAGAGAGAGAGACGACAGACAGACAGACAGACAGACAGACAGGCAGACAGACAGACAGAGACACAGCGAGAGACAGAGACAGACAGACAGACAGATACAGAGACAGAGATGAGCATCGAAAGCATCTCTACACGGCTTGATCATGTCCCTCCTCTTTCCTCCATACCCAAACCCCTCCCTCTT
>CM065732.1:27123386-27135886 GCA_033310375.1 Conus canariensis
TGAAAATCTCAACTGTTGGCTGGAAGAACTGAGTGCCAGAAGGAACCCATGTGGGTAGGTATCAAGAAAGACTGATGACTGCCTACACTTTCTGAAAATGTCTTTTTCTCCTTGCAAAAACAGAACATTTTACACAGATTTATGGCATTTCACTTCACCTCAGTTATATTTCAACAGCCAAACATTTACATTTTAACCAGGTTTCTGTACCATGTGTTTACATATTTGTAAGGCAGAATTTTTCAAATAGACAGCCAAAATCAAAACAAAACAGAAACAACAGAGAGAGAGAGAGAGAGAGAGAGAGAGAGAGAGAGAGGACAACAGAGAGAGAGAGACAACAGAGAGAGAGAGAGAGAGAGAGAGAGAGAGAGAGAGAGGATAAGACACCGACAAAGCCACCAGGCGATCCAGACGTACATGCATATTAAGTGACACGGAGACAGACTCGTCCTTCAACATGTACATCAAGTCCAAAAAGTTACACTTCTATCAAAGATTGGTATACCTGCCATTTTTCATGCAGTTTTTTTTTCTTACTAGACTTTACGCTTTTCGCAACTTGCTGTTCAAAACTGTATCTTGTCTTTAAATTATGTAGAAAGTTTGTTACAACTGGAAGTTTTTTTTTCCTTCTCATATTTGCATTTATAGATAAAATATTTTGCTAGAAGTAATATGAAGCCAAAGGTTTCGTCACTTCTGAAATTATTTGAATGCCCAAAAAATACCCATGCACTAGACAAATTGATTACTACCTACACTTGTTTTCCTCTGTTTATTATGTAAATGAGTAGGTGAGGTGTGTAAGTAAATGAGCGCATAAGTATGCAGAAAAATAAGCGAGTAAGTAAGTGAGAATGTAAATAAGTAGCTAAGTAGGTTAGTAAGTAAGTACATAAGTATGTAGATAAGGAAGTATGTTGGTGGCTAGTAAGTGAGTAAGTAAGTAAGTAAGTAAATAAGTAAGCTAGGAAGTAAGTAGGTAGACAGTAAGTAAGAAAGTAAGCAAGTAAGTAAGTAGGTAGGAAAGTAAGTCAATCCAATATATGTTAGGAAAGCATTTTACCAAGTCCTCTGAAGTAATGTTTAACACAAACACTGTTGCATTCAAACAAGAACAAGTTAACACTCATTGTATACCTAAGTACATGCAAGGGAAACCATTCGCAAAGACCAAGGCCTTATTAGTGCACAGCCGACAACGCTGAAGAGTTATCGCACTTTGATTTCAGCCAAAAAGCCGAGAAGGGAAAAGCTGAAGAGCTCTGGTCCACAGTTTTTCAGGTCGCCTCCCCAATGACTCTTCACCGCGGAGCTGAGAGAGAGAGAGAGAAGGAGAGAGAGAGACAAGACAAGACAAGACAAGACAAAATTCTTTATTTTCGAGGATAATAGATAAGCACTCACGTGCTTTTTTTTTACATCCAGTCCTCGCCCTGAGTAGGGACTACAACATGCAGTGAAATGAAATAACGTAAGAAAGCAAACAAGCAAACAAAGCGGTCATGCAATCATAATGGAACATCAAATGAAAATAGAAGAGAAACGGAAAAAAGTGAAAAAATAAAAATAAAAATGAAAATAACATTAATGAAGGGGAAGGGGAGATGGGAGTGGGGGTGGGGTGGGCTGGGGGGACTTATGAAAATGTAATAATAATAATGAATACTTATATAGCGTCTATTCTCGGCTAGAGACCAAGCTCTAAGCGCTTTACAATCAACACTCGCTTACACAACGGGCTGCCTACCTGGGTAGTGCCGACTGAAGAGCTGCCAGCTGGCGCTTCATTCAGTCGTTTCCCGTGTCATCCAGTCAATATCGTTCAATATCGTTCACTCAGTTTCTTTACTTCCTTCATTCTTTCCATTTCTTACGCAGGGTGCATGCTGTGTGTAACGTGTCATCCATACCAACGGCCAAACTGGCCTACTCTTCCGAAAGTTGGTGATGGGATTTTACGTGTGTGCAAGATATTATGCGTGCGTTCACACACGGAACCTCGGTTTATAGTCTCATTCGAAGGACTGTATGGGAAATGGAGTCAGAACTAATGTTAACTCCGAGGGAAAAATCCCCCTGTACCGAAACGCCCCGGCGGAGATTCGAACCCGCAACCCCAGGATCACCAAGATTACGAGTCAGGCGCTCTACCAACTGAGCTATTCCGGCTCCCAATGTACTACAAGAGAGAGAGAGAGAGAGGAGAGAGAGAGAGAGGGGTGGAAGAATGTAGATAATAAATTCGCCCCCAAAAATGATAAAACCCGAAACAAACTTGGGAGACTATAAATAAATAAATCCTCCCGCCTCTTGCCTTCCAAATGTAATGAAATGAAATAAACTGAAATATAACAAAAGCGCGAAACAAACATGACAAATCAGAAACATTTTGTTCCAAGAGTAAAAAACAAACAAACAAATAACCCCACTCACAAAACAAGCCCTCAGCTGAACTCGTTCCTCCCAGGAGATGGAGGGGGGGGGGGGGGGGGGGGGGGAGAAAAGAAAAAAAAACATCGTTTAACCCAACCCCCAGATCAAAGGTGTCGACATGACATGGTACGTTTCCTCCCCTGACCCCTTAATCCTTCCCGTGATGAACGCGCACACTCGCCACATCAATCTGCTGCACCCCACCCCCACCCCTACCCCTACCCGCCATCCTCTGTCCACCCTCTACTCACCCACCTCCCCCCCTCCACACTCCACTTAACCTCCTCCTCACACAACACGCCTTCTCTCTCTCTCTCCTCTCTCTCTCTCTCTCTCTCTCTCTTTCTCTCTCTCAAGCTCAGCCTATGCCCCTGACGCACACACAGCCATTGTAAACTCTACAACGCTTCTGCCTTAACCTCTGCGCTGAGCCGAGTTCGAACCCAGGCCCCGGCCTTGTTTCCCAGACCTCCCTCCCCCCCTGGGGTCCAAGCGGCCGGTGCGTCTCTGTATTTTCCTTCTTCAATATCGTCTTTGATGACGGCCCGGGCAATCTGGACCGTGCCAGCGCCGCCATTGTGCGGGCAGGCCTTTCCCGGCATGCAACGCGTGTTCCGGCATGGCGGCCGTCCCTCCATTTGCATACTCCGCGCCGCTCTCTCGGACCTCCGCTTTAATTAGCTCGTTCCCTGGAGGCTTCCAGCTCCTCTGGAGGAAGGAGGGGGAGGAGAAGGAAGAGGAGGAGCAGGAGGCAGGGGTGGTGGTGGTGGTGGTGTTGATGCTTGGAGAGGAAAGGCGGTGGTAGGGATGACGATTATGATGGTGATGATGATGATGATGAAGGGAAGGGGGTGAGGACGGAGGGAGAGAGAGAGAGTTAGCTCCCCTCCCCCCTGCCGCATGTTTGGGGTTGTCATTGGGATATAAGAGGACGAGACGGGTTGTGCAACTAGGCGGGGAAAGGGAGATTGGTCAAGACGTGAAGAAGCAGACAGGAGGCACCACAAGTCTTTTCCACGACGAGACTGCATGCACGCGCGTTAGGGCGGATTATTCTCGCAACGTACCCATCGTATACATATGTCGGAATACACGGTTTCTATAGGTCTCATGGAGATAAATGCGGACAGGAGAAGAGAGAGAGAGAAGAGAGAGAGGGGCACGCAGAGAGATAAAGAGACAGGCAGGCAGGCACAGAGAGAGAGAGAGAGAGAGAGAGAGAGAGAGGAGAGAGAGAGAGAGAGAGAGAGAGAGGAATGAGTCACACCCTGCCCACACCACAACAACAAGAACACCAAAACGTATATTTAAAAACAAATTAACACGAAGTTTGGCTCAGCCAGAATAATGGAAAACATAGCCCAGGGTAAGAATAAACATTTGTATTGACGGTGGATTGAATAAATGAATGAACGAATGAATAAATGAATGACTACATAAATGAAACGATTAAACCTGTTTAGATCTCTCTCTCTTTCTCTCTCTCTCTCTCTCTCTCTCTCTCTTCTCTCTCTCTTCTCTCCTCTCTCCTCTCTCTCTCTCTAAATTTTCTTCTAATCCCCAAACTTCTGCAGCATAAGTCAGCATAGGCGCTATTTGTGAGTCAAATAACTTCCAGAACAAAGAAGGGTCAATGCTGTTAAGTCTTTTCATGCATCTTAGAATTTCTACAACCCCCTTCTTACCCTTTCTGCCGATTTCACGCCACCCTGCATTTAGACTTAAACGAGTTGTAAATAACATCCCCAAATATTTGTAACTATTGATTACTTTTATTTCTACATCTCCATACCACCACTTTTCATGCTGGGATAAATAACCACCCATACGAAAGACATGGAAATGGTGAAGGTACATACTATGGCTAGTGAAAGATTCATGAACATTCCACTGCATTCATCAAACACAATGGCTTATGGTGATTCTGGAAGATATCCTTTATTTATTCAAACGTTTTCAAAATCTATTAAGTATTGGTTAAAATTGGCACAACTTCCAACATCAAGGTATGTAGACAAGCATATGATATGCTATATTTACAAATGGAAAGTGGACACTGCAACTGGGTTAGTAAAGTAAAACATGTGTTAACTATTAATGGGTTTGGTATTGTGTGGCTTAGCACAGAGGTGGGGAACGAAAGGGCATTTATGTCAGAATTTAAGGATCGCTTGATAGCCTGCTACAAACAGAATTGGCATTCAAAAATGGAAGAAAATGACAAGTATTCATGGTTTTATTCCTTTAAAAGTATTCTTCAGCCGGAAATGTTTTTGAAATGTTACTAATAAATGGCATAGAAGCATATTGGCCAGATTTAGAAGTCGGACCCTTGGTTTTAAAGCAAATAAGAAATGGTTTTGCAATGAAGTTTCTGTTGATGATGTTTGTGTGTTGTGTCTAGATGTCCGTGTGTTGTGTCTAGATGTCCGTGTGTTGTGTGTCTAGATGACAGTAAGGAAGATGAAGAGCACTTTTTATTTCAATGTAAGGCATATGAAGATAAAAGGAAAAAATCAAAACTGTTTAATTTGATGCCAGAAAGACCATATACTTTGATTGAACTATTATCTTCTGATGATGGAAATATTCTTCGTCTGTTTGCTAAATATATTGCTGAATGTTGTGATATCAGAGAGAAAAAAATGTCTGTTGCTGTTTCCCTGTGAGACAGTGCTTTGGTTCTCTGTATGTCGTAGCTGGTCATTTAGGCCCACGTTTGGTGATCTTTTGTTTGTCGTTAACTTTATTATTCCCAGATAGATCAACACCGGGAATCATGTTTGTAATGTATTATACATTTTTCGTTTCATAAATTCTTGACGCTGCATTAATGATAGTCCCTTGACATGAAGACTGTACTTTGTCATTGTCAATAAAAAACGATTCTGAAGCTGAAGCGTCTCTCTCTCTCTCTCTCTCTCTCTCTCTCTCTCTCTCTCTCTGTGTGTGTGTGTGTGTGTGTGTGTGTGTGTGTGTGTGTTGTGTGTGTGTGTGTGTGTGTGTGTGTGTGTGTGTGTGTAAAACACGTGAATTGATAGTTTTCAATATTGTGGAAAACGGGTGGGAAAGAGAGCAGGAAGGGCTCACACATCAGTAATAACATACATCACAACAAATGTAAACATCTCTCTCTCTCTCTCTCTCTCTCTCTCTCTCTCTCTCTCTCTCTTCTTTTTTTTATTTTTTAAAGGAAAACATGCAAGAGTCACGCTAAATCACAAACATCGGATGAGGAGAGAGAGAGAGAGAGAGAGAGAGGAGAGAGAGAGAGAGAGAGAGAAGAGAGAGAGAGAGAGAGAGAGAGAGATGTGAGAGTGTCTGATTTACGATGTATGTATGGACTCGAAAGATCTAATATGTGTCAGCATTTCTTTCTTTTTTTTCTTTTCTTTATTTCATCCTCTCTCTTTTCTTTCTTTCTTCTTCTTCTCTTCTTCTTCTTCTCTTCTTCTTCTTTTTCAAATAAACGATTGGTGTGGTTTTCGTTATGTCCAGCTGTTCCGATAAGATTTGTTCATTTATGATATTTCAACGTCACACAGGCAATACTTTTGCGCGGTAGTCACCAACATGATGATATACTTTGCGGAATAAATATTTAAAGTAAAAGAGCAACAATCATCAAGAACAGCCAATACAAACCGTAGATTGCATTTGATCATTGTGTAAAGTTACGCAACACAGTACAGCAGGTAAAATTACTATCTAAAGAAAAAGAGGAAAAGTAGTTCAGAACAGCACATAGAAAACGTAGACTTTCATTTGATTAATATGTAAAGTTCTGCAATATGATACACTGAAAAAAAATTACTATTCAAAGAAAAAGAGCAACAACAATCTAGAACAGCAAACAGAAACCGTAGATTGCATTTGATGATTATGTAAATGCATTGATCCTGAGCATTTATTGATTTATTGCTTCATTTGTTTATTTATCTCTTTATTTATGAATTATTCATTTATGTATGTATTTATTTATTGTATTTATTTATTTATTTATTTATTTATTTATTTTATTTATGTATTTCCTTGTAAATCATTTATTGATGAATAAAATAGTTAAGTTAAAGCTGTAAGCGAGTCAGTCAGTTCTTAATGAATTTACTTACTTATCATTCATTCCAAGACGAACATTGACACACAAAGAGACATTTTCTTGCTAATTTCTCTTCAAGTCATCAAGGTTCGCACCTGCCGCTGTCCGGTCACCTGCTCCTCATCAACACTCTGACCTAAGGTTCCTGGTGGAGAATAGCACATGGACGGCAACAGACAATGCCAGCCACAGTCGGTTCTGTATTGAGATAGGCATGTCAGAAAGGGCACTAGTAAATAAATCAACACAGAGCCACGCAATCCATTTCAGCAGTCCCACTAATCCCTCAGTGACACTGACACAGCCTACAGCATCTTCCATTGTCTGTAGAGGGGGGGGGGGGGAACCGTCGAGGGGGAATGCGGTGCACAGAGAGAGAGAGAGAGAGAGAGAGAGAGAGAGAGAGAGGAGAGAGAGAGAGGGGAGAGAGAGAGAGAGAGAGGCAAGGAAAGATTTAATACAAGAAACAAGAATCATGCAGAAACCACCTCGCCACCGCTTGAACAATATCACAATAGACTTTTTTTGCAAGGCCAAAGAAAAAAAAAGAAGAAAAAAAACAAACAAACAAAAAGAAAAAAGAAAGAAAAAGAAAAAGAATAAAAGGGGGAAAAACCACAGAAGTAGCGAAGCGTAAAGTGAACTGTGAATTGTTCCGACTCAAACATTGATGAGCTATTGAGCATTCTCTTCTCTCTCTCCTCTCTCTCTCTCTCTCTCTCTCTCTCTCTCTCTCTCTCTCTCTCTCTCACATGTCAAAACCCTCGGTGGCTGCACTTTGAACAAGAGCTGAGAGTTGTCGACCCGTGAATTTTTCATCTACGGCGAAGCGAACCCCGGCCCCGCAACGTGGGAAAGCAGTTGACGTGAAATCGCTAAAGCTGGCACTCCATTGAAAACGCGATCAGGTGCCAGTGAAATATTCATGGATGGGGTATACCCTTGAGGGATTATCGCTTGGCGGATTCTGCACTCACCCCACCCATCCTTTCTTTCCCCACTCATCCCGCTCCCAATATTAGCATCTGGTGGGTTGTCATAATTTCTTTCTTCACTTCTTTATCAGTTTCTGTTGGGATCAGTGTGCGTTATATTAATTAGAAGACAGGAAGACAGGGCCCTATATCTCACTGTCTCTGTCCCCTCTCTTGAAAGTAGGGGGGGGGGGGGGGTTGTCAAAAGTAGAAACTTGAACACCAACCAGAAATGATGTGAAGCGGAAATTCCGAGCAAGTCACCTACCAATCAGACAACTATTATTTCTTGCCCAAAACTACTACCTGACCAAAACACTACCTGTACATGATAAAACAGGATTTCCTACTAATAAGACAATACTACCTGTACATAATAAAACAGGATTTTCCTGCCAATCAGACAATTATCATTTATTGAGTAAAAAAAACTATCTGACCAAAAAATACCACCTGTACATAATTTAACAGGATTTTCTACCAATCAGACAACTATAATTACTTGGTCAAAAATTCTAAATGACCAAAAATACTACCTGCACATAATCAAGCAGGCTTTCCTTTTTGATGTCTACTCCTTCAAGGCGGGATGCGTCTTGCTTGTATCGCACGTGAGGGTGAACTATAAACGGAAAATGCTGAATTAGAAACTAGATGGTATAAACTTCGTCTTTGCTTTTCATCTCTGTCTTTAAATTATGAATATAAATCTCGGACTACCTGATTCGTCCGGCAATGTAAAACCGCTTTCTGATTGTAAAGAGAAACGCTTGATATACGTCCCCCCCCCCCTCCCCCCCCAGCATCACCCCCAACTCCCCCCCCCCCCCCCCCAAAAAAAAAAAAAGAAAAAAAAAGGGAAATAGTACTAATGTGTCTGTTAAATTGCGATGCTAGGCCAGGGAAACAGTCCTTTCCGATCGCACACACTGAACACATGCAAGTTTTGTTTTGTTTTGTTTTGTTTCGCAATGTATAACAGTGTGTGAGAGAAGTCGGGGGAAGTCAGCATACATGTAGGCCCACCTCTCTCTCTCTCTCTCTCTCTCTCTCTCTCTCTCTCTCTCTCTCTCTCTCTCTCTCTAATGGGTGCGTGCGAATAATAAAAAAGCAATAAACACAAAATTTGAAAAAAAACGAACTGTCGAATAGATCAAGATTGAAAAATAAGAAAATAAGTAAATGATAGCACACCATCATCAACCTTCATCCTTTAGATCAGTAAATAAAGATTTTTTTTCCAGTCAAGTTTGAAATATTAAGATCGTTGACAGAAAAAAATCCCAAATTTGTTTGTTCCATAGCAACCAGACAATCAATTAATCTATCAATGAAAACGGAATGAAGAAAACTAATAAGATTAAAATGCCGTAACACTAATATTAATGATGGACTTAACATTGTGTGTGTGTGTGTGTGTGTGTGTGTGTGTGTGTGTGTGTGTGTGTGTGTGTGTGTGTGTGTGTGTGTGTTTGAAAGAAATGATAATTAACTGACTGGAAGACTGAGTAAACGAATAAGTAATGAGGGACAATAACGAGAGAGAAGAAGGTACATGAGGAGGGTAAAGGCAAGGTAAGGTAATGTTGCTTATAGCCCAGCCGACCGCAAAGGGCCATATCAGGGCTGTCACCACGTTAAAATCAACTCACAAATCATTCATTCACACAACTCTTTAAAATGTATCTTCTAAAAACCCACCCGAAATTTTGTTAGAAAAAAAAACTTTCCACTGTAAAATCTCAGATCCGATGAAAATTGTTAATCTCTTTCAAGAATTCAAAGATCGCATCAGGCGGAACATCTCTGATCAAGAATTTCATGGAATCTGCTGTAATGTTTGTGTCTCGCATCATGCCAGTCCCAACACTCTAAAAGAATATGTTTCATTGTGAGTGGCGCATGACATGGAATGCACCACGGAGCTTCTTCAATTACAAAACGGGTAGGGATGGGGCAGAGACAGCTGAGGACTTACGCGAATTGTGACTGTGAGAAGAAAATGAAAATGAGTTAATAAGCAAATCAACAGAATACAGTCTATCAAGCAGTTTTCCGGCAGGCTGCAGGTGCTCATGTGGATCTACTTTGAAAGGAAAACACCTGCTGGTCCCGTAAGATATCGCAAATTTGAGGGATTGAAAATAAATCTGGAGGCTGGGTAAGCCGTGGTGTTATATACGCGTGCACGATTGCATGTACACAACGAAACGCACACATATAAACAAACATGTGAACACTCACGGTCTTCATTTGTGTGCATTTATCACTTAAGCTCTCTCTCTCTCTCTCTCTCTCTCTCTCTCTCTCTCTCTCTCCCACACACACACACACACACACACACACACACACACACACACACACACACACACACACACACACACTTACGCACGCAAGCACGCATTGACACACACATATACGGAGTATATTGTAAATGTCTGTTTGAGCACAGTATAAGCCTAGGGCTTGTTGTTGCTCATTCGTCCTGTCAATTATGAAGGTATTCTGTTCATTTGTTTCTGAAACAAAAAGTTATTTAAACCATACGGAGAGAGAGAGAGAGGAGAGAGAGAGAGAGAGAGAGAGAGAGAGAGAGAGAGGAGAGAGAGAGAGAGAGAGAGAGAGTACTGATGTGTTTGTTAAGGACTTGAGGTGTTCGTATCAATAGAAACAGGAAGAGAGAGAGAGAGAGAGAGAGAGAGAGAGAGAGAGAGGAGAGAGAGAGAGAGAGAGAGTACTGATGTGTTTGTTAAGGACTTGAGGTGTTCGTATCAATAGAAACAGGAGAGAGAGAGAGAGAGAGAGAGAGAGAGAGAGAGAGAGAGAGAGAGAGAGAGAGAGAGAGAGAGAGAGAGACTACTGATGTGTTTGTTAAGGACTTGAGGTGTTCGTATCAATAGAAACAGAGAGAGAGAGAGAGAGGAGGAGAGAGAGAGAGAGAGAGAGAGAGAGAGGAGAGAGAGAGAGAGAGAGAGTACTGATGTGTTAATTAAGGACTTCAGGTGTTCACATCAATAGCAACAGTCGAACGAGAGAGAGAGAGAGAGAGAAAAGAGAGAGAGAGAGAGAGAGAGAGAGAGAGAGAGAGAGAGAGAGAGAGAGAGAGAGAGAGAGAGAGAATGTTGTGTTTATTACGCACTTAAGGTTTTTACGTCAATAGCAAAAGTCAAACGCGCGCGCACGCACACGCACATTAACAAAACCTGGCTGTTTCCCTCCAACAGACCGAAAGATCAGAAAGAAAACCTGTCACACCTGATAACTGTCCAATGAATTCAAGCCAGAGAGAGAGAGAGAGAGAGAGAGGAGAGAGAGAGAGAGAGAGAGAGAGAGAGAGAGAGAGAGTTCCACACGGGCACCCAGCTACCCGCCCATCCCTTTAAAACCCGTCGAAACGGGTGGCTGGATCATATGAAGAGAGGGGAAGTCTCATAATCCCCGACGCACTGATTTCAAGAAAAGCTCTCTGCCGTCATGAATACCCCGCTCGATTCTCTCATATCCTCGCCCGCTGATTTGCCATCAATCCCAGAATGCATTTCACCTTCCGGTTCACGTGCAGCGACACCTCGCTAGGAAAAAAAAAGGAAGGGAGGTAATGCTGGCTCCCCCTGCTAAAAGTCTGATACTGGGCGAAGTTAGCGACAAATTAATTCGGGTGCAAGTTGCCAGCGTTCGATTTGGAGCGAATGGAGTGACCGGGTGGGGGGAACTGTAGTGTTTGGCGGGTTAGAGACGTAAGGGGTCAGTCAGTGCGGTGAGAGAGAATGGTGGTAGCAGTGCAGTAAGTACAGCGTATGGATTGAGGAGTTCACTCTTTAGGGGGAATGAGACTGACAGGCTGGCAGGGGGAAACTCTCTCTCTCTCTCTCTCTCTCTCTCTCTCTCTCTCTCTCTCGCTCTCTCTCTAACACACACACATACACACACACACACACACACACACACACACACACACACACACATACAAGCACGCATACACACACGCGCGCGCGCCACACACACACACACACAACACACAACACACACACACACCACACACCCACCACACGCTCTCTCTCTCTCTCTCTCTCTCTCTCTCTCTCTCACACACACACACACACACACACAAGCACACAAGCACACACATGCATGCAATACATACATAAATGCACCCACCATGCATATCGGAATCTCATATGATAGTTTCAAAGCCTTTTCCGTCGTGTGTTAAAACGTAAACCGAGTTCACCGCGGCGTGCATGTTTGCACTGCATTTTCATGCAGAACCCGAGCCACAGACCACAAGTGTACCTTTTGTGTGAGGGAGATTGGGTAGGAAATGGGGTGGATGAATGTCGAGGCCTGCACTGCCCCCTGCAACCCCATGCCCAACCATTGGAGTATAATAACTATCATCAGGAAACAAACGAACAAAGTACACAGCTCAACCATTATTTCAAAGAAAGTGTGACGAAATTAAATGCGACTTATCTCAAATACAGTTCTGTTCAGGATATCATTTTTCATTCAGTAAAAAGTTCGAACTTTTGGGGACCCCCATATCAATGTCCATTCAATTCAAGTCATGTTGCTTACAGCCCATCCGAGCGCAGGAAGCATATTAAGGCTGTTACCTGTCAGTCTTACCTCTGTCATAGCTCTATCCTATACAGTTTATCAAAACTCCTCTCTCTCTCTCTCTCTCTCTCTCTCTCTCTCTCTCTCTCTCTCTCTCTTTGAGAAAAATTCAATAAACCAGAGAAAGAGAGAGAGTGTGTGTTGTTTATAGCCCAGTCGACTGCAAAGGGCCATATCAGGGCTGTCATCACGTCGAAGTCAACTCTCAAGTCATACTTGAAAAAAAAAAATCAACAAACTCATTAAAACACACCTTCTGAAAGCACACCGGAGATAACCTGAAAATCGTTCTTCTGTAAAATCTTAGATCAGATGAAAAATCTTGATTTCTTTCAGAAATGAAAAAAAAATCACATCAGGTGAGACAT
>CM065732.1:27140886-27150886 GCA_033310375.1 Conus canariensis
ATCGACGTCTCATGGAGTGCACCAGGCGGCGGAGAGTGTCCTGGGGGATCGCCTGCCACTCCTGCTCCAGCAACTGAAACAGCTGGTCCACGGTGACTGCTGGAGGGTTGTGGGCCCGCACTCGCCTCACCAGCACGTCCCACAGATGCTCTATGGGGTTCAAATCTGGTGACCTGGCAGGCCAGTCCATTCTTGTCACCTGCTGCCCTTGTAGGAACTGATTCACGATGGCGGCGCGGTGGCACGGCGCGTTGTCGTCCTGGAACTGGGCGCCCTGGCCAACTACCCTCAGGGCGGGCATCACAAGGGGGCGGATGATGGTGTCGCGGTAGGTGGCACCGGTCAGGCGGCCTTCAACACGGTGTAGGGGGGTCCTGTGACGTAGGCTGAACCCACCCCACACCATCACGGACCCACCTCCATAGCGGTCATGCTCCCTGACGGCAGCGTCAACGTAGCGTTCTCCAGGACGTCGCCAGACGCGAACCCGCCCGTCGTTGAACCTGAGGGTGAACCTTGACTCGTCTGTGAAGAGTACTGTTGCCCATTCAGCTCTTGTCCACCTTCTATGACATGCTGCCCAGGCCCGACGATGAGCTCGATGCGCTGGGGTCAGTATTGATCTCACTGCTGGGGACCTTGACCTCAAGTTGGCGTCGTGGAGCCGGTTCCGAACTGTCTGGGTACTGACGTTGACGTTGCTGGCTTGTCGTAGCTGGTCTCGGAGTACTGTGGCACTGGCTGAACGGTCTCTCAGACAAGCGATAACAATGAACTGATCCTGCTGTCTGGAGGTGCTTCTCGTCCGTCCACGTCCCTGCTGTTCTTCAACACTTCCAGTGTTAAGCCAACGGTCTCTGAGCCTCAGAATGACTGGGTGACTCACTCCAAGCCGTCGACCAATCTCCCTCAAGCCAATACCTTCTTGGTACCATGCTATCGCTCTTCCTCTGTCGGTGTTGCTTAGTCGTTGTCTCGCAGGCATGGTTAAATCTTCCTAAATTTCGCGACTTTTTATACCCGTCAAATGTGCTAACTGATTGCAGTTCTGCTCAGAAAAGACCTTGCTTTCACGTGCATCACATTTTTTTTCTTGCTGTGTCTGTGTCAAAATCTGGGAGCGACACAAGTTCGATAATTTCTCAGGATTTTTTTGCCTCAGATGCGACGCGGTAGATAACTGCTGACCGACTTTAACATAACAAAAATGCACGAGGAGTAGTATTTGAGAACCGGGTAAGCTTATCCAGCAGAGTTTATTCAATTATCAATATTAATTGGTTTATCAGAGCTTTTTAAAAATTGCATACAAAAATTAGGGGTGGTACTTCAATTGTTTTTAGTAGTATATATATATATATATACATATGTGTGTGTATGTATGGATGGATGTAGGTATGATTGTATGTATGTATGCATGTGTGTATGTATGCATACATGTATTATGTATCTGTTTATATACCTGTTTATATACCTGTTTATATACCTGTTTATATATCTGCCACCATCCCCTGCCGCCACCACCCCCTGTCCATACTGTGACAGGTCTTTCCGGACGCAGATCGGCCTGACCAGCCATCTACGCACTCACCCCCGATCCCAGGATGACTAGATGGTCTTCGTCGTCTCGACGGACAACAAACAAATATATACCGTACTTTCGCCCGTCCTGGATCAAAAGTATTGAATTTATCCCAGCAAATACAGGATGTCCTCCAATATTGTTACCCCTATACATCACAAAACAAGCACCACCAGACAAATGTATTTTACCCGTCGTTCGTTCGTTTGCATCCCTGATAACCCCCCACACCCTCTCCCCCATCCCACCCGCACTTCCTTCGCCCGTCGCCGGCTGAGCTTTAAGCAACATCATTTGATTTGATCTGTCATGCCTCGATCCATTGTGTACTTGCTCGTTGTGGATATATAAATAAGTGTTTTCTTGCATGCAGCAGTTTTCTATGTGTTCTAGACGAAGGGGAAGTCAAGATGGGGAAGTCAGAATACGATAGACGTTGATTCTCTCTCTCTCTCCCCTCTCTCTCTCTCTCTCTCTCTCTCTCTCTGTGTGTGTGTGTGTGTGTGTGTGTGTGTGTGTGTGTGTGTGTTGTGTGCGTGTGTGCGTGTGTGCGTGTGCGTGCGTGCGTGCGGGCGTGTGTGTGTGTGTGCGTGCGTGTGTGTGTGTGCGTGCGTGTGTGTGTGCGTGTGTGTGTGTGTGTGTGTGTGTGTGTGTGTGTGTGTGTGTGTGTGTGAGAGAGAGAGAGAGAGTGATCGTGCGCTCGCCCATATGTGTGTGTGTGTGTGTGTGTGTGTGTGTGTGTGTGTGTGTGTGTGTGTGTGTGTGTGTGTGAGTGCGTGCATATGTGTGTGTTGGTTACGCGTTATTGAACTGTTATCCTCCATGCCCTAATCAGGACCAAAGAATGAACTAGACTCCAAACTTGAAACGCGCACGCGCGCGCGCCTGTGTGTGTATGTGTGTGTGTGTGTGTGTGTGTGTGTGTGTGTGTGTGTGTGTGTGTGTGTGTGTGTGTGTGTGTGTGCGTGTGTGTGTGCGTTCCTAAGTGCTGTCAGTACTTACGTGAGTGACAATGCTTGGGTTATTTAACAGTAGAACTGACCACTCTTGACTGTGGACATTTTTTTTCTTACCTCCCTTGCGTCCTTAAATGGAACGTCAAGCATCGGCTGAAAGATTCACCCTAATATCTTATACGAATAATTTTAGTTTTTCAACAAATATTTCCTCATCACACTTTCTTTTCGCTTTATTTTTTTACCCTTTGCTGGCTGCCTTGGGGTGCTGTTCGATTCCGTTTTTGAACCCTCTGTGGTGAGAATACCACAATATTGTAGACTATACTGTATCTTCATTTGATGCTAAGGGAGCAAGAATTCAGCTGACCGTGTTTTTAGGACGAATTCGATCTAGGGGACAAAACGTCTCAAAGCAGGCTATACAGATAGTGTACCTTCCGAATGAGTTACGATGGTCTTCAATAGTACCAGTGAAGAAATCTGCAATTATAACGACTTTCTCTGATTTTCTTCGCTTATTCTTTCCCCATCTCTTACATTTATTTGTCTTTCAGTTTTTCCATAATCATTTATATGCTGATGGAGAGTCAGACCGCGCATACTTTCTCCTGTTACCAAATTGTTCTGCACATACATACATATATGTGTGTGTGTGTGCGCGCGCGTCTGTCTGTGCATTTGTAAACTGGCGCGAAGTGGGAAAAATGGGAAACAGTGGCCAAAGAAGATACAGATTTAACAGGAAGGAAGTGAGAAGATTGATTGCAAAGACCATTCTCTTTACCCCCCCCCCCCTTACACACAAAACAGTATGGCTTTCGTTATTTTCAGTATCCTTTTTTGGTAACGGGCGCTTTCGTGAATTAGATCGCAATCCACATAGACTATAGAGAAAATTAAAAACAAACCAAAAAGAAAGCGAAATGTGTGGATGGGTTCAAGCATGTTTGTAGCCAAAAGTAATGATGTGTTGTGATGCTACTCGCTTTGTTTTTTGGCGCTATTAGAACTTAACCGCGCATCTTCTTCAAAAGTTTATATAGAAAAAGAGAACATTAACTGTCAGAAAAGAACAAACTCGTCACTCCTGTTGATATTTATTGCTGGCTCGATACCATTGTCACTTGTGCTACGGTCGCTTCACTGTTCTATTCAGTCCTTGTAAACACATCGCGTGTACTTTGCCTACCGGGAAGAGGAGAGAGTAAAAGAACCTGCTTGCTACTCTCTTCCAACCACACAGGATCCATTCGAGTGCTCGAAGAACGAAACGACGGCTGAACTTCGATAAGAACAGATTTTCTTTTTGATCATTAGACCTTAGAGACATTTCTCTTTGTATTTACAGATGAAGACGATTGGAAAAACAAAAGAAGCCGAGTAAGTTTCAAAGCAAGATGACTGCAGGCGGAAATTGAAACGGACTTAAAAGAAAAATTATCATTTCGCCGAACAAAAGAGACAAACAAATTAGAAGACAGGCACGACGCGTTTCGACCTCTTTGGTCTCCTTAAGGCAAGACAAATAACATTGAAGACAATGAAAAGCAGTTTGAGGTCTTTCTCTTTCGTTCGGCTGAATAGTAATTTTTCTTTAAAGAAGAAAGAAGCCGAATTAGAATCTAGCTTGCTTCCATCTTCTCTTTGCTTCTTACCTCTGTGTCTTTAATATCTAAAGAGCAGTTTGTATACCGGGCCACAGGACTGGCCAAATTCTGTGAACTCTCCTGCGATTGGTAGGAAGTAATGTCGGAATTCACCTGTTTGGGGAGAAGGGATGGGGCGTGGCTTATTGGGAATTCTGAACCTCCCCCCCCCCTCCTCCTTCCTCACTCCATCCCTCCTCTCTCTGCAACATCTCATCCATCCCTGTGCTCCCTTCGCTTTCTGCCCTTTCCAGCTAACACAACCCATGTGCCATTAAAGCAGCTGAAACGAAAAAATCAAATTCTACCTTAGGAAAGGGTAAAGCCATTAAGTCAGATAAACCAACGAAATCATCATATTCTAGTCCTTTCTGGCCGTAATCAGAAAACCCCACCCCCCACTCACCCCCTATCCCTCTCCCCCACCCCCCCACCCCACCCCCCCCCCCCCCCCCAAGTACCCCTCCTTCTTCTGATTAGGCGAGTTGTGATTACTTGAAGCGTGATAGGGTAAATAATGATTAGGCGAAACGTGATTAGGCAAAACACGACGCACCAGATCAACCTGCTGGTCCCCCCCCCCCCCCCCCTCCATTTTCACCTGTCCCCTACACTCTCATCCCCTCTTCTACCTGTCGTCTGTGTCTGATTTCATTTGACTTAGCCCCCCCTCTCTCTCTCTCTCTCTGTCTGTCTCTGTGTCTCTGTCTCTCTGTCTTTGTCTCTGTCTGTCTGGGGGGCACGACGGGTAATGGCGGCTGGCAGGAAGTTTGTGTCGAGTGCTGCAGGAATATTTGCTTTGTTCAACTGGAATTCTGGACTGTTTGCTGCCTATACTTGTTGGTATACATCGTAAGTACCAAGTGACAGTAAATGTGATAGAAAATGGTGGACTTGAACACTTGGAGGGCCGTTATCGGCGTTTTCTATGGTAAAGTAAATGTGAGAACAAAATGTAAACAAAACAGGTCAGGTGACTTTGTGAAGGTGAGTTCAGAGACAGATACAAAAACACACATTTCTTCCATTGATGTCGTCGTCGGCTTTGGTTTGATCTTCATGGTGTACGGAGTGATTGTCAGTTTCATCCAAAATGTAACGGAATCTGTGTCATTCAACAGTACGATGAACTATTTCAATGTGCAAAAGGGGACTGGAATCGAATGTGTGGATGAAGGGCAATGCGTCAACACATACATGTGTCAACTTGACATGCACGTGCAAGTGCTGCTGTCTGCTTTCTGTGCAATGCGTGTCGTATTCTCGCTGCGTAGGCTGCTTCTCAGTGGAGACATTGAGACCAACCCTGGCCCCAATACTGAAGAAAAAACACAAACGAAAGATGAAGTCGAAAAGAACACATACACACTGATAGAACAAGACAAGCTTGTTGAAGCAATGATGCAAGCGATGCAAAAACAGCTGCGTGAACAAACCACAGTGCTCAGAAATGATATGTCTGAAATAAAACAGGACTTGGGCCAAGTAAAACGACAGTGCGAGGAAATAAACAAACGCTGTGACAGACTGGAGACTGAACAAAAACATCTGACTGACACAGTGAAAGACATAACAGATGACATACATGACCTGTTTGCTGTGTCAGGTGAAAGAAAGGAAGAAATACGACAATGCTCTGAAACAATTGACAGCATGAGACAAGAACTGGACAAACTGAAGGCTGACACAGAAAAACTAGAAAGTTTCTCTCGAAGAGACAACTTCAGATTTTTTGGTATTCCCCAACAGGGCCCCAGCGAATCATTTGACACATGTGCGCGTGCAGTAGTTGATGTGTTGAATAGCATTGACGGACAAAAACAATGGACTGACAACGACATCGGACGTGCACACAGAACAGGATACAGACGAGATGACCAACTACGACCAATGATCGTGTACTATGTTATACGGAGAAACCGGCCGATATCCTCTGTACATAAGATCTTTTGTCAAGTACATAAAATACTGGCTAAAAATTATAAAACTGCATCAGTCTCGATTGTGCAAACAAGCATACGACATGATGGTAATTCAACTCGAGACTGGTAAAGAGAATTGGGCCTATCAAGTAAAAAAAAAGTATTGTCTGTAAATGGTTTTGGTATTGTATGGATGTTACAGGGAGTTGGAAATGATAGACAATTTATTTCAGAGTTTAAAGACAGACTGATATGTTCGTACAAACAAAACTGGCATTCGGCTATTGAGAACAATGAAAAATACAGTTGGTTTTCTTAATTTAAAAATGTCTTTCAAGCTGAAAATTATCTATATATTGTAACAGACAAATGGCATAGGATTAATTTTGCTCGATTTCGATTCAGAACTCTCGGATTCAATACAAAGAAAAGATGGTATTTGCCTGGGGCTTCCTCGGAATCTTCATGCCCTATGTGTGGTTATGATGTTGAGGATGAAAAACATTTCTTATTCCATTGTACAGGATATGTAACATTACGGAACAAATGTGATTTTTTTTCATACGGATCTAGCTCAGACTCATGATGTTACATCTGTTTTACTTCCAAATGACAAAATGATTATCAAATCAGTTGCAAAATTTATAGCAGAGGCTCAGAAATTGCGAAAAGAAAAGATTAACCCACAATGATGCATAATCCATTAATATGATGAAGATAAAAATGAATATTTATATATCATATGATAAAGTGGATGGTCGAATTTCATATTTTTTGACTGCGTGTGCGTGCGTGCTTATCTGCGTGTGTTATGTGTGTATGCAGTGATTGGGCGAATTGTGTGTTGTGTGTTGTGTGTTGGCGTGTGTGTGTGGTGTGTGTGTGTGTGTGTGTGTGTGTGTGTGTGTGTGTGTGTGTGTGTGTGTTGTGTGTTTTGGGTGGCTGGATGATGAGTGCTTGGGATATGTATTTATGTGGCTAAATGATCATTATATCATAACTGATTGAAGTTTCGTTGAGACATTTTTTGTATTTTTTAGTATTGATTTCATATGCCAGCAATATTTCCTTTCTGAGCCTATTGTTACCCCCCTTGTCATCAGACCGTAATGGTAATGACAATAAAATATCGTGAATCGTGAATCTCTGTCTGTCTGTCTGTCTGTCTGTCTGTCTGTCTGTCTGTCTGTCTGTCTGTCCTCTCTCTCTCTCTCTCTCTCTCTCTCTCTCTTACTTCAGTCTCGACTCGCATTCAAGCCAGACATTTTCGTTTTTTTTTTTTTTTTGTTTCTGTTGTTGTTTTTAATATCTCATTTTTCTTACGTTGTCCCACTAACTCCCTCCCGATGTCACACCATCCCCATCCCCACCCTAACCCTAACCCCCATCTTTCCCCCGATCCTCCATCCCCACTCTCTCTGTCTCTGTCTCTCTCTCTCTCTGTCTCTGTCTCTCTCTCTCTCTTCTCTCTCTCTCTCTCTCTCTCTCTTATCAGGCGGACAACTCGTCAGCAGCATCACAGCAGCAGCATAAGCAGCAGCACCAGCACCAGCGCTAGCAGCACCAGCGGCAGCAAGTGTGGGATGTTAATCAGCAGCCAACCAGAATCCAAGCTCTGCGCCTGTGACTGGCTGGCTAGCCTGTTGTTGCGACAGGCAGCAAGCGGAGAGAGAGAGAGAGAGAGAGAGAGAGAGAGAGAGAGAGAGAGAGAGAGAGATGGGAAAGGAGGAAAGAGAGTGCGGAGAGCCGGGCCCAGCTTTCCGATCGATACTCTTTCCAAATTTCACGGACATCTTGGCTGCGCTAAAACAATGGACGCTTTTGTCCCACCAGCCCTCTCTTGTCTCTGCGCCTGTCATTGGTCGATAGATGCCTTGACGTCGATTGGTTCCACGGGTGCTGCGGGGTTTTTTTTGTGTGTTTTTTTTTTTAGAGGAGCGAGAAGGGATTGGGACCCGGGGTCTTGGTGGTGGAGCTTTTTTGTTTGTTTGTTTGTTGTTGTTGTTGTTATTTTTATTTATTTTTTATTTTTTTTATTTTATTATTATTATTATTTTTTTTTTTTTTTTTTTTTTGGGGGGGGCGGTTGGTTAGTTTGTTTGTTGTTGGTGGTGGTGATTGAACGGTGTTACAGCCGGTGGAGGTGGGATGGGGAGGGTGGAGGGAAGAGAGCAAAAGATCTGTTTGTCTGTCTGTCGGTCTCTGTCTGTCTGGCTGTCTACCTCTCTCTTGCTCTCTCTCTCTCTCTCTCTCTCTCTCTCTCTCTCTCTCTCTCTCCTCTCTCTCTCTCTCTCTCGCACTGGTGTGTGTGTGTGTGTGTGTGTGTGTGTGTGTGTGTGTATGCGCGCGCGCGTTCGTGCGTGCGTGCGTGTGTGTGTTTGTGTGTCCGTACGTGCGCGCGCGCGTGTGTATATGAGAGAGAGAAAGCGCGTGTGCGTGAGCGTGAGCGTGCTCACCTCTGTGTGTGTGTGTGTGTGTGTGTGTGTGTGTGTGTGTGTGTGTGTGTGTGTGTATGTGTGTGTGTGTGTATGTGTATGTGTGTGTGTGTGTGTATGTGTGTTGTGTGTGTGTGTGTGTGTGTGTGTGTGTGGTGCACGCGCGCGCGCGCGCATGCGCAAGCGTGCCGGTGTGTGCGCGTAAGTATTACGTATTTACGCGAACAGTTTAAAGAAAAATAGTCAGAGTACCTGACAGAGCGTTGCTTAATCAGATAATCGTAGTCTTTTTAAATTCCGCTTGAAATATCCATGATCGTGATTGTGAAATTTGACTGGTCTGGGTACTTCTTAAAAATAGAAAGAAAAGAAGGAGGAGGGAAAGAAAGCAAGAACAGAGAGAGAGAGAGAGAGAGAGAGAGAGAGAGAGAGAGAGAGAGAGAGAGAGAGGAAAGAAAGAAAGGAGGAAGGAATGGCACAATGAAAGAGAGAAAGACAGAATGTTACGCAAAAACAAAGAAAAAAGGAAAACGTCAGAGAGAGAGAGAGAGAGAGAGAGAGAGAGAGAGAGAGAGAGAAGAGACAGAGACAGAGAGAGAGAGAGAGAGAGAGAGAGAGAGAGAGATTATTATATAAAGTTATTAGCTGTGTCCCACACGTCTCCACAAATACTCCTGCATCGCACGTTTGACCAGACAATCGCTCAGTTCGCGAACACTTAGATTTCCACTTCCTTGCTCTCCTCCAGTTTTGTTGTTGTTGTTGTAGTACCCTGGCTGAAAGACTCCAAGGATCACCCGAACAGCCAAAGTACTTGCACACTATGGTACAAATGCATCAGCTGGGGATGAGAACATTACGTGTGTGACCGTTTTTGATTACCCCGCCACGTGGGCAGCCACACTCCGACTTCGGGGGATTTTGGAGACTGATAATATTATGATAGGAGCTTGTCACAACTGAAGACAATCCCCGCATAACTATGCAGAGCATAACAACATATTGATGTAGCATTATTGTTCTAGCCTATGTCAATTGGCCTGACACAGCCTTAAGCCAAGGCGGACACCCCTCCAGTCAATCTCCGGTAACTCAAACGTACATGCACTTTACAAGGGAGATCACCAGCCTCGTAGTAACCCACAGAGTGCCTTCTCTTGGACTTGTTTATTCCCTTCTTGTTGGAGTATGTCATTCTTATGTCAATGACTACACGGTTGCTTAAAACCTAAGGCTTGTGGTGATATAAACAGTGCCTTGCTGGTAAACGGTGGGGGTCTGCATTTCTCTTATGATGTACGTTTCTCTTTTTATTTTTCAGCCTGTTTTTTCTCCTTTTTTAGAAGCATTTCTTTTCTTTTCTTTCTGTCTTTCTTTCTTTATTTATTTATTTCTTCGTTCCGTCCTCCCTTGCTTTTTTTTTTCTTTTCTTTCCTTTGATTTTTTTTTCGTTTTG
>CM065732.1:27160886-27170886 GCA_033310375.1 Conus canariensis
AATTGTCATGATGTATGTCAGATACACTTATGTGAACATCCTGTTGCATTCACTGCAGATATACAGACACCTTTTTTTCTTTTGTCTCCTTGGCACTGGTTCCGCCCATTGCCCTTCATTCTTGCTTTCCATGTTGTTTCTTCTTTTGCTTCCTTTCATCTATGATTTTCTCTCTCAATGTTCCTCTTCTCCCGTTTCTCCATCTTCTGCTTTTCCTCACTTGTCTTGTCTTTAGCTGGAGTGCTCTTGGTTTCAGATACATTCTCGCCTGTGTTTGTTGTGAACACTTCCTTCAGGACACAGAGTACCTTCTCGAGGAAGCTCTAGTACGAAGTTGCGGAGAATTATTTGATATGTTATCGTTCTCTGCTGTCTCTTTTCTTTTAGAGATCTGACAGGGGCCTTCTTCTTTCCTCTTCTTCTATCTTCTTCTCTCCCCCCGTCTCTTCTTCTTCTCCTACTCATCCTCTTCTTTCTTCTTCCCCCCTCCTCCTTCTTTCTTCTTCCTCCTCTTTTCCCTTTTCTCCTTTTCCTTCTCATCGTTTGTCTGTATTGTCATGAGACGTGTCTCTTCTGTCTTCTCATCCCTCTCTTTTTTCTGCTGCCTTAAACATCCTTCTCTTCTATTGCTTGTCACACCTCTCCTCCATCCATCCTTTCTTCTTGCTCTCGGGTTTCTTCTCGTCTTCTTGCTTCCCTTTTGTCTTTTCTTTCTCTATCTTTCTCCTTCCCTCTTCCCCCTATCGTTTTTTTCCTCCGTTCCTTCTCTGTCTGTCTGTCTGTCTTCTGTTGTCTGTCTGTCTGTCTGTCTGTCTGTCTTCTCTCTCTCTCTCTCTCTCTCTCTCTCTCTCTTTCTTTTTTTCTTGCGTTCTTGGTTCTCTACTTCATTCTCTTTTTCTTTTATGATCTTCTCTGCGGCCTTTCTTCTTCGACTCTTGTTGTAATTGTCAGATGTACTTGTGTTTCTGCTGCAGCTCTCATCAAATTCCTGGATTGTCGGCTGCTGATTTCATTGATTTTTGTTCTTTGTTTTTGTTGATTTTTACACGTTCTCTCTTTTCTTCTTCTTCTTCTTCTTTTTTTTCCTTCTTCTATTGCTTCCTTTTGTCTTCTTCTTTCTAACTTCTCCCCCCCCTCCCCATTCCTCCCGTCCTTTTTTTCTCTCCCTCTCTCTCTCTCTTTCTCTCTCTCTCTCTTCCTCTTCTCTCTTCTCTCTCTCTCTCTTGACTTTGTTGCGTGGTCTCTTGTATTCTCGTCTGGTTTCTTTTCGTGAATCTTTCTGTTAACAAGGCTGTTCCATTCTCAGCCTTTGCCTGAGTCACAGAGATCATCCTTGATGTCTATCTTCCTCACAGCCTCATCATTCTATCAATCACCATGGGGTGTCGCATCTTTTCTTTTCTTCTTCTTTACTCCTCCCTCCCCTTGTCCAGCCCTTCTTCGCTTTTCACTCCCTACGCCTCCGTCCCTCCCCCTGTAGGAGGGACTGTAGTTATATGGGCAGGCACGATGAATACGTTCAGTCTGCACGCGAACAACAAAATGCCTAAAGTTCTTAATGCTGTCGGTATGAAAGAAATATGAAGACACCTTAACTTAGATGTTTGTGTGACATTGATTCTCAACACCTTGGTACTAGGCTGCGAAACCACACTTGCAACCATATCCCACACCCACTTCGCCATTACCCGAAAACCTGGATTTTTCGTTTATTTTGACTCCCCTCATTCCTTTCACTGCTTTTCCATTCCACATCTCCCCACAATTCCCCATTTTCTCCCCATCCTACCATCTTGTCTCATTCCCGTTACACTTTTGACATCGTTGATGCATGCACTGGGCAGGCGATGTTTTCCTGTAGTCTCATTCCACGCCTCTCGTTTTGTGTGCAGGAGCCTCCCTAAACAAAATACACTGCCGTTAAACAACGTAGGCCTGAGGCACGCTGCGGGAACCACCAACACGATACCGCGGGACTTGGGTAAAGCACTTTCCTGCCAAAACTTTCGGCATCTGGGTGCTTCTACACACAGTCCTGACGACAGCAGAACATTGTGAAATTTGTTTGTTGATGACTGCTGCGTCCAGCTGCTTTTTTTTTTAAATAGGAAAAGTGTGTGCCAAGGAGAGGGACCACTGAGATGGAGGGTGTAAGGGATGTGTTGGGGAAGAATACTAGTTGAGTCGTTTGCTCAGACCTGAGACATGTTGAAAGGAATGTTTTCAGAGTAGGAATGGGAAGGGGGCACTTTCCTGAGCCTTTTGAAGGAGGAGGAGATGCAGGTGAGAGCTATTTATTCTCTTGATAATGTCTATGCAACGGTTCATTGTGGTGGGATGTAGATGCGAATGGTGTAAGTTAGTTTGGGACAAACATGTACAAATATTGATGCCTTGCATGTGTTCACTAGCCTACGTGCAGGTGCATGTGATTATACACATGTAGATACAGACATATTAATGTAGGTATATGATTGCATGTGAACACAAGCGCGCGCGCTCACGCGCACACACACACACACACACACACACACACACACACACACACACACACACACACACACACACACACACACATTACAATGACATACACACACAAAACACATATACCTACCTATCGATTCCCTTCACTCTCTCAATCTACTGTGCAACACACACACACACACACACACACACACACACACACACACACACACACACACACATGCACGCGCGCGCTCGAACACACATTCACACATGCGCGCTAGCGCACACACATTTATACAGAAAGAGAGAGAGAGGAGAGAGAGAGAGAGAGAGAGAGAGAGAGAGAGAGAGAGAGAGAGAGAGAGAGAGAGAGAGAGAGAGAGAAGAAACAAAAAAAATTGAAGACACAAGCAAATATTGAGGAGACAGTCAAACAGATAAAAGTCCGCCCGTTGTCCCCCGATACCCCAAAGAGATGCCCCTGCTCAGACAACAGAAATGGGGAGTTTGTGTTATACTCCCTGTTTGGCTAGTATACTTACCATGTCAGACCATAGCATTCAACGGCAGTTAGCCAGCTCTGTCAGGCCGAATTTTTTCCGTGGCCAATGCAGTCATAAGACAGTCACGTGATGTCACCCCACTTCCGGCCCCGGAAGAAGCCAGTGTCAACTTCCTATAAGTCATTCAGCGAGGCCTGGTGTATGGTGACCCCGAGAACCTTGGCGCCAGAGGGGAAGGTAGGGAGGGAATTAGAGTCTGACATGGTAAGTATACTAGCCAAACAGGGAGTATAACACAAACTCCCCATTTTGGCGTCATATACTTTACCATGTCAGACCATAGCAGAATTTAAAGGAATCGGAGGAGGGCGAGCGCCCTAGTGGTTCTTGGGGTTGACCGATATGGCTGCATTGTCCGCCACAAAGGAAATCCCCTTAGACCCATCAGCTCTGGTCATGCGGATCTCCCTCAGGTAAAAATTAATGAAGGGATTTTCCGAACGCCAGTAGGCTGCCTCCAGCAGGTGGCGCACGGGGACAGAGTACTGGAACGCTGTGGAAGTGGCCAGTGCTCTGACCTCGTGGGCCCTGGGTGATAGGACAGGGAGATCCTTGTACGCCTGAGCGTAGGTAGATCTCACCGTCTTGGAGAGCCACCTGGAGATAGTTCCCGCCGAGATATCTCTAGTATTGTTGGGGTTGAGGGAGATAAGGAGTCGTCTCTGGGAGGAGCGCCTGGGGCGTGTGCGTTCCCAGTAGTACCTGAGACACCTGGAGGGGCAAAGGTCCATGTCTCCATCTTTTTCTCCCTTTCCCAAGATGTCAGAACTCCGGAAGGAACTTGAGAGAGACTGAGCCGTCCCTGTGGAAGGCGATATCTGTGGGGTCACCGCTGAGGGCGTGAATCTCACTTCGTCTTCTGGCCGAGGCCAGGGCGAGGAGAAAGGTGGTCTTAAAGGAGAGGAGGTCAAAAGGAATAGAAGCAATGGGTTCAAAAGGGGTTTTTCTGAGGGCATCGAGGACCGTAAAAAGGTCCCAGAGGGGAATGCGCCTAGGGGACTGAGCTTCCCGTAGAGCAACTCCTCTAGACACCTCTCTGAGGAGAAAGTCATTGTCAAAAGAAGGGCCCCCCAGTTGACGAATGGTAGTGCAGATAGCTGATCTGTAGCCCCGAATGGAGCCAGCCGACAGCTTAAGGGAAGAGGATAGGTGGGAGAGGAAATTTCCTATTTGGATGTTGGAGGGGCAGTAATGGGGAACAGAGTTATCTGAGCACCAGGTTATCCATCTCTCCCAACGGTAGTTGTAGAGGGATTCGGTGCTGGCTCTGCGAGATGCCGAGGCGAAGTCCCGTAATCCCTGAGAGGCCCCTGCCCCGGCTAGTGTGTCTAGGACGGACTGGGGTCTCTCCGAGTGGGGGGTAGATGCAGATGTTCGCAGTTGGGCTGGCATAGAAGCCACGCGTGTAGGCGAAGCATCTTGGGATTGGAGTGAGGAAGACCTGACCGGGGTTGTCTCAGCATGTCCCAGCGAGGGCTGAGCCGGAGGGGGGGAACGTGGGTGAGGGACTTGGGGTCCGGGAACCAAGACTGGGTCGGCCACCATGGCGTTACGAGGATCAGCCTGGGTCTTTCCAGCCTTGCCTTCCTGATCACCTTGTGTAGGATGGGGAAGGGGGGAAAGGCATACGCCAGTAGGCCCGTCCCGGGGAGGGATAGTGCGTCGACTGCATCCGCCTGGGGATCTGGAACGGGAGAGACGTACAGGGGCAGGTGATGGTTGAAGCTGGTGGCAAACAGGTCGATCATGGGCACAAACCAATGGTTGCGCGACACCAGCGAAGGAGGGCCTCTGTTCTGAGGGAGAGGCCTATGGAGCGGGCCTCTCCCCCTTTGTTGACATAGCAAGCTACCGACGTATTGTCCGTGAGGAGGAGAACAAGTCGGTGCGCGACCTTGTGCTGGAGTTGGAGAAGGGCTAGCCTGACCGCTTCCAGCTCCCACTCCCCGAGGCGTGACTGTCCTCCACGTGGGCCCCCCAGCCCAAGTTGGAGGCGTCTGTATAAAGTTCCAGTGGTTGGGTTGGGTTGGGAGGGAGATGGGGACCCCGGTGGAGAGAGTGGCTGGAGTGAGCCGCTCCTCCGTCGCCGAAATGAACCAGTGTCCGAGGGGAATGACCTGGTCCCAGCGGTCGGAGGTCTGTGACAAACGTCGGCGGAACTCCCTCTGAAGTTGGCGTTTGGGGACCCGCCGCAGGGGAATGAGGGGAGACAGGGACTCCATCATTCCTAGGAGGGAGGACAGGGTTCTGGCCGAGGTGTGGGGTGCCTGTGACAGGCAGGAGATGAGGTCCACTATGCGTGCAGGCCTCTCCGGGGTCTGCCAGATGAACCGTAGGAATCGTCTGTGGGCCGGGTGAATCAGGATCTGAAAAATAGGCGTCCTTCAGGTCTACGGATGTGGCCCAGTCGCGATGATGGATGGAGTCTCGGATCTGGGTGGGGGTCTCCATCTTGAACTTGGTGGGCCTGAGGAACTTGTTGAGGGGCGAAAGATCTAGAATGGGCCTCCATCCTCCCGAGGCTTTTGGGATCACAAAGAGTAGAAGCCGGGGTTTGGGTGGGAAATCTCCGAGATGGCCCCTCTTTTGAGGAGGTCTTGGACTTCCGTGCGAAGAGCTTCTGCTTTGGCGGGGGAGGGTTCGTTGGGGGAGGGAGGGGGAGATAGCATGAGGGGGGGGACGCTCGTGGGCCCAAGGAAGGCGAAACCCTTCCTGTAGCACCGCCACTATCCAGGGGTGAGGCGTATGCGTCTCCACTGGTGGGCATGCCGGGAGAGGCTGCCCGCCAGGGGGGGCGAGGGTCTGGGCTGGTGGGTGGGGGATAGGGCGAGGGGGGGTGCTACCTGATCTAAGTCCCCCTCGGGCTGTCTCCCTAGTCAGCTCCGGGAGCGTGACTGTTGGCCTAACCGAAAATTTTGCTGATGGGGTTTTGGCTTAGGCCTTGGGAGAAGATTAGGTCGCTTGGCGGGCCGTGCGGTGCGGGAAGGCGATTGTCTGGGATAGGGTCTGTGCCTGGGGAAGGAACGAAGTGGGGGTCTAGCAGGGCGTGGCGGTGGCCTGGGCGCAAAGGACACAGCCTGCTTGCGTTCCTCAACTGCTTGTGCTATGACGTCAGCCGAGTAGTCGCCAAAGAGCGACTGGACCTGGCCCGGGATGCATCGCAGGGCTGCCTTAAGCGTCGGGGAGAGAGAGGTCCGCGCCAGCACGGCCTCTCTCGCGACCAACAAGCAGTTGAAGTGGCTTCTGGCTGCGCTGTCCGCCGCAGCCGAAAGGTGATGCGAAATCCTGTTAACTAGGTGTCGCATGAAAGGATCGCTGAACAAGCGAGGGTCAGGCTCTTGGTGCGCCTCAGAGCCCGGGTCCCCCGGTACTGGGATGGCACCATCGTCCTCCGGCCATAGAGCCTCCGCTCGCTGAAGGGGCATGTCCAAGTAGGTGTGTCCCGCCGTGGTGTGGAGGATGCCCATCCTGGCTACTCGGACCCATTCCTTTAGGTTCTTAAAGGAGATGGCGCCGGAAGTAGGGGGGGGGCAGGTGGGGGATCAACCGACGGTCCGACTGGGAAATGCCCATCTCCCTGGTCACGGGATTGTCCGTAAACAAGGAGGCGACTGAGGGGTTCTTGGGTAGATTGGTCTAGATCTCTGGGCCGGGGGAGAGGGAGAGAAATTCGTCAGCGGGTGCGGCCTCCCTCCTAACGAGGTCTGGTCGCCACCGTTCTATCGTGCGGACATCGTACAATGAGGTGGGGGCTAGCTCCTCGTCATCGTCCGCCTCAGGGAGGTACTGGTCCTGAGAGGGTTCATAGCACCCGTCTTCAGGAGGTAAGTCGAGGGGTGCCTGTAGTGTGTCCCCGGTGGCCCTATAATCGGCGGCCGGGACATCGTCCTGCCGATAGGACAGCGCCCGAGGAGGGAGACCAAGGTCGACCCAGGTAAGTGAGGCCGGGTGCCACATTCGACCATGTAGCTGGTCGTGCTGGGTGTTGGCGTTAAGCCACTGGTCTCTCTCGGGGGCATAGAGCCACCGGTCCCCGGGGAGGTAAACGGGCTGTGGCGGCCCTGGGGAAAAAACCATGGTAGGTAGGCCGCACTCAAGGTCTGACCAGCGCGTTGGGCGAATGCGTAGGTCAGACATCCGCCGAGTCGTAGCCACGAGACCCTCTTCTTCTTGTAGGCAGAAAGTCCCCGGGGACCCGGGTAACCTGAATCACTGTTGGGGGGGGGCTTGAGAGGCCGTGGCCTGTCGTCCCCGTCCAGGTCCGTGCACTGCACCATACACGTCCTTGGAATGGGCCTGGGAGGGCCATAATGGTATGGAGGAGGATGCGGAAGTCGAGCCCCCAACCCGCGAAAGTGCGGATTGGTCAGGATGCGGTCCCGTGTTCCTCCCCCTGGAGGAATATGTCAGGTTACCCTTGGTCCCGCTGGTAGATCCTCCCCCCGGAGGAGCGGGACCGCGGACGTTGCCCAAATGGGGATCCGAAAGGTCGGTTCCCCAACGTCCAATACCCCTAGGGAAGAAGGTGACGTTCGATCGGGGTAGGTCGACCGTCCTTGTGCATGGGCACGGCCGGGCCCATGGCGCGGCGTGCCCGCACGCCCAGGATTATGGACACCACCGAGGTCGTGCGTCGGGGTGACCATAAGGCTGCTTCCGGAGTCGAAGCGCTCCTCGAGCTCAGGTGTTGGCTGCACCTGTGCCCGGTGGGGCCGAGCGCTATGAGTGCACGTATCAATTTGGGGGGAAAAAGAGATACGTGACTCATCAAGGCGAGTGACGGATGGTGATTCCATCCCAGATCCGTCACCCGTGCTGGTCCGCGGCTCGGCAAGGTGCCCCGGGGGCCGAGATTCGCGTGACTCAGCATGATAGTTAGAAGTCTCCGAGCGAGTCCGTAGGCTAGAGGGCAAGCTGGCCGATGGAGAAGGGGTGGGGGAGGGCGAATTCCGTTGGCTAGTCTTTGCTCGGCCGGGCCCCTTGAGGGGAGCCTTGCCATTAGACTTTCTGGGCAGCACCTTGAGGGGAGCTTTGCCCTTAGACTAGCAGGCAGATCAAATGAAAGGCATTTTGAAATGGTGGCCGCTTGCCTATCAGCCTTGGGACGCCGCGGTCGTGCGTCCGTCGGTTTGGTAGACGAGGAAGATCACGCGTCCCTTCCGCGGAGAAGTCGTCTCTGTCTACCCGAACCGTACGTTCATCAGTGCGAACGGATTGCTCCGAGATGGAATCGACCCGCGGGTTCTCCGGGAAATTGAGCGAACTCCGAGCAGTGGAGTGGCTCGACCCGGCGGTGTCCTTCACCATGTTGGGCACAGGTGGATAGAGCAAACCCGGAACACACGACCGCAAAGAGGAGACAAGGTGGCCGATCGAGAAAATCAATTAATCTCGATCGTCCGTGTGGTGTCGTGCAAAGTGCTCGAGAGATCGACTGAAAACTCGAACTACCCGTACACGCCACCGGTCGTGTGACTGGTATGGCTATTAATAGCAATCTCTACACGTGGAGTATCACTGTGTATAGGTGTGATAGTTCTTGGGCACTAAATCTTAATAAGCAGATCAGTGTCACACACCCTTACTCGAACACGTTCTACCTGTGAAGGGTAAAGAGTACAGGTGTGATAGTTATTGAGCCCTAAACCTTAATAAGCGGAACCAGCACAAAATGCGTGCTGAACCCGAGGCTCGGCAATATGGTGGGGGAACACGACCGGCGAGCGGTGCCGACGATCGCGAGTAACAAAGTCGCGAGAGTGCCGGTAAAAGAGACAAATCTGTAATAAATACGCTCCCGAGAGTGCCGGTAAAAGAGACAAATCTTTT
Source organism: Conus canariensis (assembly GCA_033310375.1). Taxonomy (NCBI): domain Eukaryota; kingdom Metazoa; phylum Mollusca; class Gastropoda; order Neogastropoda; family Conidae; genus Conus; species Conus canariensis. The sequence goes on from CM065732.1 coordinate 27,169,745, forward strand.
AATAAATACGCTCCACCAAGAGCCTCACACGGCAAAAATACTCAGGGTCTAGTGCAAGCCGGAACCAGCACAAAATGCGTGCTGAACCCGAGGCTCGGCAATATGGTGGGGGAACACGACCGGCGAGCGGTGCCGACGATCGCGAGTAACAAAGTCGCGGGAGTGCCGGTAAAAGAGACAAATCTTTTAATAAATACGCTCCCGAGAGTGCCGGTAAAAGAGACAAATCTTTTGATAAATACGCTCCCACCAAGAGCCTCACATTTGCAAGCCACAACTGAATCAAGTATAGAACAAAACACAGCAAAGTTAACACAAAGGCAAGTATAGGCGAGACAGAGCACAAGACTTATCTTGCTTTGACGGCAGGCCGAAGATGAATGACTTATAGGAAGTTGACACTGGCTTCTTCCGGGGCCGGAAGTGGGGTGACATCACGTGACTGTCTTATGACTGCATTGGCCACGGAAAAAATTCGGCCTGACAGAGCTGGCTAACTGCCGTTGAATGCTATGGTCTGACATGGTAAAGTATATGACGCCAAAAGCCACTTTGGTCAGGTCATGTTGTCATGACACCAGACGTCCCTCCCCATCATTCCCCTTGCTTTACACGTTACGCCATGACATTTGTTAACCCTCGGGACGTTCAGCAGCTTTGGCTTAACACTTCCCTTCCCTGCTCCCCCCCCCCCTTCCCTCCCCCATCCTCTTCCACCCCCTTATCCACCCCCCATTGTTCCAAACCCCAACCCCCGCCCATCTTGCACATACAAGCCATTTGGCGTATAATTTGTTTCTCTTTGTTTTCAGTTTTCTTTATGTCGGATGAATTATAAAGGGCTGATAATGTTTTGGTGGATTAGAAAAAAAGCCTTGCTGTTGTGAAGCCTCATACCATTTCTCTCTCTTTTTCCTGTCAGCGATCCCAAAGAATTGTTGGAGACTGATACAGCTGCAGTTCTTTTACGTTTCTCCTTTATTCTTTTCTGTGTTTCTTGTTCTTTTCGTTCTTCTGCTCTTGCTCATCCTTTTCATCTTCTTCCTACCTCCCCTCTGATAGAGTGTCAGATATATTCTCAGGAGAACTGCTGTTTTGGATGCTGCCTGTTGAGTATATAGGCACCGATCTTCTTCTAGTAC
>CM065732.1:27180886-27185886 GCA_033310375.1 Conus canariensis
AAAGAAACAGTGGGTACAGGACTGGGAGTTGTAATACTATGTGGCATAGTATGGATTTCCATTGCAGAGTGTACAGACAAGTAAGAAGAGATCTGTTGAAAATCCCATTTTGAAAAGTGTACAAACTGTGTCTGTTTAAGTACATGCTAGCATTGACAGAAATCAAACGGATGCTGTTATGAGGGTACTTGCTGCATTGTTGCTCATGAACTGTTGATGAACTGCGATTTTGCTCATTAAAAGAAAAGGACTATGATATGACCAAAGGACTATGACAAAATTAGAGGAAGTAGCAAAGAAGGAGAAGAAGGAGAGAGATGAAAAGAATTAAAAAGACAAAAACATCAGAGTTGATCCAACTGCTAACAATGACAACAAACACGATGATGACGACAGTGTCGAAAACGCGGTGCAGAATGTAGGTAAAGCATAAGGCTGAGGATAAAAAGAAGAAGAAGAAGAAGAAGAAGAAGAAGAAGAAGAAGAAGAAGAAGAAGAAGAAGAAGAAGAAGAAGGAGGAGGAGGAGGAGGAGGAGGAGGAGGAGGAGGAGGAGGAGGAGGAGAAGAAGAAGAAGAAGAAGAAGAAGAAGAAGAAGAAGAAGAAGAAGAAGGAGAGAGAGAGGAGGAGGAGGAGGAGGAGGAGGAAGAAGAAGAAGAAGAAGAAGAAGAAGAAGAAGAAGAAGAAGAAGAAGAAGAAGAAGAAGAAAGACCCTTTGATATACTTAAAGAATGAGGTAGCAGAGAAGGATAATATATCAAAATGTTATGCACAACGACGTGCAAGAGTCACCCGAGGAGAGGGACGTGTCCCTATGTTCAGCATGAAGTATTCAAAACAAGGTAACTATCGAGGAAACCGTCCGAACACCAAGAGCACTTACAACAAATACAAGACAAAAAGGGGATAACAGTAAATGGAGAAAGGGGGGGGGGAGAAAGATGAGCACATAAAACATAGATGAAAAGGATGAAAAGACAAGAAAGAAACCAATCCCAGGCCAAGCACGAGGAGCAGTAAGGAGAGAAGAGTGTAAAGAAGACAAGAGAGGAGGTTGGGTGACCGCATGCTCAGAGGGGGTCATAAAAAGGTGTTCAGTTAAGGATGTGCCTGACACCACATCATGACAGTTACAGAGGAGATGAAAGAGCAGAAGGAGAGGAAGAGGAGGTGGATGAAGAGAAGGAGGATCAGGAGCGAGAGAGAATGAAGAGAAGTAAAACAAAGAGACTCAGAATAAAGTAAAAGAGAAATAAGGAAAAAAGCAATAATATTAATTTTGAACAGTTCTGGCGGGGGGGGGGGGGGGGGGGGGGGGGGACTACGATCTGAAAGTCTTGGAAAGTGACTGGCACTGACAGGCGAAACGAGAAAATCTAATAGAAACACAGATAGAAACGTTATGAAGTGGAAAAACATCTAAGCCTTCTTGACATCTACCCATGAACTTTCAATCCCCCTCACTCCCTTACCCAATATACACAGAGCTAAAAAAAAAAAAAAAAAAACGTTCTAAGCCAAATAGAGGAATTGAGTGTTTCGCCCAAGCCAAATTGAGGAATTGAGTGTTTCGCCCAAGCCAAATAGAGGAATTGAGTGTTTCGCCCAAGCCAATTGTCCTGAGTGTAGGACTAAAGTCATGACGTGACGTGCAGAATCTGGGGACTGGTTGGAAGGACGTTTGTGGAAATGGTAGCTTGACGTGACCAAGTGGCTTTCGGTTGACTGGCCAGGGGCATCTTTGGGATACCGGTGGACTGACGGTGGACTTTTGCTTGTTTGTCTGTCTTCCCAATGTCCTGATTGCCTCTGTCTCTTTTCGTCTGTTTGTTTCGTTCTCTCTCTCTCTCTCTCTCTCTCTCTCTCTCTCTCTCTCTCTCTGTCAGTCTGTCTCTGTCTCTGTCAGTCTGTCTGTCTGTCTGTCTGTCTGTCTGTCTCTATCTCTCTCTTCATTATGAGGCAGAAACTTTGGGCATGTGTAAAAGTGCTGCTGTTTAACATGTTCATTTATTTGTGCTGACAAATTCTCTAAGAGTTGGATGGCTAACACCAGGTGATATGTCATACAGAGAATGAGGTAGATACCAAACATACATGACTTCATATTTTATATGTATTATGTAAAAGCTAGAAACAGATAGATCTGATGAATCCAGATAAGCCGTCAAAGCTTATAAGATTCTTTATAACTTAGGCTGTGGGCGGAAATGTTCATGGATTTCAAACATTCGTTGTTTCTGTATGCATGGATTTGGACAGGACAGACTATACCGTGGTGCTGAGCGTGAAGATCAGTTTGCGCAATGTTTTTAAACAGAGTCTAATTTATCTCTGGCGACGTTGGAACGATCGAATTCATAGTAGTGATAGATATCAGCTTATAATTCATATACAACTGCAATCGGAACTGGATCATACCTTAAAATGAAGTTAACTAATGTTGACAAGACTGTAACACTCAAATTCATAGCTATGATGTAGTCTCAGTTTATCATACAGGTAAAGCTAGAATTGGCGTTAAATCTCGCAATAAAATGGGATTATACAATGGACAAGTAAGATAATTACTGTCTGCTGTACGTCTATGCCAAAGCGTTCTTAAAATGTGTTTACGTATTATCTGCTGGCACTGGCAGGAATCAAAATAATGCTCTCAAGCTAGTACCTGTGTGAATCTTGTTCACTTAGTAATGAAAAACACAACAAATTATGGACAAGGAAAGCACAATCATACGACAGAAGGCTAATATTAACAAATAAACGAAGAAGAAATGATTATAAAAGAAAGAAAGAGAAAAGAGAGAACAGCGATAATGATAAAAAAAGATAACTGAAAAGCAAGCGCGGAAACAACAACTGACAATGACGACCAAAAAAAAAGAAAATGATGATGACAATGGTGTCGATAATGTGGAGAGGAAAATGTGGACAATGCAATGTGAGACTGAGGGTTGAAAAAGGGGAGGAAAAAAAGAAGAAGTAGAGAAAAGAAGGAGAAATGAAGAAGAAAAAGAAAAAAAGATGAGGGTGCAAAGGAAAATGAATGGCCGTTTAAGATCTCTAAAGGATGGGACAGCAGAGAAGGATGACATATCAAAAATGAGTGTGCCACTACAGACAAGAGCTCCTCAAGTGGGCACCAGTGCCTCTGTATTCAGCGGGAAGTATTCAAAACACGAACACAGGCGCGAATATGTCCAAACACCAAGCGCACTCACAACAAAAGACAGAACGAAGACAGGGGAACACAGAAAATGAAGAGAAAGGGAAGAGGAAAATCAAGTGAAGAAGACAGAAAGGAAGATGAAAAAGAAAGAAACCAAGACTCAAACTAAGAACGTAAGGCAATAAAAAGGAGAAGTGTGACAAAGCGAAAAGAGAAAATGGCTGTATACGTACTCAGCAGGCGACATTCAAAGTGAGAGTTCTGTTGAGATTGTGTCTAACACTACAATCACGACAGTTATGAGAAGAAGAAGAAGAAGAAGAAGAAGAAGAAGAAGAAGAAGAAGAAGAAGAAGAAGAACAACAACAACAACAACAACAACAAGAAGAACAAGAACAAGAACAAGAAGAACAAGAAGAAGAACAAGAAGAAAGGGGAGAATGAGAAAGGGGAGGAGGAGGAAGAGGAGCAGGACGTGGAGGTGGAAGAGGAGGAGGAGGTGGAGGAGGAGGACGTGGAGGAGGACAACAAAAATAACAATAACAAAGCAAAAGAAAACGAATGGACCAATGAGAACCATGAACATCTGTGGAACTACATGCAAGTGCCCTTTGAGAAAATAACTGTGTCTCTGTATTCAGCAAAACTCTTCAAAACAAGAACACACGTGAGGTTTTAGTTTCAGTTTCATCAAGGAGGTGTCACTGCGTGCGGACTAGTCCATATACGCCACACCACATGCGCTAAGTTTTGAGACAACACTGCACATGAGTTACAGTTGGATACATGAATTAATGACGAAGATGAGAGAATCTAAGAAGAGGGTGTCCTTGTTACCACTTATGTAGATGTCTGACCTAGACGTTAGCCCAACGCGCCGGCCAGAACTTGGGTGTGTCATTATTATCATTGTATGTGTGTGTGGTGAGTGTTAGGATAAGCAAACACAAAGAACACTCACAATAAAAGACAAAACAAAGAGAGAGAGAGAGAGAGAGAGAGAGAGAGAGAGAGAGAGAGAGAGAGACAAACATGAAATGGGGAAAATAGGAGGACGAAACGCAAGAGCAAGACTAGGAAAGAGTGAAAGAAGAAGAAGAAGAAACAAAGCGCAAACGAAGAATGAACGGCAATAGAAAGTACTAGTGTATGAAGACAGAAGAGATGAGTGTCAATATAAACAGCAAGTGACATCCACAATGAAAGTGTGGCTGAGAATATGTCTGACCCTACCTCATGACACTCACATCAGAGAGGAAAGGAGGCGTAGGAGGATGAAGAGAAGGAGGAGCAGAAGCAGGGAAGAGAGAGAGAGAGAGAGAGAGAGAGAGAGAGAGAGAGAGAGACAGACAGACAGACAGACAGACAGACAGGCAGACAGACAGACAAAGAGAGTGGGACAGGAAGGATAAAGGAAAAATGAGAAAGCAATTAGATGAATTTCATGAAGTATTCTTGGAAAGAGACTTCAAACTAAAAACTACTGGGAATTGCATAGTACTGACAGGAAAATAGGCGAGACAATGATAAGAAAAACAGATCAAAACTGAGAGAAAACGAACAACACTACGGCCTTTATAATATCTAGACTTACTCATCACCGGTTTAACACCGCCACCTCCAGCCCCGTTCTCTCTCTTCCCCTGGCCCCCTGTCTTCTTCTTTCTTTTAGTGTCCACAATCCTCATGTTGATTATTCTGACACTTTTGTGTGTATGACCATTTTTTATCCCGCCATTAAGGCAGCCATACTCCAGCTTCGGGGAAGGTGCATGCTATGTGTAACGTGTCATCCATACCAACGGCCAAACTGGCCTTCTCTTCTGAAAGTTGGTG
>CM065732.1:27190886-27195886 GCA_033310375.1 Conus canariensis
AATGACAAAGATGACAACGACAATCGCATGGAAAGTGCTGACTTTGATGTTGATAATGACAACGATGACAACGACAATCACATGGAAAGCCCTGACTTTGATGTTGATAATGACAAAGATGGCAACGACAATCACGTGGAAAGAAAACTTAGCCTTAGGCTACAAGAAGATAGAGGGGAGGAGGAGGCCTCGAGAAAGACAGAGAGAAGGAGGAGGAGGGGAGGAGGAGGAGAAAGAGGAGGACAAGGAGGTGCGGGACGAGAAGGAAAGAAAGAAAGAAAGAAAGGAAAAGAAAAAACTCTAAGAGGGAGATTTCTGACAGAAGACGAACCACAGGCAGAGTTTGAAGAGGATACAACGAGAAGTGCACATGTACCCAAAGGGCAAAATCTAAAACAAGAGGTCTGCTGAGAATCTGTCCAAGACTTCATCGTGGCAACCAGGAATTACACAAAGAAGAGCAAGAAGAAAAGGGAGAGAAGAAGAAGAAGAAGAAGAAGAAGAAGAAGAAGAAGAAGAAGAAGAAAGTAATCGGATAAAAGAAGAGAAAGGAAAACTGAAGAGACAAACTGTGCACAGCCTAATGACAACAGAACCTCCTTGCATATCATTAACCAGCCAGAGCCTCCAATTTTACAACTCCTCTCCCGTCACCTCAAAACAAAAAGCAGAGAGGAGAGAGAGAGAGAGAGAGAGAGAGAGAGAGAAGAGAGAGAGAGAGAGAGAGAGAGAGAGATGTATAAATACGAAGCACAAAGGAGAAAGGACAACCACAGTGGTATTGCAAACAAGTGATCAAAAGAGACCAAGGGGGCAAAAAGGAAAAATGGACAGAAAAGCTGATCCTAATGACAATGGAGGTTCTTCGCATATCATCAAGCAGTCAGAGCCTCCGTTATTACCACTCTCTCCCCTCATCCTAAATCAAAAGAGCAGAGAGAGAGAGAGAGAGAGAGAGAGAGAGAGAGAGAGAGAGAGAGAGAGAGAGTGAGAGAAGAAACATGGGCAACATTAAATGGCGGACGGCGGACGGGTGTTTAGCCAAAACGTCATGGCGCAAACGTCACGAGTGTTGGACTAACGTCATGGCGTGACGTGCAGGAGCTGGGGAGTGATGGGAAGGGCGTGTGTTGTCCCGCGGGACTTGACGTGACGAAGTGGCTTTCTGTTGTCTGCTGATGGGTCTGGCAGAGCGTCTGAGACTGTCCGTGGACTTCGCTCTGTTTGCCAGTCTCTTCCCCGGGCCTCTGATTGCCTTCCACGTGGCTTGTCTGTCGGCATGTCAGTTTATGCATCTCTTCTGTCTGCTTGCCTGTCTGTCTGTTGCTCCACTCCCCCACCCTCCTCCCCTTCCTAGCCCTGCTCTCTGTCTCTGTCTGTCTGTCTGACTGTCTGACGCTCACCCATCCCCACTTTCCCACCCCGCTCTCTGTCTTAGTCTCTGTCTATCTGTTTGTCTGCAAGGTTGTCTGTCTGTCTGTCTGTTTATCTGTCTGTCTGTCTGTCTTTGTGTCTGTCTCTCTGTCTGTCACTCTCTTCCTCCCCTCTCTCTCTTTCCATTCTCTCTCTCTCTCTCTCTCTCTCTCTCTCTGTCTGTCTGTCTGCCTGCACGCCTGCCTATCTCTCTGTCCGTCCGTCTATCTGTCTGTCTGTCTCTCCCCCCTCCCTCTCTCTTTCTGGGAGTTTGTGCGTGCATGCGCATGTGTGTGTGTGTGTGTGCGTGTGTTGTGTGTGTGTGTGTGTGTGTGTGTGTGTGTGTGTGTGTGTGTGTGTGTGTACACCAGCATGTTGAGAAATGTTGAAAGAAGAATTATCTAAACATCGAAACAAAAACTAGCAGAGCTCAAGGGAATCTGGCTATCAAGCCAAAAATCCTCACGATAGAGATTGGAGCAGGGGTTCAAAATATGCAGGCACGTCTGTCTGTTATGTCTGACACAGGCCTCGACGTTTAGTAAGACGAGGGCCCTGGCCCTAAATGCAATATCAGAAGCAGCTTCAAGATTTCCGGATGGACGTGGTTGAGAAGGAATGAAAGTTGATCTTCCAGTTGACAGTCGAAGTGCAATAGCTGTTTGGGAGAGATATCCATCTCAAGGTGGCATGGCCTTAAAGCGTCCGACCATCAAGGGACCATCAAATCATGGCAGCAGATAAGACAAAATGTGACAGCAGAGGGACCACCACAAGAAGGACACCCAGAAGTAACTGCATGACCTGCGTATGGCTCGGCTTTTTTTTAGAATGTAAGTAGTTATAAGCCAAACACTTTCATAATGGAGTTGGTTTCTGAAGACCTTCTGCTGTCCAGTTTTCATATGAAGGTATTATCTCTTTACGTTATTTTTTCACTGAGCAGTGTATCATTTATAGTTTACCACATAAATGTGTAAAGGATGACATGAACAAAATAAGTTCCACTTATGGGATGTAGGGTGAATACAGCAGTTTAGGTTCACATATTCCTGCAATTTTCTCACCAGCAGAAAAACGGTGCATAATTTTTTTTCATAAATAGAAGAACGTATTTCGAAGTAACTTCGAGGTTGAAGGAAAGAGTGTAATGTTCTTTGCAATATTGATTTGCATATGAGGTAACAAATATCAGCTGATAAAATCATGTATACAATGCTTACTGCTTGACATTAGATTTTACAAACCGTATTCCATCGTGTTGAATTACTATCGATATCTGGTTACATGCGTTCATAGAAAACATATTTTCGAGGATGTTAACAAACAAAATGCTCAATTCTGTTCCAAAGAAATATTCACATTAACTTCTTGCACAAAACAGAAACATGATTAGGTCAGTATTCAGACCAAGTAATTTGCATGATTCAATTTCTTCTCTATATTGTTCTTACACACCATCTTTTTGTTTTAATGTGTTGACCTTTCTCTCTCGTTGTAATGCACATAAATTTGAATTCATAAGGGGAGAAGGGCAATATTGTGGGAGACCAGTCCAGTTTTGTCAAGATCACATTGTCGGTCAGAGCAAACTGAGTTTTCACTAATACATTTACTGTGAAAAGTAATGCCATCAGCAAAATGCTCTCAAGAAGAGCAAAGTGCAGCCAAAGATAATTGCTACAACTGTGTGACAAGATGTTTCTGACAAACTATCTTCCTACCCTTGGCCCCTCCCCCCTCCTTAACCTCCAACGTTCCTCTCTCTCTCTCTCTCTCCTCTCTCTCTCTCTCTCTCTCTCTCTCGTATCGACAGAATGGGTCCTCTCTCTCTCTCTCTCTCTCTCTCTCTCTCTCTCTCTCTCTCTCTCCTCTCGTATCGACAGAATGGGTCCATCAGTGAAACACATCAGTATTCACCGCCACTACCACCTCTCTTTTTTCTCGACATGTCACCAACCACCATGAGGAAACGTACGTCAGTTACACATGATTTCACGAAACAGCTATCGATTTTTAATAAGTAGAGGACCAAGACAGCACCTCTAACACTCACACTGTTCGTCTCTCCCCCATCATTACTACCCCCTCCTCTCTATCCCCTTACCACTCAGATGGAGTAACTGTCTGCCTATTGCAGGCCATCTCATGTACTATCAAAAGGCATTATTGGCCCATTTGTGTCAGAGTTTGCACATATTTCTCACTGGGTACAATGTTGAAAGGAAGGTGTGAACTCACGCATCTTTCATATATGCCAGAATCTCTCCAAGTCTAGGGAGACGGCTGGTTTAAAATAATGAAAAAGGTCAGCCACATCCAGGAAAAACACCAGTCTTAATCTAATTAGCTTCTCTCTCTCTCTCTCTCTCTCTCTCTCTCTCTTATCAACCCATTTATGGGTTATGTGTTAACCTTCTTGTCACCAGTAAGTTGACACAATGATATTCTCTTAACTATTGATGTGAACTGAGCCCAAGCACTCACCAATGTGCCGACAGACCGTCAGCACTCTGTTTCTTACTTCCAATAAATTCAGGTGTGTACCAGAGTCGTGAATGGCCTACCTCACCACTTCTGAGGTCCTGACCGTTTTTTTTTTCCTCAGGAATTCAGCCCAACAGACTAAAGTAGTTGGTATTGATTTTCTTAGTCTTGAGACTATGTTTGCCTCTTGTTCATGTTTTACGTGATCAGTACATCTGCCAAGCAATGTTTGGTTAAATCTATTAGGATGACAAACTGACATCATTGCTCGTTTAACTGCTGTGATGTAAATCTATTTACTGCCTTTGCTAGTCTCAGTGCAATACGGTGATTAGTTGAATGACCTCATTAGCTGACTAAAAGTAGGACTTATCTCCCTCAAACACAGTAACTCGGCTTGACCTTGTCTAATTAAACTGTGTCACATCAGTTTGCTCGATGTGAGGAATCAGGGTAAATGCAGTGAATTAGATGTGTTACACTTACATTTCATCTTTTTACGCTGGCTGAGGCCTCATGGTTTTTCCTGAAAGTTCAGAGGGCAAATGTAAAGATACTTTCAGCCAGAGCTAAGAAAACTTAGTCAACTTCAGGCTCTGTTGATTCCTCAGTAGTCCTAGGTACCGTGGTTCCAGCCAACAGGCAACAACATCAGGCCTCCATGGAGTCAGACTGCCTCAGGTGGACATCTGACCAGACCAGCAGGTCAACCACATCGGTGACGTCACCCATCTGGAGAGGGGATCCTTCTACTTGTTCACGAGATCAACATGAATTCAAAATGAACCCACTACAAAGCTTTGGACAGCAACTGACGTCAAAGGAAGATGAATGTACTAAACCCTCACTTACCTTTGTGATGAGAGCCAGTGTGTAGGGCCCAACTTGGGGATACGCCAATCTGATTCGTCGGTCTATGTTTCAAGTTTTATGTTGAATTCCTAATTTCGTCTTAAAGTCAATTTTACACATGAAAATTCACGTACTATGTGTCAGTTAATTTATTGTTCCTGCATGATCTCAGGCTGCTCCCTGTTACAACTGTCAATCTGGAGCACCAGCACTCTTAAGGACACAAGCCCAGGGAAAAAGGACTTCTG
>CM065732.1:27200886-27203386 GCA_033310375.1 Conus canariensis
TTTGCAAATTAGCGGCTATTCATCTATTTATCGGGATGAAGCCCGAATGATCTTTATTCACAAGTTCATGTCAAACACATTGTTTTTTTCTTCTTGCACAGCAGGTTGCAGGCGTTTTATGAGTTAGGTTCAGAAATGAAACAAGTCTCTAGTTCTTCAGGTATGTTCGTGGCTTCCCGCCTTTTTGCAGACAAATTATTATGCCTTTTTTTGTGTCTGCCTGTTTTACCTTTTTTTGTATTCCTCGTTTGAGGAACAGAAAATGAAATCTTCTAATTGTCCCCAAAAGTTTGTTTTGTTTTGTTTTGTTTTCTTAAGTTTTCTGTTTTACCGTCTATTTCGGATTTTATCATACTAATATTTTTGGGACAGTGGTAGCTTCCACCTGGTCGGATTCCGTTTGCCTTAGCTTGTTATTAATAAAGTTTTCTTTTTCCAGTGAGCAGAACCACATATTTTGTTTGTTATGGCGCCCATTTCACCCTTGACCTTACTATGATTCCCACCATTTTCGCTCCCCCCTGTTCACTCCGCTCACCCTTTTTGTTTGTTTCCTAAAGAACACTTACACAGCTCTCTGGGGAAAGAACAGAACTAGAGCATGAACGCAAAAAAGAAATTAATGTATGCAAAATAGAAGCTTTAGGGCAACAATCAATACAACAAAAAACAAATGCAGGGAAGATAGGGAAGAAAAGAACTGAAAAGAAAATGGAGAGTGTAAATGCTTCTTTTGTGTCAAGTGTTTGACGACGTGTTTTTCCTCCTTTCTCCCTCCTCTCCTGCCTCCCCCTTCCTTTCCACTTCTTCAAGCATCCCTCCAACATCTTTCTCCTCCGCACACACACACACACACACACACACACACACACACACACACACACACACACACACACACACAACGCGCGCGCGCACACGCACGCACACACACATACACGCAAGCACGCACGCACGCGAACTCGCACGTGCGCGCACACACACACACACACACACACACACACACACATGCACGCACCCCGCACACACACACACACACACACACACACACACACACATACGCACGCACGCACGCACATGCGCGCACGCGCGAAGAAAACGTAAGTTAATCAACTAATAATTGATAAGGAAAAAAAATAGCAAGGACGAAACACCTTAACCTTTACATTCCTGCATGTCCTTATCCGTACATAATTACATGGACGGCCTATCAATCGGATACCAGTGACGAAATACTGGGTTATCAAACATAACTGCAAAGACAAACACAAGCAACAACACAGCAGCCTGAAGTGATGCCTAGTAATGCAGAGAGATAGCACACACACACACACACACACACACACACACACACACACACACACACACACACACACACACACACACGCGTGCGCGCGCGCGCACGTATGCATACGTGCACACGTAGAGAGAGAGAGAGAGAGAGAGAGAGAGAGAGAGATCAGCTCACCCCTCCTTCCAAAGACAAACCTTTACCCGCCTGAGCCAATACTCTCTCTCTCTCTCTCTCTCTCTCTCTCTCTCTCTCTCTCTCTGGGAAACACACACATGCACGCACGCACGTACACACAAGCACGCACGCGCACGCACGCGCGCACACACACACACACACACATACACGCGCACACGCACGCACGCACACACACACACACATACACGCGCACACGCACGCACGCACGCACACACACAAAACACACACGTGTCTTCATTCCGTCATCCCTCTGACCTAACCACCCTCATCCCTTCTCCTCCCCATGCTCTCTCTCTCTCTCTCTCTCCTCTCTCTCTCTCTCTCTCTCTCTCTCTCTCTCTCTCTCTCTCCGCAGAACCTTCTTCCCCACATCCCTCCCCACCCCCCGCCGCCACCCTTACCTTAATCCCCGCCACCGACTCCGATCAGCTAATATCCTACCCCACTCTCTCTCTCTCTCTCTCTGTCTGTCTGTCTGTCTGTCTGTCTGTCTGTCTGTCTCTGTGCCCCTGCTTAGCGGGGCGGAATGGAAATGAAAAAGGCAGGTTGACATGGTCTGAATAGAGCTGTCCAACTCAGGTAGTTAATATTCCACTGCCTACCACGTGTGAGCGAGGAGACCCAGTGATTAAAATGACGATTGCTGCGCGGCATCCGTCCCCCAGCCCTATCGACTGCCCAACCATCTGTTTCAGGGACTAGGGGTCCGCGCCGTCAATGCTAATGAGAGAGAGACAGACAGACAGACAAACAGACAGACAGACAGACAGAGACACAGAGAGAGAGAGGAAATGACGTGGGCAGAGAGAGAGAGAGAGAGAGAGAGAGAGAGAGAGAGAGAGAGAAGGAGACAGAATCGATCTCGAATATTTTTTTCATAATAATTCACGGCCGGTTATGAAAGGCATGTGAACGTCGTTTCAAGCAATCGATTTTGAACAATGGTAAGGACAGAAAGAAATTATTAACAAATAATGGTGAGAATTCATCTAAACAAAACAAGAATAAAGCGCC
>CM065732.1:27218386-27220886 GCA_033310375.1 Conus canariensis
TGATGAGGTTGCGGAGCGGGGCCTCTCCTAAGTCATCTTCTATGTCCTGCCCTCAACCCGCGTCCGGCCCTATTCATTTCCTCGTCTCCCACAAAGCGCTACACTGTCGCTCTGGACAAATTCATCTTCGCTTTTTGCCGCTTTTTAGTGCCGGATCTTTCCTAACGCTCAACCTCTTCCACCCCCCCCCCCCCCCTCCTCCATTTACTCCTCCTTCCTCTTCTCTCTCTCTCTCTCTTTCTTCTCTCTCTCTCTCTCTCTCTCTCTCTCTCTCTCTCTCTCTCTCTCTCTCTCTCTCTCTGTCTCTCACCCGTTTATTTATTTCTTCTTTTTTTTTTAAAATAATTCCTCATCTATTTTTTTTTTGTTCTAGCCACTTTTACAGGCTTCTTTTGTTGCCTCATCTTATGTTGCATTGTTGACCCTACTCAGGGCGAGGACTGGATGTAATTATTTTGCATTGTTGACCCTACTCAGGGCAAGGACTGGATGTCATTATTTTGCATTGTTGACCCTACTCAGGGTAAGGACTGGATGTCATTATTTTGCATTGTTGACCCCACTCAGGGCGAGGACTGGATGTCATTATTTTGCATTGTTGACCCTACTCAGGGCGGAGAACTGGATGTCATTATTTTGCATTGTTGACCCTACTCAGGGCGAGGACTGGATGTCATTATTTTGCATTGTTGACCCTACTCAGGGCGAGGACTGGATGTAATTATTTTGCATTGTTCACGCTACTCAGGGCGAGGACTGGATGTAATTATTTTGCATTGTTGACCTTACTCAGGGCAAGGACTGGATGTAATTATTTTGCATTGTTGACCCTACTCAGGGCGAGGACTGGATGTCATTATTTTGCATTGTTGACCCTACTCAGGGCGAGGACTGGATGTCATTATTTTGCATTGTTGACCCTACTCAGGGCGAGGACTGGATGTAATTATTTTGCATTGTTGACCCTACTCAGGGCGAGGACTGGATGTAATTATTTTGCATTGTTGACCCTCCCCAGGGCAAGGACTGGATGTCATTATTTTGCATTGTTGACCCTACTCAGGGCGAGGACTGGATGTAATTATTTTGCATTGTTGACCCTCCTCAGGGCGAGGACTGGATGTCATTATTTTGCATTGTTGACCCTACTCAGGGCGAGGACTGGATGTCATTATGTTGCATTGTTGACCCTACTCAGGGCGAGGACTGGATGTCATTATTTTGCATTGTTGACCCTACTCAGGGCGAGGACTGGATGTCATTATGTTGCATTGTTGACCCTACTCAGGGCGAGGACTGGATGTCATTATTTTGCATTGTTGACCCTACTCAGGGCGAGGACTGGATGTCATTATTTTGCATTGTTGACCCTACTCAGGGCGAGGACTGGATGTCATTATTTTGCATTGTTGACCCTACTCAGGGCGAGGACTGGATGTAATTATTTTGCATTGTTGACCCTACTCAGGGCGAGGACTGGATGTAATTATTTTGCATTGTTGACCCTACTCAGGGCGAGGACTGGATGTAATTATTTTGCATTGTTGACCCTACTCAGGGCAAGGACTGGATGTAATTATTTTGCATTGTTGACCCTACTCAGGGCGAGGACTGGATGTAATTATTTTGCATTGTTGACCCTACTCAGGGCAAGGACTGGATGTAATTATTTTGCATTGTTGACCCTACTCAGGGCAAGGACTGGATGTAATTATTTTGCATTGTTGACCCTACTCAGGGCGAGGACTGGATGTAATTATTTTGCATTGTTGACCCTACTCAGGGCGAGGACTGGATGTCATTATTTTGCATTGTTGACCCTACTCAGGGCGAGGACTGGATGTCATTATTTTGCATTGTTGACCCTACTCAGGGCGAGGACTGGATGTCATTATTTTGCATTGTTGACCCTACTCAGGGCGAGGACTGGATGTCATTATTTTGCATTGTTGACCCTACTCAGGGCAAGGACTGGATGTCATTATTTTGCATTGTTGACCCTACTCAGGGCGAGGACTGGATGTAATTATTTTGCATTGTTGACCCTACTCAGGGCGAGGACTGGATGTAATTATTTTGCATTGTTGACCCTACTCAGGGCAAGGACTGGATGTCATTATTTTGCATTGTTGACCCTACTCAGGGCGAGGACTGGATGTCATTATTTTGCATTGTTGACCCTACTCAGGGCGAGGACTGGATGTAATTATTTTGCATTGTTGACCCTACTCAGGGCGAGGACTGGATGTAATTATTTTGCATTGTTGACCTACTCAGGGCGAGGACTGGATGTCATTATGTTGCATTGTTGACCCTACTCAGGCGAGGACTGGATGTAATTATTTTGCATTGTTGACCCTACTCAGGGCGAGGACTGGATGTCATTATTTTGCATTGTTGACCCTACTCAGGGCGAGGACTGGATGTCATTATTTTGCATTGTTGACCCTACTCAGGGCAAGGACTGGATGTCATTATTTTGCATTGTTGACCCTACTCA
>CM065732.1:27223386-27225886 GCA_033310375.1 Conus canariensis
AGAAATTGCACCTACCAAACTCATCGGGGCACCGTAATCACAACACCGTGTCAAAGTACTTCCGATACAGAGAAACACGCACGCGCTTGAACGCACGCACGCATGTGCGCGCGCGCGCACACACACACACACACACACACACACACACACACACACACACACACACACACACACACACACACACTGAACATAACACAGAATATAGTAGAACCGTCCTGGAGATGTGAGGAAGAGCGGGTAAGGGGAACAACATGAGAGCAAGGGAGGGGCAGTGTGTATTCGGAGGCAGGGGTGGGGGATGGGGGGTGATCGGCACTGTCTCAAAAGATGGGGCTATAGAGAAGACTTGAAGGAGACCGTTGAAGGAAAATGGCTGAGGGTGAGTGGGAGGGGGAATCCCATACGGCTGGAGCCTCTGAAAGAGACTACACTGACCAAAAGAATTTTGTTCTGATAGAAAAAATACGAAGAATGAGATCATCTGATGAAGACCAGAGATTCTGAAAGAGAGTGCAGGGAGGAGGAATGTCAGACAAATAATCAGGGCCAGTACCAGGACAGATGGGAAACAAATCAAAGACCGTTTACGTCAATTTTTGTTTAGTCAACAGGTAGCCAGCAATATTCACTTTTTTGTTAAAAGAAATACAAGGGAAGAAACTCTTTCTGTTTCCACCTTCTATTACTTTCTTTACTGTAGAAATATATGTTTTTATTTTTGTTTCCACTCATATATGAGGGCAACTTCAATAGCCGCTTGACCTTGCCAGGGTCTCTGCTGTCCCGGGTGTCCTAATATGTTTTTGACCCTCACTGCAAAGGTAAAGGTAAATGTAGGTAGGTAGGTAGGTACGTACGTAGGTAGGTACGTAGGTAGGTAGGTAGGTAGGTAAATAGATAGATACGTAAATAATTACCCAGGCCAAAAGTTGTATTTGTATGGAGAGATGGATGAGATCACTATGTATGTTGGTGTTTTTTATGTGTATGTACAGATATTGTTATATTTTTTGTGAAAATAAACAATCAAGAAAGGTAATCCGCCTACATCTCACTCATACCTAATGAACGCGTACGACAGCAGAATGAAAGGCACGGAACAGGTGGAGAAGGAGGAGACTGCTCTGAAGCAATTGTAAGATCCGACGACAACATTTGAACTGTGGGCAGAAATTCAGCACTAACACTAGCAGACTACCAGGCCACTTATTGCTCCAGTACCCCAAAATCCTTCAGCCCACGTTCAACCTTTACTCCCGCCGCTCTCTCTCTCTCTCTCTCTCTCTCTCTCTCTCTCTCTCTCTCCCGGTTTCATTCAATCCCCACCACCTCTACCCTCACCCCCTCCCTCTCTCCTCCGCTGGCTTTTCTTTTGGACTCTTACATAACCTGACCTTAATTGTCACTGTTCGCACTGCCGTTTACTCAATGACCCCACGTCCACCTCTCAAGATAAAACATTAACACGGGGTATCTATTTCTGTCAGACAGTGCAGCCTCAGTTCCTTTCCATTTTCTTTCTAAGATTCAACAAACGGTCGCACAGGTGTTGAAAATGTGCATTATCAGCGTGACTCAGTATTTCGACGTTACATCCGTGAAGCTTAACTGAGTACAGGGTCTTGCTTTGTTCTGGTTTTAGTTATACATTAATTCACAACTCCATCTTGTTTGAAATGGTATTAAATGCTTTGATTCTAACAAAAAAATAAAGGCAACCTGAAATTTGTCACACTTGTTGATATGATGATTTGTTCTGTCTCTGATCAGTATGTAAACCGAAAGTTGTAAGAGATCATGATTTACAACTGAATGACAGTTTTGTAATATTGACTTTATTGCTGCCATAGTTCTTTGCAGACGCACAGCCGTAACATTACGACGACAATTTCGTGCATGGAATAGCAATCATTTTTCCAAATTTGATCACACTCATCCTTTTACTTGCTGAGAAAATGTCAACGCCAAAATTTACTATGGGCACACACACACACACACACACACACACACACACACACACACACACACACACACACACACACACACACACACACACACAGAGACTAAGACAGAGACAGAGACAGGCCCACACAGACACACAGACATACAGGTAATAGATTAGATCAGGATGTTGTTTTTGATTGAGAGACGTCAGAGACTTATACATAGCGTGAAATATTGTAACATGAATGGTAACTGCATTACATAATAGCAGTCACTGTGTTGAGATCTTCGCGTTCTAATCCATATATCTTATGTAGAAAATCCAACTTATTTCAGTCTTCATAGCTAATAGTCTACCGACTGCATATTCCTTATGACTGATCCCCCATTTCGTTGATGGCTTACCACCGTTCATTTTCCTTCATTCTTATGTTCTTTCTCTCTCGCTTCTTTTATGGAAGAATATTCTCCTTCCACTGATTTTCAAAGGACACATAATCTCTCTCTCTCTCTCTCTCTCTCTCTCTCTCTGTGTGTGTGTGTGTGTGTGTGTGTG
>CM065732.1:27230886-27233386 GCA_033310375.1 Conus canariensis
GTACTCTCTCCTCTCTCTCTCTCTCTCTCTCTCTCTCTCTCTCTCTCTCTCTCTCTCTCTCTCTCTCTCTCTCTCGCTAGCAAAACCTCGATGTGAATTTGATCTTGCTGGCCAAATATGACTTGATCTAACTACCCATCTCTCTATGTTTGACATTACTTCCCCCTCCCCTCCAGTCCTCCCCCTCCCCCCCACCCCTCCCCTCCCCTTCCCCGACTCTCCCTTCGTCTTCCTCACTGTCTTTATTCCAATCCAACACAACCCCAACCCAAACCCCCCGCCCCTCCCCCCCCCCGCCGCCCCCCCCCCCCTCTCTGCCCTACCCAGTCCCTCCCGCCCAACCCCTCCAGAGACCCAGTCCTCCACAAATCCCTTATCGAAGCCCAGAGACCATCTTCAGAGGGCTGGTCATATTCCCCTCAACTGGTGGACGGAAGGAAATGGTCAGTCTTCCTACCGAAGACGGCGTGGTTAATCCATCCTTCTATACACTTAGCGGCCGTTTAAACGGTCAAGTGGACCCTTGAGATGAACAGTTCACTGCCGAGCCCACACAAGTGGTGACAGATATATATACACATACACACACGCGCGCGCGCGCGCGCGCGGCGCGCGCGCCCGTAGGGCGCACACACAAACTCGCACATGCACCCATACACACCCACAGCCACATGCGGCAAAGCATCTGTGCGCGCGCGCGCACACACTCACACACACACACACACACACACACAACACACACACACACACCACACACACGCACACACACCACACACACGCATGCACACACACACGCACGCACACGTACACACACATTCACACGTACACACACGCACACGCGTACGCTTACACACCCGAGCGCGCGCGCACACACACACACACACACACACACACACACACACACACACACACACACACACACACACACGCACACTAAAGCAAAGGGTCTGAAGTCTTCAAACAGTGAAGGGACGAGAACCTCAAGAGGAAACAGATCGGGTTCCAGGACTTGTGGGTGGTCACCCTGAGTACTCCTACTTCAGCTCCTGGCGGTCCTCCCGCCGATCATAACGACGACAGAAAAGGCAAACACAGAAAGTTAACCCAGTGAATGGCTGAACTAAACATCGGCTACAGTGGTGGGTTTGGAAAACGTAGGTTGTAATGGTGGTTCTGGAAAACATAGGTAGCAATGATGGCTGTGGCAATTGTAGCTTGGATAACAATTGAATGAAATATGTGGCAGTAGTAGCTCTGAAAAAAAACAGCACCAGCATTTTTAGCGAGGGAAAAGATAGGTATTGCTAATCGCTAAGGACAGAAATACAGCAAGTAAAGCTTGGGTAGAAAAGTTAGCAATAATTGATAGGGAGCACACAGGTTGTTATAACGACCGACAAAAGTTGTAATAAAAGTAGAAGGGAAACATAGATGCCCACGAAAGCCTTTTACAGATAGGGGGGAAACGTGACGTGGAACGAAGGGCAATACTAAGGGGTCGCGCGTGCATAGGAAGAGAGGTAACAATAATAGATTGTGAAAAAAGAGAAAGAAGAAAAAAAAACAAGAACAAGAACAAGAAGACAGATAGTATGATTTCTGACCTTTGTTAAAAAAAAAAAATTAGCAAACAAGGGCTCGCAAAAAAAAAAACAACAACAAACAAACAAACAAACAAACAAAAACACTATGGTAGAGCAAGATGCTTGAAAAAAAATGTATGCTAATAATGGGTTGGGAAAATATTGAATGGGTTGGGAAAACATTGAATGGGTTGGGAAAACATTGAATGGGTTGGGAAAACCCAACCCATTGAACGGGTTGGGAAAACATTGAACGGGTTGGGAAAACATTGAATGGGTTGGGAAAACATCAAATGGGTTGGGAAAATATTGAATGGCTTGGGAAAACATTGAATGGGTTGGGAAAAGAAAGGTATTGAGAATGGCGTGGTAAAGCATTGGTAGCAATAAGGGCGTGGGAAAGCTTTGGAAGCAATGATAGGTTGGGGAAACGTTGGTAATAATCATGGGCTTGGAAAACATTGACGGTGATAATGGCTTGGAAAAACATATGTGGTAAAAATGGCTGGGAAAAACTCATAATAGTAATACATGGGAGAACATAAGTAGCAAGAATAACGTGCAGAACCGAGAGTATTTGAGATGACTTTTGTGAAAGAACCCAGGTAGCAATAATGACTTCAGAAAGAACAAAATGATAATGGCTCGGGTAAACGGAAATGGAAATTATTACCAAGATGACTCAAAGAGAGGAAGAAGACGGGGTGATACTAACTGTAGGAGTTAGCATTAAAATCTGTGAGACAGTCTCGGCAGGTCTACCGGAATTAATAACATGTGTAGTGATGAAATAAATCAATTTTGTGTTGGCAGTGTTAAAAATGGCGGAGATGACAATGCGTTTGATCATTATGCATGCACGTCTGTGGATGTATGCGCATGTGTGTGTGTGTGTGTGTGTGTGTGTGTGTGTGTGT
>CM065732.1:27238386-27240886 GCA_033310375.1 Conus canariensis
TTCAAACAACTCTTGCCCTTGAACGATAGTGTGCAGGAGAAGTGGGGAGATAATTTACTCCCGGCCTTTTGAACTGAGAGAGGCGCCGCTGTTAAACTTTCAGCGTTCTGCATGGAGATTTATGGAAGAACGTTATCATAGCATCCTGATAAATCAGGCTGCATGGCTGCTGGTGACTTTTACCCTTCCCACATCTCTTCTTTCATTCTCTCCATTATACTTCCCATCCACACGCTTCACCCCCTTAGCTCCTCCTTTGCTAAATATGTTGGTGTGCTGTAATAACACAAACGTACGTATGTTGTGTGTGTGTGTGTGCGTGCGTGCGTCCGTGGTGCGTGCGTGCGTGCGTGCGTGCGTGCGTGCGTGTGTCGTGTGTGGTGTGTGTGTTGGTGTGTTGTGTGTGCGCGCGCGCGCCGCGCACGCGCACGCGCGCTCACGCCAGCTTTCTTGCAGAGTTCAGTTCAGTCCAGTTTAGTTTCATCAAGGAGGTGTCACTACGTGCGGACTAGTCCATATACGCTACACCACATCCACTAAGTTTTGAGACCACACTACACATGATTTCAAGCTGATGGATAAATGAATTAGCAACTAAGATGAGAGAATTGAAGAAGAGGGTCTCATGGCTGCGACTTAGCAGATGTCTGACCTATGCATTAGCCCAATGCACTGGTCAGACCTTGAGATGCCTACCTAACTTTGGTTGTTGTTGTTTTTCTTTTGTATGTGTGTGTAGTGAATGTACACATGTGTGTATGGATGTGTGGGCACGGGACCATGTGTGTGCGTGTGCGCATGTGTGTATGTTTGTGTGACGCATGCGTGTGTGTGCGCTTGTGTGTGTGTGTGTGTGTGTGTGTGTGTGTGTGTGTGTGTGTGTGTGTGTGTGTGTGTGTGTGTGTGTGCGTGTGTGCCTGCATGTATGTGGTCGTGTGTGTGCGTGTGTAGAAGTGCGTGTGCATATGTGTGTGCTGTGTGTGTGTGTGTGTGTGTGTGTGTGTGTGTGTGTGTGTGTGTGTGTGTGTGTGTGTGTGTAATTTGTGGGTTTGTGTGAGCGCACGCACGTATTTGCATATATATGTGTACATATATGTGTGTATATGTGTGTGTCTTTGTATGTGGGCGTGTACGCATGTGCGTGTGTATATGCATTTGTGCGTTCATGTGTATGCGTGTATATGCGCATGCGTGTGGGAGTGGACGTGCACATACACGCATGGTAATGTATGTGTAGGAGCGAGCGACGTATACGCGCACGTTTGAGTGTGTGCGTGTGTGTAGCGTGCGCGGTGTTGTGCATGCGCGTGCACCGCGCGCTCGTGTGGTGTGTGTGTGGTGTGTGTGTGGGTGTGTGTAGTGCTGCTGCGTGATGTTCTGAAGATGTTAGATAAGAACAAGACACCATCAATATAATATACGTGCACGTGCACACCACAGGCGCGCGCGGGGCACAACACACCACAACAATACACATTAAGACACACCCCTCAACACATACACCCCCCCCCCACCACAACTAGGCATGCGCGCGCCACCCCACACACCGGCTGCGCCACACACACACGATCACACACACACACACCACACACATCACACACACATACACACACGCACACACACATCACACACACTCACCTTCAAACCAACAAACACACACGACACACAACCATCACACACACACACACACTCACACTCACACACACACGCTTGCGCACTCACGTCGTGACCTCTTAACACCTGCATCACCCACTAATGAACACACACACACACACACACACACATACAACACTCACAACACACACTCCCTGTCCCACCACACACACACCACACCACACCCACACACCACACACACACACCCACACACTCACACACCAACGCTTGCGCACTCACGTCCTGACTCTCTCATTAACCGCTGGCATCCCCCACTAGAACACCACACACACACACACACACACACCACACACACACACACACACACATACACACACGCACACGCACACACACACTCACCCTGTCACACACACACACACACACACACACACACACACACACACACACACACACACACACACACACACACACACACACACACACACCTCACACACCAACGCTTGCGCACTCACGTCCGTGGACTCTCTGATTAACGCACTGGCATCACCCCACTAATGAACACACACCAGCGCCACACGTCAACTGTATGCACTGGGGGCCCTGAGAGATTCAAAGTCTTATCTCGGTTGACATGTGTTTGGTCTTTTGTATCTGTTACTGGAAAGGCCCAGTATGAGATTGCCCCAATCTCTAGGAGTCTTCGCAGTGTTGGCCTTGAGATTATTCCAAAGTTTGTTTGGTTGGTGATGTTTCTTGCTCTCCCTTAAGTCTGGATGTGCGGCCACTTCCTCTCTTGATGCTCAGATCTGAAAGATGGCTATGGTGTAGTGGTTTTGCTCTTGTTTGCTTCAGTGATTCTTCAGATTTCTTATCACATCAGATCGGC
>CM065732.1:27255886-27258386 GCA_033310375.1 Conus canariensis
ATGCTGTTTTCTTTTTTCTTTTTTTTTAACTGAAGACATAAGCTACTTCGTTTTATTACTGTACTTTTTTCCTTGTTTAGTTTAATGTCAGTATAGGTTAGGTGAGATTAACTTAGGCTGCAGATTACGATCGGGTTATTGATCACACTAGTTACGATATTCAATTCTGCGTCAATGTGCCACGTGTGTGTGTGTGTTAGTGTGTGTGTGTTGTGTGTGTGTGTGTGTGTGTGTGTGTGTGTGTGTGTGTATGTGTTGTGTGTGAAAGTGTTGTGTGTTGTGTGTGTGGTGTGGTGTGGTGTGTGTGTGTGTGTGTGTGTGTGTGTACTTGCACGCGTGAATAATTGAATGTAGCACGCGCGTGCGTGCGTGCTGTGTGTGTGTGTGTGTGTGTGTGTGTGTGTGTGTGTGTGTGTGGTGTGTGTGGTGCGTGCGTGCGTGGGGGTGGTGTGTTGTGTGTTGTGTGTGTGTGTGTGGTGTGTGTGTGTGTGTGGGGAGGAGGAGGAGGAGGAGGAGGACAGCAAGGATGGAGTGCGGGTGGGGCGGGTATGCACGCGTTAGTTCGTGGGAGTGCGCGCGCGCTTGTACTTCCTTGCCTGTGTGTGTGTGTGTGTTTTGGTCTTGGGGATAGGACAGGTTTATTTGCCTAGACTCGAACTATCATGATCTGCACAGTGTTCTTTACCATATACTTTGAACATTTTCCACGCGTCAAAAAAAAATGTAAAAGAAAAAGGAAGGTGATCGAACTGTGGAAGTGGAAGAAAAAAAGAAGGAAAAAACTGAAGGGGCATAGTTTGGGGGTTGTACAGGAACAGGATGGGGAATGGGCGTTGTTCCTCCATTCATTTTAAATATTTAGACAGACAAGAAAAATGTTAACTTTGCAATCATTCAGCGGCGCCCTCTATCGAACAAACATCAAATAATGTTTAGAGGCGTTCGGTCTGTGTGTATTGTATCTGCGTGAATCGGAGCTTTAGGAGTGAGGTGTGTGTGTGTGTGGGTTTTTTTTTTTTTTTTTTTTTTTTTTTTTCTGAAGGCCTTTGAGCGCTGGGGTCAGACACTCGTGTGTGTTAACATTGCCGAGGAAAGAGTAAAAGAGTAGTGTACAACACACACAAACGCGCGCACGAACGCACGCATGCACGCACGCACGCACACATGCACGTACACACACACACACACACACACACACACACACACACACACACACACACACACAGAGGACAGACGAGAGAGACAGAGAGAGAGAGACAGAGAGAGAGACAGAGACAGAGACAGAGAGACAGAGAGAAAGGTAGATATAGATAAACATTTATACGTATGTATGTGTACATTTATCTATTTATACATCTCTCTCTCTATATTATACATATAGAGAGAGAGAGAGAGAGAAGAGAGAGAAGAAGAGAGAGAGAGAGACAGAGACAGAGAGACAGAGAGAGACAGAGAGAGACAGAGAGAGAGAGAGAGAGAGAAAACACACACACATACACACATGCAACATACATTCGTACATACATACATACATCATACATACATACATACATACATACATACATACATACATACGTACATACATACATACATACATACATACATATACACACGCATAGACGCACAACTATATAGGTGGATAGAAAAAGAAAAGAAAGTAAAGGGGAGAAAGGAAGGAAGAACAGCGAGAAGACGGGAGGGAGGAAGGAAGGAAAGAGAGACAAAAGGAAGGGAGGAATGCATACAAAAAGTGTAAGAATTGGAGGCAAGAAAAATGGAAGAAAACAAAAAAGAATGAATGCATTAAGGAAGGAAGAAAGGAAGGAAAGAAAGAAAGAAGAAAGAAAGAAAAATAGGAACGGCGGAAGGAAAGAACGACGGGGAAACCTGAAGGAAGGAGGGGCGAAAAGAGCGGACTAACGAAGGAAAAGGAGTAAACAAGGAAGTCAGGAAAAAAGGAAGGAAGGGGGGAAAAGGAAGAAAAAAAGGAGAACAGAAGGAGGAAAGAAGGAAGGAAGAAAGGAAGGAAGGATGGAAGAAAAGAACAGAAGAAAGGAAGGAAGGAAGGAGGAAGGGAGGGAGGAAAGAAGGAAAGAAGGGAGGAAGAAAGGAAGGAAGGAAGGAAGGAGGAAGGGAGGGAGGAAAGAAGGAAAGAAGGGAGGAAGGAGGGTAGGAAGAAAGGAAGGAAGGAAGAAAATAAAGACGTAAGAAAGTAAGGTAAGAAGTGAGGAAGAACGAACAGAAGGAAAGAAGGATAGGAAGGAAGTGAGAAAAGAAGAAAGGAAAGAAGAAGAAAGAAAGGATGGAAAGAAAGATGAAAGGAAGGAAAGAAGGAAGAATGGAATATAAGAAGGAAACAAAGTGAGGACGAAAGAGAGGCAAGATGGAAGGATGGAAGGAGGGGAAAGAGAGAGAGAGGGAGAGAGAGAGAGAGAGAGAGAGAGAGAGAGAGAGAGAGAGAGAGAGAGAGAGCATAAACGGAGGTGAAAAGATTGATTTG
>CM065732.1:27260886-27263386 GCA_033310375.1 Conus canariensis
GGCCATCAGGTAGACAGACAAACACTTCAACCTTTTTGACCACGGGAACCTCTGAAAGAATATTCTGAGCAATGATGAAATTACCATTTGTAGCAGGTGCTGATGAATATGATCAAGGCAATACCACATATGTATCACCATCGCCAAGCCGGCTCCGCGACTTAGCGATTATTGTCCTCAGTAGGGGGCTTAGTAGGTGGTGTCCTGCGTATGTTGGATCAGAACAGGCACCACTGAACACCACCAAAACGACTCGGCAGCAGTGCAGTGTCTCCACCGGTGGGTTGTCTCTTCTTGACGGCTTGACATTGACTGCTCCCTGTGGATTGCCTGTGCCGGGGCTGCGTCGGGATGTGCCGGGCTGCGGCTGTGGACGGGGGGAAGGGGGTGGGGTGGGGGTGGGGTCGGAATGATCGGCGTGGGTGCAATGCCACTGAGGTGGCACACAAGATGGGACAGCAAAACAAATGTATTATCATCACACAAAAAGCCTGTGTTTTCCTTTGAGATGGTGGGTAGATTTAAAAAGATGTGAACAGACACAACTGGAAGATTGTACAGGGAATTTCAGCAATATTCTCTTCAAGATAAAATAAAAACTCTAGCCGTCTTAGTAGGCTTAACCAAAGCATTCGATAAAGTGTGGAAAGAAGGTCTCCTCTTCAAGCTCCTCCGAAAAAAACGTATGCGGAAACATGTTCTGGGGGATCCACAGCTACTTGTTTCAGCGAACAGCTAGAGTCAAACTGGAAGGCCAGACAAGCCCACTGGTGAAGATCAGGGAGGGGGTTCCTCAAGGTAGTGTCATATCACCAACTCTTTTCCTCATCTTCATCGATGACATTGCTGACCAACTGACAAGCCATATCTCAAGGACGTTCCATGCAGATGACCTTGCCGTATGGACAAAAGCAGAACAGACAAACACAGCAGCTTACAGAATGCAGGAAGCAATGAACTGCATCTCAAATTGGGCAAATGAGTGGATGGTCACCATCAACAGGACCAAAACGGAGGCCACTTGCTTCTCACTCTCCCCTAAGAGAGAGGCTTTCACCCTTCAGATGGAATGCCAAGACATTCCACAAGAAGATACCCCAACCTATCTCGGGGTAAAGCTGGACAGAAGGCTAACGTGGTCCCCGCACATCAATACCACGCACAGCAAAGCAGTGAGAAAGATGGCTGTGATGAAGAAACTGGCTGGAACAAAATGGGGAGCTAACATGAAGATCTTGACCCAAGTACACAGTGGCACTGTAAGACCCCACATGGAATACGCTTCCAACGCCTGGTCAACAGCCGCCAGGACCAACATGAACAGCTTGACCAGAGTGCAGAATGCAGGCCTCCGCTTGATCACAGGAGGAATGAAGACCATTCCCATTGCTGCGATGGAGAAAACATCAGGCCTCCACTCGTTGGACGAACGAAGAGAGGAAAAACAACCAAGACAAAGTGAAAAGATGAAAAGACTCCCATCCCATCCACTGCACACCAAACTCCATGTTCCAACAAAGAACAGACTCAAGCGCCAGAGCCCCAACCATCTAAGCAAGGCGCGTCAGGAAAAGTACAGAAAATTGCTACCAACAGCAGACCACCCAGTGGAAATGCTCCAAGTCTGCGTAGAGTGGACAGCTAATACTCCCCACATCAGCCTTGACATTCTTGGCATTGGAGCTAAAGAAGACCACAGCGAAACAGAACTCAAGTCCAGGACTCTTGAGGCCCTAGCCAGGGACTACCCACGCACTACTTGGGCCCGAGTCTACACAGATGGCTCTGCGGAGAAAGCTGTGAGAAATGGGGGAGGCGGTGTTTTCATCAAGTTCCCAGATGGCATTTCAATCAGCAAGTCTGTAGCCACCGGTAGCTTCTCAACTAACTACAGAGTAGAAGCATGTGCCCTTCTCACTGCTGTACAGATACTAAATGAAAGGGACATCTTACCAACCCACACGGTGTTCCTTACAGATTGTCGAGCCGTCCTTCAAAGCCTCCAGAGGAGAGAAAGAGAGCAGATCCTACAGGAAATCATACAGGAACTGCACACCTTGAGCAGGAAAACACCAGTCCTGCAGTGGATTCCCTCCCACTGTGGTATTGCAGGAAATGAAAAGGCGGACAGACTCTCCAAGGCGGGCAGCCAACAAGACCAAATAGCCCATGCTGTATTCTACAGAGAAGCGAAGACCATCATCCGTAGCCAGTTCAGGACAGCATGGAGAGAAAGACTACAGGTGGAGGTAGAGAAGGATGACATTCACCATTTTGAGCGTGCCCAACAAGTCGCCATCTTCAGACTAAGAACTGGACATTGTCAGTTGCTCTCCCACCTCTATCGCCTGAACATATCGCACATAGATGAGTGCCCATGTGGCACTGGCCACAAAACCCAGCCCACGTACTTCAGTCCTGTCCCACGTTCGACAGCCTGCGGCGTGAGTTTTGGCCCGGTGCAGTGGAACTCCAAGAAAAGCTGTGTGGAACGGCGGAC
>CM065732.1:27275886-27290886 GCA_033310375.1 Conus canariensis
TACATTTTATACTATTTGCATAATGTCTCTAGTTTTTCAGCAACTTTTTTCCTCCCCACACTTTCGTTTTGTTTCATTTACTACTCTTCGCTGGCTGCTTTGGGGGTGCTATTGGATTCTTTTTTGCACCCTTGGTGGTGAGAACACCACAGTATTATGGACTGTGGTGTGTCTCTATTTGACGCCAGGAGCGCAGACACAACCAGCCGTGTCTCCCTGATGAGTCCGACCCAGCGGACGAAAGGCCTCGGAGCAGGCAATACAAATATATCTGCCTTCAAAAGGGATTGCGATGGTTCCCTTATGCAGCTAGTGAAGAGTTTTCATATCTGTAACATATTTTCTTAATTTCATGTTCCCAGTTTCTCCATCTTCAAATTCCCCCCCCCCCCCCCCCCCCCCCCCCCCCCCCTCCTTAAGTCCAAATCTTTGCCAAGTCATTACTATGAAGATAGTTCAGTTGTTGGCCTGCGCTTGTTTTTTTCCCCCACTATTAGATTGTTCGTCTATGTATTTGTCTGACTTTATTCAAGTTTAAAAGGCTGTGCCGGTCTTGAATACAAGTTACTCTGTGTTAGGTTTTCTTATGGGAGCAAAAAATACCCAACTTGTTTACTGTTTATCGTTTACTGTTCCCTGCCTCATTTCATTTCCGATTTTGTTTTGATTAAATTGAGGTTATTTGTATTTGTTTCTGTCCGTCTGTGTGTTTGTCTTTTGATCTCCCTTACATCTTTGGGTGGATCCTCAGGCGTAGGCTCAAAAATTGTCCCTTACATTTTATACTATTTGCATAATGTCTCTAGTTTTTCAGCAACTTTTTTCCTCCCCACACTTTCGTTTTGTTTCATTTACTACTCTTCGCTGGCTGCTTTGGGGGTGCTATTGGATTCTTTTTTGCACCCTTGGTGGTGAGAACACCACAGTATTATGGACTGTGGTGTGTCTCTATTTGACGCCAGGAGCGCAGACACAACCAGCCGTGTCTCCCTGATGAGTCCGACCCAGCGGACGAAAGGCCTCGGAGCAGGCAATACAAATATATCTGCCTTCAAAAGGGATTGCGATGGTTCCCTTATGCAGCTAGTGAAGAGTTTTCATATCTGTAACATATTTTCTTAATTTCATGTTCCCAGTTTCTCCATCTTCAAATTCCGCCCCCCCCCCCCCCCCCCCCCCCCCTCCTCTTAAGTCCAAATCTTTGCCAAGTCATTACTATGAAGATAGTTCAGTTGTTGGCCTGCGCTTGTTTTTTTCCCCCACTATTAGATTGTTCGTCTATGTATTTGTCTGACTTTATTCAAGTTTAAAAGGCTGTGCCGGTCTTGAATACAAGTTACTCTGTGTTAGGTTTTCTTATGGGAGCAAAAAATACCCAACTTGTTTACTGTTTATCGTTTACTGTTCCCTGCCTCATTTCATTTCCGATTTCCAGTACCCTTCAACCACACCCGCTTTGCCCCTCCCTCCACACCACCCTCCCCCCTTCTTCCTCCCACTATCCACTCTCCCTCTCCTCTAATTCCATTTTTTCCAATCGTCTGTCCCTTCCCTACAGGCTGATACTCCTGCGGATACTCCCTGTATAGACAGGCAAGGATTAATCCCATCTGCCCAACAAAGGGAGTGGAGTTTTGTGTGTATGACCGTTTTTTTATCCTGCCATTAAGGCAGCCATACTCCAACTTCGGGGAAGGTGCATGCTGTGTGTAACGTGTCATCCATACCAACGGCCAAACTGGCCTTCTCTTCCGAAAGTTGGTGATGGGATTTTACGTGTGTGCATGATGTTATGCGTGCGTTCACACACGGAACTTTCGGTTTATAGTCTCATTCGAAGGACAGTATGGGAAATGGAGTCAGAACCAATATTAACTCCGAGGGAAAAAATCCCCCTGTACCGAAACGGCTCGGCGGAGATTCGAACCCGCAACCCCAGGATTACGAGTCCGGCGCTCTACCACTGAGCTATTCCGGCCCCGACCTTAGTTCAAAGTGAGGTGACTGCAGGCGGAAACTGAAATAAGCTGAAAAGAAAAATGACTGTGCCGTCGAACGAAAGAAACAAACAAATCACATGACAAACACGACGCGTTTCGACCTCTCTGATCTTCTTCATGTAAGACAAACAACAACATCCAAGACAATGAAAACGAAGAATGAATGATCACTTAGGCTATCTCCTCAAATTGGGCGCAACATGGAAGAGGAATTACGTCCTAACCTCGATTAACCGTGCTCTCTCTCTTTGTGAGGAACGTCTGCATGCATTATTTCCCTTCTGCCAGCTAACTAGTTCATGCCAGAGATCTATTTTAATAAGACGCTTTAGTACGTGTGCCCTGTTTCTTGAGTGACTTGCTGCGTATGTATTGTGCGTCATAAGAGAGTGACGTATATCTGACGTCATTCTTTGACAAAACAGACATGATTCGCTTTTTTTTAAATTGTTGTTGTTGCTGTTGTTGTTGTTGTTGTTGTCGTCGTCGTTGTCGCTGTTGTTGTTGCAACAATGCAATATTTGTAATGAATTCCTAATCTTTTATTGAAGAGATCTGTTTCTGTTTATAAAAAAAACAAAAAAAAAGACTTCAATTATCTGCTTGAATGCCTTTTCACCTGGTCGATGAACCACAACGGTCAACTTATATACAGTTACTTACTTAGCGTCTTTCTTGTTCTTGTTCTTCTTCATTCCATGGGGAATCATAGGGGAACCACATTGAAGAACACTTCTCCAGCTTCTTCTAGCTCTGCCTGTTGTATGCCAAGGCCTGGTGCTCTGCAAGTGCTTTCCCTGTCAACTGGGCAATGTTGTGAAGCAGTTTTTTTGTTTGTTTGTTTGCTTTGTCAGCATCTCCGTCTTTTTCCTTGAACAATTCCCTGAAGGATTCTTTAAGCAAGGCCACTGGATCCAATTACATTGCCACACCAACGAAGTTTTCTTCTCCTGACTAATGTTAGTAGATCTTCGTATGGTCCTGTAACGCTGCCCGGTGGTTTGCCGCACTTGTCGATTAGTGGTATGATCAGTATATCTGATGTTTAGTTATGGTTTGACGCACTTGTCGATTAGTGGTATGATCAGTATATCTCATTTCTAGGACTTGGATCCTTCTTTCCAGATCCGCTGTGAAGGTCTATGTATTGCATCCATACAAGACGATGGAATATAGCTGTGCGCACAGGCGCCTGATCTCGTGTTTCATGGCGATGGTCTTCCAGTGAGGTTGTAATCTGGTCATACTGTTGTGTTGTCTTTACAGCCATTGCCGTCTTTTCCCCATTTCAACGATTTCACTGCAGCTAGGGCCTATGACTTTTTCACGGAATATCGGGAAGTCGTGGGTCTGTTGACGGATTCAGATCTGCACGGTTGATCAGCGGCTGCAATTCTACAGCTGCGTGTTTTGGGCTCTCTCTCTCTCTCTCTCTCTCTCTCACACACACACACACACACACAACACACACTAACACACACACACAACACACAACACACACACACACACACCTCAAGATCGACCGAAATTCCATTCCGTAGTTCTTGCGTCATCAAAATTTGTCGTCATCTTTGTGAAAGGATCGTGGCTTCACTGTTCGGTTCCAACCTCACCGTTTCAGTTTCAGTTTCAGTTTCATCACGGAGATGTCACTGCGTGCGGATTAGTCCATATACGCAACACCACATGCGTTTAATTTCGAGACCATACTGCGCACACTCATTGCCGTCGTCCTTGATCCACATTCTGTTGTTATTGTTGGTGGTGGTGGTGGTGGTGGTGTTGGCTGTGGTGGTGGTATTTTTTTCCCCGAGACCTTTCGTTGAATAGGCTTCAGCTGTTTGTTTGTTTTAATTTAACTGATAAGACTGAGGGTGGGAGTGTAGAGGGGAAAATAATCTCGATGGCGGAGGTAATAATGGGAACAATAGGGTGCTCTATATCAAATGAAGTAAGTACACACACGAACGCACGCACGTGCGCGCACGTGCATGCGTATATACGTACGTGTGTGTGTGTGTGTGTGTGTGTGTGTGTGTGTGTCTGTGTCTGTGTCTGTGTGCGTGCGTGTGCGTGCGTGCGTGCGTGGTGTGTGTGTGTGTGTGTGTGTGTGTGTGTGTGTGTGTGTGTGTGTGTGTGTGTGTTTAAACACGTTCTTTCAACTTAGCCCTCAGATGGTCTTTTGCAGTCGACTATAAACGTCACGGAGTGAACTGAAAACGTAACACACAAAACATCATCACCTCAGGCTCGCGACCGCGCCCATTGCAACGTATACAGTCGACCGCGTTCATTCTCCAAGACTTCCACCCACTGACAACATCTTCCTAAGATTCCAGCATCACTGCCAGACATCACCCCCACCGCTCCCCTCCTCATCTCATCCCTCCCTCTCCCCCCCCCCTTCCCCTCAATCCTCCGCCCTCTTTCCCCCACTCATCCCCCTCTCCCTCTCCACCCCCCCCCCCCCCCCAATCTCCCGTCCCTTCCTCCCAGTCCAAGACCCTCCCGCCGAAAGCATCCCCCCTTCTCCAGTCCCCCCTCCTGCCCCCCACCCCACCCCCACCCCACCCCGCTACCCCTCTACCCCTCCGAAAGCGACAACTCCTTGGCAAGAAATCGAAGCCGTTGACAAGATGGACAAGGGAAAGTGACAAGCGAAGCACGCGCATCTCGGCTCGTGCCGGGCGCGCGCGAGGCTCTCGATGTCAGGGGCGAAGGAGCGTGTTTATGTGGGATAATTGAAGACTGGCGTCGATGTCCAAACTCATTGCCTCCGCTGACCTAACCACAAGGCGGCCTGGCCCACAGCGCTGACGGAATCAGACTTTGGGAGAGGGGGGGGAGGGGGAGGGGGCAAGAACTTTAGGAGGGAGAGGGAGAAAGGAGGAGGTAGGAATGGGGAGATATAAAAAAAAGAAAAAAGAAAGAAAGAAAAAGAGGGCTGGAAGGAAAGATATAAAACAGACAATAGAACGGGGGGGGGGGGGGGGGGGGGGGGAGAGAGAGAGAGAGAGAGAGAGAGGAGAGAGAGAGAGAGAGAGAGAGAGAGGTGGGTTGTAGGGGGCAAAAAGGAGTAGTGAAGAAGAAACTATATAGATGAAAAAAAAAAAAAAAGAAAAAAGTGATGTTAGCAGACGGACAAAGAGAGAGAGAGAGAGAGAGAGAGAGAGAGAAGAAGAGAGACAGACAGACAGACAGACAGACAGACAGACAGACGGGACAGACAGACACAGTGAAGAGGGGTAAAAAGGTAGAGAGAGGGTGGGATACTTTTAACAATTACTGTCATTAGCTTAACAGACTTTGTGACAGGAGATGCAAGAATTCGTTTCATTTCAGGAAATGAAATAGAAAAAACGAACTAAATGAAAAAAATGATATCAGTAAATAAATAAGGAAATAAATGAATAAATAAATAAACGAAACTAGCAGAACTTGACACAAATATAACGAAAAACAAACAGATAAACCATACAACATTCATTCTCATTATCTTGACCATCGAACTAAAGTTTTGGTGAATAAACTTTTGAACGAATTATTTCATACAATACGACTCCTTCTTGCTCATCAAGTCAAAATATAAATTAAACGTTAAACCATTCCAGCCATTGGGTCGTTAACTATTGCGGTCTTTTTTCTTTTTTTTTTCTTTTTTTTTCATATTATCCCTAGCTCGAATGTACATTTTGCAAGCAGTAAGACAATTTATTTCGTTTTCTCACAGTTTTCCTATTGTTCCAGAGACTGCAACAACTGAATAGGTTTTGACTTTAATTTTGAAGACCATACTCATATATCGGACAGAGGAAATATCATAGATGTATTTGGGCCACCACACTCTATTCAGTCTTAAACCAACGATCACGGATCTGACCCTAGTCAGACTAATTGTGTATCCTCCTTTTGTCATAACTGAAGTGTATATTTCTGTTTAAGATACTGAAAGGCACAGAAGCAAGATTGTGCATATCACCATTTACATTTCTTCACGCGAAGAAGAAAAGCAAATCCCCCACACACACACACACACACACACACACACACACACACACACACACATACGGATACGGATTTTTAATTCATACAGGCCATGGCCCCTAATGAAGGGGGTGTTGTGATCAAATCGTTTCAGACAGAAATAAGCAAATCATCAAACATCTAGGCATCCACAAGTAAAAGCAGACTCGATATTAAACAACATACAACAATCAATTCTTAACTACAGGCCATACTTCGAATGTTAAATGCCTTGTACAAGAAAGTAGCAAAACGTTTTACAGTAGTTTCATTTGTAGATGCCAGTTAGTATTGACAGTCGAAAAGAAGGATTCTACAATATTTTTGATGAATTAACTGATTCCTCGGGTCACTTAGAGCGGGACAGCACAACACAAAATGAACTTCATTTTCTTCGGCACAAAACGGACATGTCAGTTCAAGTTTATTATGCTTCATATAACGATAATAATGAACAGAAAGATCAGAAATACCTAATCTGAACTTTGTCATGATATATCTTAAATGATTGTCCATTTCAATAGATAAATACACCGGCACACAATGTATAGATCTGAACTGTCTATAAAAAGCAAATCGGTCACTTTCATGAACGTGACATGACCATTCTTGCCATTGCAATCTATCAATCTATTCCGAAATGCATGAAGAAATCCATGTATGTCCCCAACGCTCTGTTGAAGCCAAACATAGCCAAATCCAAGTTTATGTAATTTAGTCCTCACGTTAGAAACCCAGTTTCTTTTCCCTCTACCATCCAAATCATACAACATATTATATGCATTCCTGGGCAACATTGAAATTTCCATTTGTGTTATTTTCAACCAATAATATATGCAAGCTGTCGCAGAATTCAAATATATTGGATATCTGTTTACTTCGCCGTCGACTAAATCGTTAGGTGTTCGCATGCTCACTCCTAGGAACTTTTTCAATGCAAATAAATGGACATTTTCACAATGAGCAGCAGAATCATAAAGATCCCAAATTTCAGCTCCATACTGAGCGATATGCGATAGGCTGTATCTGAGAATCGAACAATTTTATAAACAGTTTCAAAGATTGGTTTTCTGATTTTGATAAGTGTTGCATGATACATAGCAGTGCACACTTAGCTCTACTGGCAAGATCCTTGCATGCAAAGGTAAAGCTTAATTTTGTTGAAAAATATATTCCTAAATATTTATATACGCTGACCACAGGCGTTAACACTCCATTGTAAGTCCACCTTGAGAGAGAGAGAGAGAGGAGAGAGAGGAGAGAGAGAGAGAGAGAGAGAGACAGACAGACAGACAGACAGACAGACACAGACAGACAGAGACAGAGACAGAGACAGATTCAGATTTATCTATATATAACTGGTCAAGGCCCAAGCGAAGAACAGGGGGGGGACGGGGGGGGGGGGGGGGGGGGACACGAATGATTCAAAAGCAGTTTCAAGAAAAGACAATTTTTTTTCCATGCCCAAAGGCTTTGAAGAAAAACGATGAAAAATGTGTAACAACTTCAGCAGAAGTAGATGATGGGAGTAGGCTCAGTTTAAACAAAGATGGATGTCTGTAGTATTTCGGCTTAATAAACTTTCTCTAATGCTCATGAAAGCTGAGCACGACAGGACGAAGTGTAATTGGTTGTCTGTTATTCTTTACATAAAGTACAAAGCAAATCACAATCATTACACGATCAATATCTTCTATGATGGATATCTAATGCAGATATTCCTAGTCCGAATTTCTCTGTTACCTGTTTTAGGTGCCTATCTAATTTCCGCAAATCTGCAACCAAACAGCCGTTGACGGAAAAGACAGACAAACTGTATAGTATTACCAACCCCTTGATTCAGCCAAACAAATCCAAATCCTTATTCAAACAGACTCATTTTCATCAGAGAGAGAGAGAGGAGAGAGAGAGAGAGGGGAGAGAGAGAGAGAGAGAGAGAGAGAGAGAGAGAGAGAGAGAGAGATCAAATCAGACAGGCCAACGAATAGAGAGAGCGACCCACACAGACTCACACAGACCTCGAGGTCCATATTGAAACAGATCGGGGAAAATTGAGTTCAACTGGAAGGGAAAGGGGAAGGGGCTGGGCGGAAGGGACCGGAGGAGAGGGGGAGGGGGAGGGAGGGGGAGAGAGCGAGGAGGCCAGAGGGAAGGAGGGAGGGTATGTCTGGAACTGCAGGGGAAAAAACCAGAAGGGACGGAGAAAGGGAGGAAGGGGGCGGGGCGATAAAGAGACAGATAGACTGACAGAGAGCAAACATCAGAGACGGAATCACTGAAGTGTTACGTCGTGCCCACGATGGTGCCAGTTCTGTGCTGATCGCAAAAGCCAGCGGTCCAGCTGTGTGGAGCAAGGAGGGCAGGAAAGCGGGTAAAAAAAAAAAAAAAAAAAAAAGAGAGAGGAGAGAGAGAGAGGGAAAAAAAATTGAAATAGAACATAATAAGAATAGATGTCAGAAAGGCGTAAACAAATCGCACGCGCGCACGCGCACGTGTACACACACACACACACACACACACACACACACACACACACACACACACACACACACACACACACACAACACACCACGCACGGACGCACGCAAGCATACACACGCACGCGCACAAATAAACAGAAACGCCCGAGTGCACACGCACACACACATAAACGCACACACACACATACACGCGCACGCGATCGCTCACACGCACGCACGTGCACACACACACACACACACACACACACACACACACACACACACACACACACCACACACACACACACACACGCACGCACGCACACACACACACACACACACGCACGCACACGCACACACACGCGCGCGCGCACGCACCACACACACACACACACACACACACACACACACAACATACACACTCATGCACACGCTCATACACACACACACACAAACATACAAGCACACATACACGCACAGGCGCGCAAACGCCAAGAGGCAGGAGAGAGAGAGAGAGAGAGAGAGAGAGAGAGAGAGAGAGAGATCGGATCAGGAACAGCAATTCTTATCGAAGGTTAAAAAAAAAAAGCATGAAAGGTGGGGGGAAAATGAAAATAAAGAAGAAAAAGTCCAGATAAGGTGGGAGGCAGGCGTGCGGAGGGACAGGGGGAACGAGATACCAGCCTGGAGAGAGGAGAGAGAGAGAGAGAGAGAGAGAGAGAGAGAGAGAGAGAGAGAGGAGAGAGAGAGAGAGAGAGAGAGAGAGAGAGGAGGGGAGGAGGGGTGGCAGTGGGGGCGAGGGACAGGGACTCTCACAAAACAGGCAGGAGGAGAGAGAAGAGAAGAGAAGACAGAGACATATAGAGGGCAAAGGTCACAGACTGGAGGTTAAAGAGAGGGTCCAGAGAGGCGCTGTCATGCAGTCTGGAATGAAGATGGAACCACCGCGGGGAGGAAGGAAAGGAAGCGAAGGATCACATTTATCACTTAACACACAGCCACCCGGCTCAATGCCCCCCCGCCTGAAGAAAGTTCCAACACAGTCCTTCCAGCCAATAACAGCACCGCCATCGACCCACGTGACGTAAGGCCAGAGTTCACATCTAACATCCCGGGGTCATACAGTCTATAGGTCAAAGGTCGGAGTCAGTGTTTTGGGCGGGGTCATATTATTGTATCCGAACTGTCTGAATAGAGTGGGAATCCTTTCCTTTTGTTGTCGGGTATTTTGGGGTTGTTTTTTTTTCGCCGTTAGATTTTGGATTAAAAAAGAGATTAATGCCGCGAATAACAGCCGAGGATGTTGAAAAGAGCATGACCTTTGGACATTTTTGTGTTCCGGCGCCGATGGAGCGACGGTCTTTGAGAGGAGAGAGAGAGAGTGGAAAATGGAAGGGGAAGGCAGCATAGTGTTTGTTTGTTTGTTTGGATTTCTTTTTCTACAATGCCTTCACAATTTGCTTACGTGTTTGTTTGTTTGTTTGTTTCGTTTGTTTTTTGTAGCTTTGTAGCAAAACTACAATGCTCCCGAATAACTGCCACGCTTTCAAAGTTTTTAAGGCAAAACCCTATTGCTTACTTTTTTTTTTGTTTTGGTTTTGTTTGTGTTTGTTTGTTTCTTTCTTTTAATATTGTTTGATAGCAGAATTATAATGCCTTCAACACACACACACACACACACAACACACACAACACACACACACAACACACACACACAAAAGCACACACACACCACACACACGACACACACACAACACAAAAGAGAGAGAGAGAGAGAGAGAGAGAGAGAGAGAGAGAGAGAGAGAGAGAGAGAATGTTATGCCTTATCTGTAAATCTAATCCGCCGATGAAACAAAAACCTTTTGCTTGAAAACATCCGTGAAACAGAAAAAAAAACTTAGTATTTGAACAGTTTAAGCAATATGCTTGGAGAAGTTGGAAGAGGTTGACCAAAACGTAGGGGGGGGAGGGGGGGGTCTACACAACATAAGATATTCCTTCAAGTCAGTTCAGCAGAGTAGAGCATTTTTGGCCAGTGGAACAGCAATGTGTGAGGCTGCTGGATGCACACGGCAGTTACCTGACGGTGGCGTCTTTCGCCAGTAAGCTCTGTGTATGATATGGGCTGTACCAGGCAATGGGAACGCTCCCGTGGAGGTTCTGTAATGTCACATCCAGAGGCCATCACACAATGGCATCTGCCAGGGAACAATTATGTCCCTTGGCATCTTAATGGAATGCCCTGTGCGTGCCTGCACCCTATGTGAACACAGCGCAGGCTTCCAAGGGTGGTGCAGGATTGCTCCAAGCTGGTTGGTTCAGCAGCTGAAGACAGTAAGGCCTACTTCTCTGGATCCCACTCGTACCTTACGGTTTATCTTCTTTTTCTTTCAACATAAAATAGAGAACATCCCGGGGTTCATCTCCTAGAGGTCCACACCTCCCACCCCTACTTGTCATGCGTTCATGGCGTCCCTGTATCTATTGACTTTACATGTTGCACGTTTTGAACTTTCAAATAACAACGGGTTCTATCTTTCAAGAATAAGAACATTAGTATAAGCATTTTTGTGGAAACAGCAGTCATAGTGTGGGATTGGAGTCACATTTTAAATGGTAATGAAGCATGCAACGTTTCGTCGAAAATAATTACAATCAAGCAGTCAACAAAGAAAAAAAAAGAATAAAAAGAAAACCAACGCAGGGTATTCGCAGGGGTCTTTGGCATGTTTTTCAGGTGAGAGAGTTTAGTCAAATGCTTAATTATTCAAATCTTTGACAGGCTCAAAGATTGTCCCCTACATTTTATACTGTTTGCATAATGTTTTAGTTTTTCAGCAACTTTTTTCCTCTCCACACTTTCGTTTTGTTTTATTTACTCCTTCTTCTGGCTGCTTTGGGGGTGCTGTTGGATTCTTTTTTTAACCCTTGGTGATGAGAACACCACAGAGTTATGGACTGTGGTGTGTCTCTATTTGACACCAAGAGCACAGACACAATCTTTTGTGTCTCTATGATGAGTCGGATCCAACGGACGAAAGGCCTAGGAGCAGGTGATACATATAGATCTGTCTTCAGGAGGGATTGCGATGGTTCCCTAACGCAGCTAGCGAAGGGTTTTCATACATAGAATATATTTTCTTCATCTTCAATTTTTTTTTTTTTAAATTTTAAATCTTTGCCAAGTCATTACTATAATGATGGAAGAATTGTTAACCTACACTTGTATTGTTTGGTCAATCAGTGCGCGATTGCATCTCTTAGGAGATCCAAGTAAAGGTTGCTCTGCACAATTCTTAGCCGCTGACAATGCTTGGGTTATTGAACAGCAGAACTGACCACTCAGACTGTTCCATATCTTTTGATCTCCCTTGCATCCTTAAATGGATCCTCAAGCATAGGCTCAAAGATTGTCCCCTACATTTTACACTGTTTGCTTAATGTTTGTAGTTTATCGCAACTTTTTTCCTCTCCACACTTTCGTTTTGTTTTATTTACTACCATCTGCTGGCTGCTTTGGGGGTGCTGTTGGATTCTTTTTTTTTTAACCCTTGGTGGTGAGAACACCGCAGAATTACGGACTGTGGTGTGTCTCTATTTGACGCCAAGAGCACAAACACAATCAGCCGTGTCTCCGTGATGAGTCGGATCCAACGGACGAAAGGCCTAGGAGCAGGTGATACATATAGATCAGTCTTCAGGAGGGATTGCGATGGTTCCCTCATGCAGCTAGCGAAGGGTTTTCATATATAGAATATATTTTCCCATTTTCTTCATCTTCAATTTTTTTTTAAATTTCAAATTTTTGCCAAGTCATTACTATAAAGATGGACGAATGGTTAACCTGCACTTGTTTTCCACCACTACTAAATTGTTCAGCATTATATTGAATATTTTCAAAGAAATGGGGAAGAAGGGGTGAGGAGTTTTCCTTTGCTTCGTGTGCGCATACGTTGCAGCGTAATTAGATGTAGTATTTACTTTCTGCATGCATGTTTCTATGCACGTTTACGCGCATGTAGATATACATGCAGGTTCGTATGTTTGTAAATATATATGTATGACACACACAGAACAGCGCGCGCCAATTAAACACACAGACACATAAAAACAAGCACGGGCGCGCGCACTCGCTCACTCACACACACACATTCAGACGCATGCACGCACACACATACGTGTACAAACGCACACATGCGCGAGCACGCATGTACGCACGCACACAGACACCGATGCACAAAAACATGCGCGCGCGCGCCACAAAAATCAAGATGAATACACAGTCATGCAGAGAGAGAGAGAACACGTCTCTCTCTCTCTCTCACATGCAGGCATGCACACACATACGTGCATAAGCGCGCGCGTACACACACACAAACACGCGCGCGCGCGCGCACACACACACAACATACACGCGCGCGCGCACACACAC
The DNA here is from genome assembly GCA_033310375.1 of Conus canariensis. NCBI lineage: Eukaryota > Metazoa > Mollusca > Gastropoda > Neogastropoda > Conidae > Conus > Conus canariensis. Next base: position 27,288,801 of record CM065732.1, read on the forward strand.
ACACAAGCGCGGATGCGCACGCGCAACGGAGAGAGATGCAGATGCAGATGCAGATGTTTATTCGTAAAGGCCATAGCCCCTTAGAAGGGGGTAAATAAATGACAAATCGCGCAATTCATCAATGCAAACTCAATTTGACAAACTTAACATGTGTTATCTTAACACATCATTTCGCATTCTGAAAGCTTTATACAAATACAAAGCGAACTGTTTGGTAGTGTTTTCATTCGATGATGCCATTAACATGATGAGTTTAAAGAAACAAGGTTTTCTTAGATACTTAAGTGGGATTAATTGCTGTCTGATAACTTGTAGTACAGGACAAGACAGAACAAAATGAACTTCATTTTCATCATCTTCATGACAGAGCGGACATGTAAAATTACGATCAATAAAAGGCCGATAACGGTTAGAATGTACACAGATATCCGATACACCAAATCTAAATTTAGTGACAATATGTTTAATATGTCTGTTAATTTGCATTGATAAGTACTTTGGAATACAATGTGCAGGATTTAACACTCTGTAAACATCAAATCGGCAACTGTCCTCGATATGAGAATTCCATCTTTGCCAGTTACAGTCAATTAACCTTTGCCGGAACATACAAATAAAACTATTTATGTCATCTACACCTTGATTCTCCCACACAAAGCCAAACCCAAATTCGTACAGTTTTAACCTCACTTTAGAGGCCCAATTACTCTTACCCCTAGCATCTAGCTGTACTAACATTTTATATGCTTTATGTGGTAGTCTACTAGGTTCCATCCGGGTTATTTTCAGCCAGTAACGAATGCACCTTACTACAGAGAGTAAATGGATTGGATACCTATTGGTCTCCCCATAAACTAAATCGTTTGGCGTTTGCATTGAAACACCGAGAAACTTTTTCAATGCATTTAAATGAATCTTTTCAATATGTATAGAAGCAGTATCAAGACCCCATAACTCAGCTCCGTATTGCACTATGGGTTGAATTTGAGAATCGAACAACTTTAAAAACAGTGTAAGAGACTCATTATTAAGCATACGCAATTTCTTTAAAATACATAGTAAGCAACGTTTAGCTCTACTTACAAGGTCTTTGGAAGCAAAACCGAAACTTAAACGTGTTGAAAAATATATACCCAAGTACTTATAGACATTCACGACTGGCATAGGCATTCCATTGAACATCCATTTTTCCCGTGCAGCGAGATGTCCACCTTTCCTAAACACTATGATATTACTTTTTGCCATGTTTACTTTCAATTGGAGTGACGCAGAGGCTCTTTCTAAACTATTTAATTGATTTTGGAGACCAACTATCGTTTCTGACATTAATATAACGTCGTCAGCTAAGAGGAGGATGAAAATCTCCAACGCATCGTTTCCAAACTGAGCTCCATGCTTACCATTATGTATTACTTCTAAAGTTAATTCATTAATAAACATAGAAAAAAGAATGGGACTACAGACATCCCCTTGTTTAACTCCCAATGTACAGTTTATGTAGTCTGTTAGAGATGATCCACATCTCACTCTCGCTTTCACAGAGTCATACATGCTCAAAACACATTTATATAATTTACCTCGGATTCCATGCTTCACCAAAATTGGCCACAAAACACTCCTGTTGACAGAGTCAAATGCTTTTTCAAAATCAATAAAAGCCACATATAATTTTCGATTTAGACAAAACTGTTTTTGAACAAAGGCCATCAAAGTAAACATATGATCTATAGTCGAATAATTTCGTTTAAATCCAGCTTGAAATTCGCCTGTAATATTATTCTCTTCAACCCATTCTTGAAGTCTCCTATTAATAATAGCACTATATAATTTACTGCCGATATTGCACAGCGAGATCCCTCTGTAGTTGTCTGGATTATTAACGTCACCTTTTTTATATAATGGGAGAACAATAGATTCGACCCAACTTTTAGGAAACACACCCTTATCAAATAGAGTATTCAGGAATTTTGTGAAAAAGTTCATCACCAGATCGGATTTGCATGCATTTTTTATCATTTCACCAATGATCCCATCTGGACCGGCAGCTTTTCGATTTCTCAGTTTACTTAAAGCAAAAATGATTTCT
>CM065732.1:27308386-27313386 GCA_033310375.1 Conus canariensis
GGCAGGGAGAGGGGGGGGAGGAAGTAGAGTTGCAAAGAGGAGGAGAGAGAGGTTAGAGAGAAGGTCTGGGTGGGGATGGTGGTGCAGAAGCTCAAGAGAGAGAGAGAGAGAGAGAGAGAGAGAGAGAGAGAGAGAGAGAGAGAGAGAGAGAGAGTTTAGGTAGCACGTGTTTGTGATTTGTAGAGACTGGTCGTGATTTGTGTCGAGGTAGGGTGGGTGAGCGGAGGGAGGGGGGGGGGTGGATGAAGGAGGGTGACGTTGTGGTCCAGATATGGGTATGATTGATGATGGTGCCTCACATTTTGTCTTCTCCCTGAACTTTGAACTGCTGTGTCTGTCTGTCTGACTTTCTGTCTGTCTGTCTGTCTGTCTGTCTGTCCGTCTGTCTTGGTTTATACAAACCTTCGTGGTCACAAAATATTGCCGAAACAATAAGAAGAACACTTCAAGTACAATAAGCTAGGGCTTAAGGTCACAAAATATTGCCGAAACAGTAAGTAGAACTTTGAGTATAAGAAGTTAGGGATTAATCAGTTAAACCAAGTACTCTGTTTTCTGTCTGTCTTAGTTCATCTTTTTTCCCTCCTGACCTTTATTCACAAAATATTGCTGCATCAGTGAGACGAGTTGCAGTCCAAGGCTTTTAGCACGTACTCTTTGTTCTGTCAGTCAGTCAGTCTGTCGAGAAAGAGAGAGAGAGAGAGAGAGAGAGAGAGAGAGAGGGGGGGGGGGGGGAGAGAGAGAGAGAAAAGAGAGAGAGAGAAAGACAGACAGACAGAGACAGAGAGACAAATGCAAAGAGAGTAAAAAACACAGAAAGAGAGACAGACAGACAGAGAGAGAGACAGACAGACAGACAGACGTACAGACAGGTGGATAGAATACAGAATACGCGCAATAATCCTTAGCTTGTTGTACTCGCAATTCTCATTAGGGCAATATTTTGTAATATATAGTTTTAAATAAACCTACACAGATAGAAAGACATAGCTGTTCAAAGTACGGGAAGTCTTCCAGTCATTGAGAAACATTTCGTGGGGTACCATCATCAACCATGACCATATCTGGACAACACCATCACTTTCCTTTATCCCCCTCTCCCTCCCTCATCCCATCTACCTTACGTCAATCAACATTTCATCCATCAGAATCAGCACAGCATAGATTTCACCAAATCTAGAAACAGATTACACAAAACAAACAAACAAAAAAAAAGACGGGACCCCCCAACCCCAACCCCCCCCCCCCCCCCCAAAAAAAAAAAAAAAAAAAAAAAAAAAACGGTGGTCAGAAAATTCCAATAAAATCCTTTCACACAACGCCGTCGCCATGTCTCTACCGTCATCATCTCGCGGCCAATATCTAGCAAATACTCGAGGTAAAGAAACGCGTCTGAAGTGCTTGCACCCGTACTTGAAATAAAAGCCGTTTTCATAATCCACATTTACAAGAACAGTGTTCTAACAGTGAGCTCAAGCTGGAGAGTCTCCATCTTTTTTGCTGTTCTTTGTCGTCTCCGGCTTGTGTAGCAGACGTCCTTAGGATTGCGATTAGCCGAGATGATTGTTCTCTTGCCGGGTTTCTATCATTGGAGGTCTCTTTGCGAATGTTTGATGGTTCAGTGCTGACGACAGTTCTAAACATGATCTTTTTCCTGAGCCGTACGTCTGAGATCTTTCTCAACTGTGTCTCTGTTTGACTGACAGTCTGGGCTGTCTGTCTGACTGTGTCTGTCTCCCCCCCCCCCCCCACTCTCTCTCTCTCTCTCTCTCTCTCACCCTTCTCTCTCACTCTCCCTATCTCTCTTTCTCTCTCTCTTCCCTCCCTCCCTCCATTCTCTCTCTCTCTCTCTCTCTCTCTCTCTCTCTCTCTCTCTCTCTCTCTCTCTCACGTGCGCTTGTGAGTATATAGTATACTTCGTCATTTCAGTATAGCATGGGCATATGCATTTGTGTTTGTGACACTTGTCTTCCCTGTGCATGTATGTGTGTGAGCGTGTGTGTGTGTGTATGTGTGTGTGTGTTGTGTGTGTGTGTGTGTGTGTGTGTGTGTGTGTGTGTGTGTGCGTGCGTGCGTGCTTGCGTGCAAGCATGCGTGTGCGCACATGTGCGCGCTTGCCTTTGTGCGTGCATGTATGTGTGTGTGTGTGTGTGTGTGTATGTGTGTGTGTGTGTGTGTGCGCGCGCGCGCGCGCGCGCGCGTGTGTGTGTGAGAGCAAATGTGAAAGGCAGACAGAGACAGATATGGAGAGAGAAGGGGACAGAAACAGACAGGGAATGGGGGGGGGGGGGAGAGAGATAGAGAGAGAGAGAGACAGACAGACAGACAGACAGACAGAATAAACAGACAGACAGACAGGTAAACAGACAGACAGAGAGAGACACAGTTTGGAAATAATCCTGTAGTATAGCTGTGAAGAAAGATCATGTTTAAAACTCCATAGCTGTCAACACTAAGCCATCCACACATTCGCCAAGGGACCTGCAATGACATAAACCCCGCAAGAGAACAAGCCTCTCGGCTGATCACACTCCTAAGGACATCATCTACCACAAAAGCAGGAGACGACAGAGAACATCAAAGGGACGGAGCCACTCCAACGTGGATTAACAAACCGCCGTTATTTTAAGTACAGGTGCAACCAACTCAGGCGTGTTTCGTCACCTCGAGAAGTCGCTAGGTACTGGCGGGCGAGGTAATAATGGGGAGGCACGGGCGAGGTCGGTGAGCGGAAGTTCATTTTATTCGATTAATCTGACGACCGTTTTCGTTTGTTTGCAGTGGTGTGTGTGTGTGTGGTGTGTGTGTGTGTGTGTGTGTGTCTGTGTCTGTGTGTTTGATTGTTTCTTTCTTTTTACATCTACATCTGAATTTGATGAAATCTGCACTGTGCTGATTCTGACGTATAAAAGCTTATTGACGTCGCACATTACGACATTTCCTCACAAACTTGTAATCCTTTCTTCCTGTCAGTGAAAGACACTAACACGAAGAGATTTTCTGATTGTTTCAAGCACTCACCATTAGTCATTAATGTTCGGAATTTTCTTGACGATTTTATTCTGTTTCGCTGTTATTAGGCAGCAATTACACCACAGTTTACGAAATAATCGTTATTGAACATGAAATTTATCAACCGTATTATTTTATCTCGCGTGCAAATACCTTCAACAGTGTCTTTGCGAAATCTCGCAGTTTATAGTAACACCCCCCCCCCCCCCCTTTTTTTTTTTTTTTGTAAGCATTTCTTTATTGAACAGATGTGTACATAAACAAACTATTGAACTGAAGCAACAACAAGCAAATGCTTATGATGTGCTCAGTGACAGAAAATTTAACGACACTAAACACATCGGCTGATTGCATGATTAACATTGATACGTAAGAGAGAAAGAAAAACGCTAAATATCATAAGGTAAAATTTGTAAAAAAATCTTAACTTAAATTAAAAAGACATGAAAGAAGATAGAACAGATCAGAAGAATCTAACAACGATGCAACTAGGCAATCTACACAACAAATATGATTCCCCATGCACCGGACATACACAAATCTAAACAGAGAGAGAGAAGAGAGAGAGAGGAGAGAGAGAGAGAGAGAGAGATGGGTCCCGTCTCCCAAAACACCAAAGAGTCCAGCCCCGTGTCGCAGTGGGTGTAATGCAGAGACGAAATCTGAGGGAGTACTAAACAACCATACACAGCCATACGAGGGCCAACCTGACAGCAACGACGAGAAGAAGAAGAAGAAGAGAAACAAAAAGAAGACTAACAAGCATAAGGAGATGAACGATATCAGGAAGAACAAGTACCTCAAGAAGAACAGGAGGATGAGGAAAAACAACTAATTCGTATTATTTAAAAAAAAAAAAAACAAAAAAAAACAAACGTTTACTTTGGGCGATAAACTGATGCACAGTTTTGAAAATTCTTTAGTTTTTTCCGTGTTTAACCCCCCAGCTACGGAATGAGCGTCGAAGTCACTGACCCATACCACTGCATAAATTATAGCGTCGCTGTGTATGGATTGACATAAACTTGCGCACATCTCCTTACTTCTTATCTTATCCTGTCTCTTTCAGGAACTTCCAATACAAAAAAATATGCACCGATGTGAGAGAAAACATATGTTTGATTTTGAGTCGTTCTGGTATAATTACTGTCGATTTGATGGGTCCTCAAATTTACAGACATTGGTTTACAAACAACGACTTTTAACATTAATCTAAACTGCATGCCCAGGTGATCATCTTTTAAAGCTTATGACTCTCAAACAGGGTATCTTGTTCGTTAGCAATGTTTTTAAAGATCAGAAACGCCTTTGATATCGTGTGGCGTGCAGGACTGTTGTGTCGTTTTGCTAGTGATGCTATGAGGCGTCACTTGATCGTAACTGATCAATCCAACTCGATTTTCGTTGTATTTCTTTCGGGAATTTTCACACCATTTTTTTTTTTCGCTCTTAAGAAAAAAGGTTTCTTAAGTATAGTCCTATGTCAAGGCATTTTGGTCTGTGTGTGTATGTGTTTGCTTCAGCATTTACTTTTAGTTTAAACAGTTGGGCACTGAGTTGTTTGTTGTGTCTGTAAAAAAGAGTTGACTGTTTGTCATGGACAAAAACTGTTTCTTCCTCTTGATCTTCAGTAGCAGGTGGTAGAATTTCTTTCCCATTCGGACAGATCTAAAAAAGTGTATTACTATTTCTTTGTGTGTTCCAGTCCTCTTCCTAGAGGTTTATGTTATAACTATGAACTATCGATACATACACACACGCGCGCGCGCGCGCGCTTACACACACACACACACACACACACACACACACACACACACACACACACACACACCACACACACACACACACACACACACACACACACACACACACACACAAACACAACACAACACAACACAACACAACACACATGCACACACAAACACCACAGAGAGAGAGAGAGAGAGAGAGAGAGAGAGAGAGAGAGACAGACAGACAGACAGACAGAC
>CM065732.1:27335886-27345886 GCA_033310375.1 Conus canariensis
CGGGAAAGACGAGCAACTTGGGTTCCTCTTCAGAAGGCACGTGAGGCTGTATGACGAAAGCTTGGCTGTGTCTGGAGTTGCTCTGTTTTAACCTGTCAACGAAACAGCCACGAGTCTGGCTGCAGGTTCGCTCCGTGGTAGCGTCTTTCGAAGGTGGGCTCTGCAGTTATAAAATACGATCTGGTACATATATGGAGATGCTGTCGTCTAGGTTCTGTTGTGTCATGTCCGATAGCCATTACACAATGCCATCTGACAGGGAGCAGTCATGTCCCATGAGTTCTTCATGTAATGCCCTGTGGATGCCTGCACCCTATGTGAACACACTGTAACCTTCCAAAAGTGGTGCAAGATTGCTCCCGGGTGGTTGGTTTGGCATCTGAGGACAACACCTTTCTGGGTCCCACTGGCAGCTTTGAGTGTCTCTTTTTCTTCTGTTTTGCATAATAGTCTTCAAAACTCTATTATCTTTTTCAGCACAAACTTCTGCACACTGTTTTAGAGATGTCTTGAATGGCCTCTTGTTCTCACAGAAATAACATCTCATGACAAAACTTCGACTGGAAGTTATGCACACAGAGGAAGCTACGGCATATGTTATTTCCTGCACACCACAAAATTCAGCACATAATATTTCGCAAAGAAAATGTTATACTTCAATATTTTACAAAAATTATATTCCCGTTGGAAATCTACTCGGTGCACTTTTGGTAAGAGCTTTTATAAATCCAGCTCTCAGTGGGCAGAACCTCATACAATTCTGGCTTTTGATTACAGCCCCAAAAAATAATGAGAAAATATTTCATGATGTATCTTTCATCAAGCATTTCATTTTCATTGCGTAGACTAGGCCTACAACGTCTATGAGACACCGTCATTCTCGACTCAGACCCCACAGACACCATCTGTCATACTGTCATCTTCGACAGACAATAGTTTTCAGTACACGATTTTCATGAGACTGCAGTTCACATTGTGTACTCTTCATCAGACTGTTTTGAGCAAAATAATAGATAAGGAAAGTGACTTTTTTCCCCAAGGGGAAGCAACCGAAGATTAATCAGAAGGTAAAAGTCACTTAGCCTTTAGCCATAGAGGCAGTAAACGAATCAGAGGTTCACCTTGTACACAGCTCAGCATTAGGGAAGTTGAAGCTCAATCTTCATCCGCCGCTTTTACCTTCCCTGAACAGAATCAGGTACCGGCTTACCGCTGGAAGGACAGAGAGAATTTTCTCACAGTGACATGTACGACCCTTCCAATGGTTCGAGGTTAGGACTGTCAGCTCAGCAGCCAAGCGCTCAACTCTCTGACCACTGACCAACCCATTGCGTGTGCTTCACACCAAGCAAACGCTGCTTGCGGTGCCTATTCTTCAAGCACTGCTCCAGACAAAAACAAACAAGGTATTTACCAGTAGTATATATTGCAGAATCGTACTTATCCGTGATAATATCTGTAATTTACATTTCGCGCGCGGGGGCCGCGCGCGTGTGTGTGTGTGTGTGTGTGTGTGTGTGTGTGTGTGTGTGTGTGTGTGTGTGTGTGTGTGTGTGAGCCAGAGAGAGAGAGAGACGAGACAGACAGACAGACAGACAGACAGACAGACAGACAGACAGAGAGAGAGATGTTATGATGTGTGTGTCAAACCCTCCTGTATCAAAATTTGTAAAGCGCCTGTGGCCACAACTGTTTTAATGCGTTTATTGGTTATCATATTCTGGAAGAGGTTTGTCAACTTCAGTGGTATAAAAAAAAGAAAATAATGAGAAGGAAAAGAAATACAGATAAACTCAATTCAGCTGATATGGAAAGGAACCATGTGGCATGAAACTCAAGCGGCATTATATTCTCAGTTATACGTACATTATCATTTCGCCATGGTAGGAAAGAGTTAGCTCCCTTGTTTATTATTTAGCGTTTACATCCCCCATCCGTCCTTCATCACTTTAAATATCCTGTTTATTACAAACAAACCCTCAACGGACAATATTTCATCAGCAGACAAAATGTTCTTCCCTGTGCAGTTTTCACGATGACTATAGGTCTTCTTCTTGCGAAGGGACATAAAATCTCAACTGCCTGTTAATGTTGACATGTAAATGATACTCTTTTCTCTGCGTGTGGGAGAGAGGATGGAGGGGGTATTGGGATGGAAGAGAGAGGCGAAGGGTTCGGATATTGGTGAGTGTGAGGAGTATCGTATTTCTGCCTGTCTGCCTGCCTCTGTGTGTGTGTGTGTGTGTGTGTGTGTGTGTGTGTGTGTGTGTGTGTGTGTGTGTGTGTGTGTGTGTGTGTGTGTGTGTGTGTTCTGCGCGCGCGCGTGCCTGCGTGTGTGTGTGTGTGTGTGTGGTGTGTGTGTGTGTCGCGGGCGCGTGTGATGTGTGTGTGTGTGTGTGTGTGTGTGTGTGTGTGTGTGTGTGTGTGTGTGTGTGTGTGTGTGTGTGTGAGTTGTGCATGTGTGCATGTGTGTGAAAGAGACAGACAGACAGACAGACAGAAGACGAAGACAGAGACAGAGAGAGAGACAGATAGAGACAGAGACAGAGACAAAGAGAGTTTCGTCAATCTTCGCCGCCATTTGGGAAAGTTATTGGAACATAAACATCAGATCGTCAGTGAATCATTTCTGTCTTTGACGAATAGAAGAAAGGCTACTATTTGGATACTGTTGGAAATCTAATTCCTAACGGGATAATAAGGAAAACTTTCTGTCCTGATTTTCTTCGATTTGGTTTTCATTATTCAATACAATACAAAACAACATTTTCTGTGATGGCTTGGATCGTGTCTCAAGATTTTGGGAGTCGTTAAAAACATCCCACTTCTAACTATCTCTTCCTCTCTCTGTTTTGTTGTTGTTGTTGTTGTTTTCCACTTTGTCTAATTCGTTGCCGGCATTGGTCTGTTTCGCTCTCTCGGTCTGTCAATATATCCCCGTCTCTGTGTTTGTCCATGAATGCATCAGTTTATCTAATTATCCATCTACCTACCTACCAGCATACTTAGCTATGTTCTGGTCTATAATGTCTTTTTGTGTGTGTGTTTCCTTCTGTCACTTATGTTCTGTTTCGTCTTCGTTATTTTGGTTGATTCTTTCTCTTTGCCTCTTACCTTCGCTCAGGTGAGAAGAGTACCACCACCATCACCACTCTTCTCCTCCCCCCCCCCCCCCCCTTTCTCCTCTTTATCTTGTCTCCGACTCTTCCTATCCTGACCCAACCAGAACCCGCACCCCTCCCCCTCTCCATCCATTTACCACCTCCACCACCTAACCACCCCTCTCCACCCCTCCCCCACCCCCCAACCCCCCCCACCCCCAACCGCCCTCCACCTCCCCCCCAACCCCAAGCTCCCCTACCACCGATCTACCAACCAAGCGAACTAGCGCCGGAATAACATTAGACAAGGCGTTTTAATTGCCCCGCCAGCCAGGCTGTCTTCAGGCGGTAGTCCTGAGTGAGATCGCCTCCCCTGATAGGCTTACGGACAAGTGTGCACATGCCAGCCACCGTTCGGCACTCGGGGGGCGGCGAAGCAATGGCGTGGAACCACTCTCCCGGTGTAGGGGCCAGGCGATGCACCCCCCTCTCTCTCTCTCTCTTCCTTCACAGTGTGATAGTTCACATTACATAAGAGCGAGGGGGACATATTTAGGAATGGAACTTCAGAGCTAGGATTGCAACATCTATTCCCAGAGACAGGAAGGAAGTCTGTCAAGATGTCTGAAAGAGAGTGCAGGAATATTGAAGAGAACCCGTCCCCTAACCCCCTACCCCAGCCCTCCGCCCCAGCCCCCTCCCTCTTTCTTTCTTTCAATCCACTGACAATGAAAGTCGATCTCTGTTCTATTTCTCCCCCTTCATCCCCCCCCCCTCCTCCCTGCCCACCCCCAACCAACCTTCCCCTCTATCTCCTTCATCTGGGAAGTGAGAATGGCAAAGAGAACGTCTACCAATCAAAACACGCGGTTAATAGCCCAGCTTCCAAGGAGGACACATCACAACTGGTTTGTTTTGCTGGTCCGAGGGCGTTTTGCTATGAATGAGCCGGAGCCAGTCGCTGTGACTACTGTTCTTCCCTGTGCGCTTGTTGATGGTGCATTAAAACAAAGTCGCAACGCATGATTGAACAAGACAGCCGCCTTGGCGAAGTGGTTATCATCGCGGACGCCCGGTTCGATGATTATGGGTTCGATTCCCATCAGACCCATTATGTTCGTGGGATTTTTTTCTACCGCAACCGTCCCTCACATGCAGCTTAGTTCGCTGTATACTCAATGGGAAGACTGGGACAATAGAGTCGAGTTTCAACTACCTTATAGATGCGTCTCTGAGAGTGTTGTTCAAATTGCCTTAACAATATTGGGGTGTCTGTATCTCTCGGGCTTGGTTGATGCCAGGATATATCATGAGAGTAAGCGGAGAGTTCACGGCCTTGTCATGCAGTCTCAGAATCCGAAACAAAAATCCGTAACAGTCTCAGAAATCCGTAACATCATCTTCATCATCCTTACCCTAGCAGAGAGAGAGAGAGAGAGAGAGAGAGAGAGAGAGAGAGAGAGAGAGAGAGAGAGAAGAAGAAGAAGAAGAAGAAGAAGAAGAAGAAGAAGAAGAAGAAGAGAGAGAGAGAGAGAAGAGAGAGAGAGAGAGAGAGAGAGAGAGAGTTTTCTCGTTACCTCTCTCAGAAACATCTATTTTGTTTGAATACGTGATAAGAGTAATAAACAAAATGAAATGGAAATAAAAATAATCTCTCTCTCTCTCTCTCATCTCTCTCCTCTCTCTCTCTCTCTCTCTCTCTCTCTCTCAAGAGAGAAAGAGGTACCTGCATTGGATGAATGTCGTAGGCAACTCGCACTACCCCTTTCCTCTCTCTCTCTTCCCCATTCCTGCATCTTCTAAAATCGACTCAATGACAAACGTGAGCGCGCATGCGAGTGGCAATATTGTTGTCTGACTTAAAAAACATAGTGTGGCAAAGACCCTGTCCGACTACAATGATCCATGGTAGTCCATAACTCACTTCATAAACAAGGCATAATCTGATCTGGAGACTGTGCACACTCAGAAAGTTAAAAGTATGACCTACAATACGTACCAAATATCACCGTGTATTTAATCACAGGCCACTACGCTCAGATGTTCTGACGCCAGCTTATTACATCCTTCTGTATCAAGACGTTTTTAAGAACGACGGCGTTTATGTGAAACGTGTGCGTGCAGGCGAGAAGGAAACAGGAGAGGTTGAGGCAATATTAAGCTTGTCTGTCATCAATCGCTCACAGATCTTCATTCAAACTTAAGGGAAGATGGGGGAGATGATGTTCGCTTTACAAAAAAAAAGTCAATAGGCAAATGATAAGCATTCATTCATAAACAAAACAAAAAAATCGCAAGAATATCCAGCAAAGTCTCGGGCAATGTATTTGGGGAGAACGACGGACAGTAAAATTGGGACTTGAGGTATCAGAGGAGGACGGTGTGCGGTGGTTGCGGGGTGGGGGAGTGGATGTGTGGAGATGGTAGTGGAACGGACAACTAAACTCGAAATAAATAGACAGACGAATAGTTCAAAGATGTATAATCATAAGTAAAAGGAGATGGATGAAGCAGGGGAGGAGGTGAGGGGAAGGAGGGGGAGGGGGGGGGGCGCTAGGGGCAAATGGGAACAAGACTGTACAGTGCGTTGCGAAGCGAAGGGAGATAAGTAAGATGCCTGAAAAGTAACATGTGGTTAACTGACAAGAGAACGCAGCGGGTTTATGTGGCGCGTGCGGCAGTATACAGGTCAAGAAATTGAAGGTATTATACCAAAGGGGAATTTATGTCAGAAACGGCGATGGAGACAAACGAAACAGTCGACCGAACAACATAAACACCGTAAATTTAAAGGAGTGATTCATATGTATACTATAAACAATGAAGCGATGTCATCTTTCTGTCTGTCTGTCTGCCTGTATGTATGTATGTATATGTATGTATATATGTACGTATGTATGTCTATCTACCTGACTGGCTGGCTGTCCGTCCGTCTGTTTGACTGTCTGTCTGTCTGTCTGCCTGTCTTTCTGATTTCACATTCAAATAGATAGCATCACCACAGTGCACCATATCATCAATGCTAGAAAATGAAACGAAAACTTAATTAAGAACCAACTCAACACAAGAAGCAAATTAAACGATAAGCATACAGTGCGCACACACGGATCTCTCTCTCTCTCTCTCTGTCTCTGTCTCTGTCTCTCTGTCTGTCTCTCTTCTCTCTTCTCTCTCTCTCTCTCTCTCTCTCTCTCTCTCTCTCTGAAGTGGGATGTGATGGAGAGGGTGGCGGACATAACGGTGTCGGTGAGGTTATGGACTACGCGTGAATCCAGGTCAAAATGCCAGTATCTTAATAACCTGTCTATTATGATGTCTCTGGCATGGTATTCATCCTCTCTTGAAGGTGCATGCCCAGTCTTTCTTTGTTTCAAGTTGTTCATCCTGGGTTTATATTTGTGAGTCCAGGCACCCGTTCAGCTTACTTCCACCCGCCTCAGTCTCCTCGCCATCCCTTTACCCCTTCCAACCTCTTCTTACTTTACGACACTGAGACAGCTTCGTGTCTAGTTCTCTCTCCATTTTGCTGTAATTACGTATATTCTAGTTTACATTCTTGTACTATTTCGTCACATGTTATTTCGTCTTTTTCTTTCTCTGTGTGTGATCTTTATGTCTTTTCTTTTGTCTTCTCTTCCGTTCTCTCTTGGCCTTTTTTGTTGTTTTCTTTTCATTCATTCTCTCTCTCTCTCTCTCTCTCTCTCTCTCTCTCTCTCTCTCTCTCTCTCTCTCTCTCTCTCTCTCTCTCTCTCTCTCTCTCTCTCTCTCACAGTGGTGTGCGTGCAAAATGTTCTTTTTTCACTTTGGATGTTTGTGAAAGGCAAGATGTTGCTTCTTTGTTGTCGTCTGACGACGACTGTATAATCAAGTCAGTTGCTAAATTCATTACAGAAGCAATGAAAATCAGACAAAAGCATATATAATATTGTATATAAAAAAAGTTATCTATACTCAAAAAATACCGCTAAAAGCATGTGGAGGAGTTCAGTAATATGGTCATCGCTTAGATGAGTGGATGGTCGAAGCAATCTGTAACATTACAGTTTCCTCGTTTGTGTAAGTGTGTACGTGCGTGTGTGTGTGTGTTGCGCGCGCGCGCGTGTGTGTGTGTATGTGTGTGTGTGTGTGTGTGTGTGTGTGTGTGTGTGTGTGTGTGTGTGTGTGTGTGTGTGTGTGTGTGTGTGTGTGGTTGTTGTTGTTATTGTTGTTTTTGTTGTTGTCGTCGTTGTTGTTTTTGTGGTCGTGGTTGTTGTTGTTGTTGCTGCTGCTGTTGTTATGTTAAAAGGGTACTCGTGTCTGAGAGGATATCCGAAGATTCGTTTCTACTTCTATTTCTCTATGTTTTGTTTGTTTTGATTTGATTGATCATTGGGAATAACTGCGTATTATCGCTTATAATGTAAGGAAGAGGAATATGTTATTACCCTGTTACCCCCCCCCCCCCCCCTTTGTCATAAGACCTTTTGGTAATGACAATAAAATATCAAAGTGTCAAAAAGTGTCTCTTCTCCTCTCTTCGCCTCTCCTCTTCTCTTTTCTTCTCTTCTTTGGTGCTCTTCCTTTCTCATCCTATCTCTTCAGTGTGTTTTCCGCTCTTTTTCGCCGTCTGCTGTTCTCTTCTGTTTTTCTCTCTCTTCACTTCTGCACTATTCTATTCCCTTCGCTGTGATTTTCTTCCTCAGCAGAATGAAACTGAAGAACTGGATGGAAATAACAAGTGTGTGTCATTTCTGAGCATGTGCAATCATGCGCTCGAGTAATATCTTAAATGTAAACGAAAACTGCTCTTCCTTTCTATCAAACAAATTACATACCCACATGTAACATCAGGTATTATAACTTTTAAAACACCTTGGAACCAGTTCAGTATCGATTTAACCAGTGCCTAATTCTAGCTGATGATGGCAGGGTCGGTTAGTACCACAACATGCGTCACTGGACACGAAACACGAATCTCCTTCTCGAGTTAGGTCCCTTGCTTCACGCGTGCTATAACGTGCTGCCCCCACCGTGAGAGAACTGGCAGAGAGCACTTACAGTACGAACAAGTGTTCTAAAGCTTGCATCAAGACATCTCTCGTAGGAAGGCCGGTTTTCAAATTTTCAAATGATCAGTCGAGGTGTGTGCTTGGATAATTTCAAGTAGGAAGAAACTCGGAAGAGCCTGACAGCAGAAGGTCTTCAGAGAAGAACCCCCCTCTCAGACAAGTGTTTCGGCCCTGAACTCCTTACACTCTAAGGGAGCAGGCTGCATCCAGGTCATGACTCCCAGATGCCGTTCTACTGCCAACTTTAGATTTTTTAAACACTCAGAAATGATGTGCAAATCACGTGATACTCGATCAGCATGAAGTAAACATTGGTTTGAAAACATATGTACACCAGTCCATATCGTACTATTTCAGGCCTACCTCTGTCTCCGGGGAGGTTCCTTAATCCTGGATTGTCATCATATTCCTGGATAGTGTTTGAAATAACAATTCTAGATTCGTAACAAGTAGAATGTAAACCAAACCACCATGAGAGCTTGTGTTGACTAGACTGGAGAATGTACCGACGTTTCGACTTACGGAGCCTAATTCAAAGTGAATTGAACGTCAGTCCGAGCAAACGTTTCTGTGAAATACAATGACAAAAAGGATTTAAATGAGGTCACATCGGGTGACGAAAAGAGGGCAGAGGTGGGTACTGAGAAGTCAGAGAGGGTGTCATGAGGGGGATAAAAACACAGAAATCTAAGAAACGAAAGAACGAAAATAAAATGTGAAAGAAATGAACTAAGAACTAAAGAAAGAAAGAAGGACGTAAACAACGAATTATCAAAAATGAACATAAAATAAACAAGGTGGTGGGGGGAGGGGGGGAGGGGGGGGGGGAGGGGGAGAGGAAGAGCGCACCGAGCAGTGGAAGGGATATGGAGAGGGGAAAGGGGAAAACGTGTGAAATGTCCATACTAGCAGGGAAGGGGGATTGTAGAGAGAGGGGAAGAAGGAGAAAGATTGTTTAAAGATATGTACTTGACGTGCTGTTTGTAACAAGTCAAACTGTATCCCCACTGCATTTACCTCATCCATGTCAACCTCTACTCACAAAACAAGTTATATTTTGGAGTTGAAAGTGTGAGTGGTGTGTTGTTTATTTTCATGGCTTTTTTTTTTAATTTTTTTTTTTTACATTTCTCCTTGTGTATTAATTTGAGAAATATATTGAATAAAGATGATTCCAACACACACACACACACACACACACACACACACACACACACACACACACACACACACACACACACACACAGAGAGAGTACTCTCTTTCACAATGCCATAGTACACTCTGTGTGTGTGTGTGTGTGTGTGTGTGTGTGTGTGTGTGTGTTTGGAGAGAGAGAGAGAGAGAGAGTTTGTGTATGTATGTATGTATGTATGTATGTATGTATAGATAGATAGATAGATAGATAGATAGATAGATAGATAGACAGACAGACTCCTAGATAGATAGAACAAACATAAAAATATGTGCGTGCGTTAAAAACTTGCAGTAAGGGAAATCCGAGAGAGGATAAGTGCGAGGAAGAAATTAGAAATCTGTACTTGGCATATTTAATATGATGATATAACATATTTGCTGTTTGGAAACAAGTCAAATTGTATCGTCCCCAGATTTGCCACACCCATGAAAAGCTCTGATCACAACACATATTTATATCTTTTTTCTTTTAAATCTTTGCCAAGTCATTAGTGTTATGACGGAAGAATTGTTAGCCTGCACTTGTTTTCCCCCACTATTTAATTGTTCAGTAATATTATTTGGTCAATCAGTTGGAGATTACATCTCTCAGGAGATCCAAGTAAAGTTTTTCTGCACAGTTCTTAGCTGCTGACAATGCTTGGGTTATTTGTTAA
>CM065732.1:27363386-27366433 GCA_033310375.1 Conus canariensis
AGGAGCGTCAACATGGCGGACACGCGTCATCTAGTAGCGCCACCTAGTGTCAAAACAAAGGCGCCGGTGTCGGGTTTCCCCGATAGCATCTACGGATAGGTGTAGTCTCAGGAAGACGGGTTGCGGTGTCTCGTAAATTTTGTCACCCCCTGATATTAATCTTCTCCCTTTCCCCTCACTCCCCTCTTTTTATTTTCTCCTTTCGGTCGTGATAAAACGAGATAATGCGGGGGTTTGTGTTCACAAGCCTCGTACTTATTACTGAGCGGCGAAGACTGTGGACTGTCTTGGAGGAACTTCTCTCAGCGCGGGGTTTATACAGGCTGTGTGACTTGCATCTTCTGTTTTCTTCTTCTGTCTTTCGTTTTCCCCCCACCCCCACCCCATCCATCCCTACCCCCTTACCCTCTACCGCTTTCCTCCCCCTTTCTTTCCGTCTGTCTGTTTGTCTGTCTGTCTCTCTCTCTGTCTCTCTCTCACTCTATCAGTCTCTCGCTCTGTCTGTCTCTCTCTGCCTCGCTGTCTGTCTCTGTCTCTGTCTCTCTCTTTCTTTCTCTCTCTCCCTCCCTCTCTGTCTCATCAATCTTTTTTATTGTCTGTCGCTCCTCCTCCTACTCCTCCTCTTCCTCTTCGCCTCCTCCTCCTCGTCCTTCTCCTTCCTTCCTCCTCCTCCTCCTCCTCCTCCTACACCTCTTCTTCTTCTTCTTCTTCTTCTTCTTCTTCTTCTTCTTCTTCTTCTTCTTCTTCTTCTTCTTCTTCTTCCAAATCAAACAATCGTGGTTCGCGTAACCGATGGATTTACCAATACAGCTTGCACAGAACGTCTGTCAATGGACAAGTAAAGCAGAATCAATGCGTCCAGAATTAGAAAAAAAAAAAACTGAACAGTACAAGATCAAAGCGGTTCTAGACTGCAGAATGTTCCAGAAAAGATCCCGCGGTTGACCTTCTGTCGGCACCATCACCACCCTCCCCCTCTCTCCCCACTTATCCGCCCCCCCCCCCCTTCGCGTTCCTGATAACCTAACTTGAACCGAAACTCCTATTCAGTATACATATTGGAAGATCAAACATGGTACCATTGTCTCTGTGTTTCTGGTCTTCGGGATCGCAGGGAAAGGGAGGGGGGGGGGGGGGGGGGAGTGTACGGCCGAGTGGGTAAGGCGTCAGACTCTTGTTCCAAAGTTCGGAGTTCCATTCCCTGGTAAAACAGCCAGAGCAGAAGAAATTGTCTCTTCGGGGTTAACGTCTGTGCAGTCTCCAGTCCACTCCTACTCCTTTGGGAGAGGCTTTCCATCGAAGCCCCGTGCGTGAATACGTGTGTGTGTGTGTGTGTGTGTGTGTGTGTGTGTGTGTGTGTGTGTGTGTGTGTGTGTGTGTGTGTGTGTGTGTGTGTGTGTGTGTGTGTGTGTGTGGGTGTGTGTTTAAATTACATAGCTCTTGCACGAAAAAATTTTTTTTAATCTCATTTCACCTTTCAGAGTAGAGTAGAAGACTTCCGTGTGTCGATGGGATAAATAACTAAAACTAAACTAAAACACGTGCGCCCTGATGTCGTGTATAAACATTATGCTTGAAGACACAGTGTGGTTACCATGATGGTGAGATAAAAAACGATCCTGTACGCAAAAGTCTTACCGTAGTTAAACGAAGCCTTAACACGAGAGAGAGAGAGGGGAGAGAGAGAGAGAGGGGAGGAGAGAGAGAAGAGAGAGAGGAGAGAGAAACGAATACGAATACGAATATGAATACAAATGCGAATAGAATACGAAATTTGTATTGAGGGTACAATGGATAAGCTACACGGCCTTCTTTACATCATGCCCTCACACTAAAAGGAAAAAAAATATTTGGGAAAGAAGTCCCTCGCTCCTCCAGCACCCCTCATCCCCCCCCTACCCCCAAACCTTAGTCAAACGAACGAAACAAACAATCTAAAAATAATGTAGTCATGGAAAAAAAAAAAAGCAAACAAAACAAGTCGTCAAGAACGATAGATGTATACATTAGCACCCATACAAAAATTTCCTAATATTCAGCTTATAAAGAACCAACGAGAGGAGAGAGAGAGGGGAGAGAGAGAGAGAGAGAGAGGAGAGAGAGAGAGGAGAGAGAGAGAGAGAGAGAGAGAGAGAGGAGGAAAGTGAAACGAGCAGGATTACGACTTTTCGAAGATAGTTTTGCAACATTAGTAGCCAAAAAAAAAAAAAAAAAAAAAGCAAATCGAACATACACATCAGATAAATAAATATGAAGGATAAATAAGTCAGTTCAGTGAACTGCTTTCGTAAATGAAAGGAAAAGGGGCACGGAATGGTAAACAGTCAATAACAAACAAGAAGGGTAACCCTTGTTCCACAGTGAGACAATTTACATGCCAATAGCTCCAAACGGAAGTTGCTTAAAAACAATAACAATGCTAGTTCCAATGTCAACACAAAGCACACGCATTTAAACAAGGAGACATCTCCATGTTTCAGTTAAAAGATAAAATTAATGAGCAAAAACTGAACATCCTTTAGGGATGGGGAAGGAGTGTGTGGTGGGGGGGGGGAGGGGGGGTGGTGGAGGGAATGTGTGTGTGTGGGGGGGGGGGGGGGGGGGGGGGGGGGGGGGTGGGGGGCTTTTCTTGTTCGTTGTGTGTACGTTGTTGTCGAAAATTTGTGCTGTGCGAATGATGTCGTCAGCAGCATTTGCTTGGAATTTTTGGGTGTGGAGTTGTCTCATCATGGAAGCAAGAGTTATCCTTCTTTTTTTTGTTTTCTTTTTTTCATAATTCACCTTATAGGTGAAAGAACTGAGCTACCATGGACCTTCGCCCCAACGGTCGACATTGACTAAAATATAGGGGGATTGGGGAGTGTGTGTGTGTGGTGTGTGTGTGTGTGTGTGGTGTGTGTGTGTGTGTGTGTGTGTGGTGTGTGCGTGTGTGTGTGGTGTGGGGTGTGGTGCGTTGTGTGTGTGTGTGTGTGTGTGTGTGTGTGTGTGTGTGGTGTGTGTTTTGTGTGTGTGTTTGTTTTTTTTTTTTGGGGGTTTTTTTTTTTTTT
>CM065732.1:27366533-27371533 GCA_033310375.1 Conus canariensis
CAATCGAATCGCGTTCTACATAAATAAACTAAAACTGAAAGCGATTTTCCGGAAAAGTCACAATCTAAAAATTTCCCCCGGGGGGGGTCTGCTAACAGACATACAAATTTTGGGGGGAAATTTCAATGAGGCAGATAATTTTTCAACAGTAAGAAAAAAAACAATGGGAAAAAACTCTTGCTTCATCCGGGAGACATTAAAACGCCCATAACCCAAAAAAGGAAGTCATAGATAACCAAAATCGCCTGGAAAAAATACCACACAAGAGCAACAGAACGAACAAGGAGAGCCCCCCCCGCGGCCCCCAAACAGAACTTCCAATTTGCCCAATATCCTAAAACCTTTTACAATAAGGACATAATAACAACAACAATGAAAGAAATGAACAAGCAAAAAGCAAAAATTTTTTCCAAAAAACTGAAAAACCTTTTTTTTGATGTTGAATATTATACCCCAAACAAAGACTAACCGGAAAAAAAATGTGAAAGGGGCCCTCCAAAACTGACCAAATTTTTAATCCAAAATTTACATGAACCCCTCCAGGGTGTGTGTGTGTGTGTGTTGTGTGTGGGGGGTTTGTGTGTGGGGGGGGTGTGTGTGTGTGTGTGTGTGTGTGTGTGTGTGTGTGTGTGGGTGTGGGGGGTGGGGGGTGTGTGTGTTGAATCCAAAAAGGGAATTTTCTTTTGGGGGCAGAGACAAAGACAGTACAAAGTGAAAAAAATTCCCGGGGTAGAATCAGGAAGTGAAACGAAGAGAGAGGGGGAAACAACAAGCTTTTAAAAATGCAAGAAGGGGGGGGACTGGAATGGACAGGGGGCAGGATGGCAGATGGGGGGGGGGGGGGGGGGGGTAGGGAGGGGGAAAAATGATTGATAATTTTTTGGGGGGGGGAAATTTTTCCCCAAGCTGTGACGAAAACTAGAAAAAAAAAGGGGGGGGGGGGGGTGCGGTGGGGTGATTGAAAAATCTTTAAAACTGCTCTTTAACCCGGGGATCTGAACTTAAATTCAACAGAATGAGAATCGTCCATGGGGCCAAAATCTTTTTTTTTGCCCCAATTTTTTTCTTAAAAAAATCAGTGCAAGAAAATCTAGCAAAAATTTTTTTAAGGGGGCAGCCCCAACGATTTTACAGCCCCAACAACTGACAGACCAAGCGACTGACAGCCCCCGCGACAAATTCCTTTTTTCCCCTTATTATCTGTGTCGGGGCACCCCACTTTTGGCCCTTTGGCAAGGACCGTTTTAAAAGGGGCCTTTCCTTAAAAAACCTCAGGGGGAAGGGGAGAATATCTCCAGACCCCCTTTTTTGTGCTGTACCCTTTCCCAAAAGGCATAGGGGAAGGAAAGAACAACGTCATTTTCCCCAATTTTTAAGATAACACTATGGACGATTTTTTTTATAATGAAAATTTTAATATTTTTGGGGGGGACTGAGAAAAAGGGGTGGGGGGGGGGGGGGGGGCGGGGGGGGGGGGAGGTTTTTTTTTGGTACTGGAAAAAATACCTTCACCTCCCAGCCCCCTTTTTAATAATGCAAACGAATACACCGAAAAACAACAACAAAAACAACAACAGGGTTTTAAAAAAAAGCAAAAAGCAAGTTTGTTGTTTTTTAAAGGTACTGAAAAACCCCACACCCCCCTTTTCCCCCCCTCTCCCCCCCCCCCTTACACTGAACCCCCCAACCCCCCCAAACCCAAAACCCTTTGATACACACACACACCCACACACACACACACACACCCACACACACACTCACACCAAAACAGCCCCCACACCCCCCCCCCACCCAACACACCCCCCACCACCACACACCACCCCCCACACACACCCACGTGTGTGGGGGGCGCAAAAAAAATAATTTTTTATATATAAAAAATATATAATATAATATATTTTATATTTGTAAAAAGTGTTGTGTGTGTGTGTGTGTGTGTGTGTGTGTGTGTGTGGTGTGTGTGTGTGTGGTGTGCGGAATTTAACATTTTCCCCCTTTTTCCCCAAGTGTGTGTGTGGGTGATGTGGGTGTGGGGGTGGGGGGTGGGTGTGTGTGGTGTGTGTTGTTGTGTGTGGTGTTTTTGGGTGGGTGTGTGGGTGTGTTGTTTTTTGTGTTGGGGGTTTGTGTGTGGGGGGGGGGTTTTTTGGAAAATATGTAGGCCCCACAGCAAGTGATAAATTTTTTTTTTTAAACCAACCCCCCAAAAACCACCTCCACCCCATGTGTTTTTTTTTTTTGTTCGTTTGGGGTTTTTTCTTTTTTGTGGGCCCGGGCCCCGCGTTTTAAAAAAAAAAAAACGGAAAAAAACTCTTTAATTTTTTCCCCCAAAAAACCCCCCAAAACCCCCGAAGTGCAAGCACACTGAACTTCGCTTCGTTATTGAAACAAAAGGGGAAAACCATGTTTTTGTTTTTGGTTGTTTTGTTGGGTGTGTGGGGTTGTGTGGTTGGGGTGTTTTTGTTTTCTTTTGTTTTTTAGTTTTGGAAGGCGCGAAACCCCCTTTTGTTTTTGTAAGGGGTTTTATAACCCCGCGCGGGTATAAATATATATATATATATATAAAAAATAATATAAAAAATATTTGGGTTTTTTTTTTTTTTGGGGGGTGGTGTATGTGCGGTCTCCGTCGTGCGTGCCGCGTTTTGTGCGGGGGGTGCGTGTGTGTGTGTGTGTGGGCGTTCGGGGGTTTTGGGGGGGGTTCCCAAAAGGTAGTGTTTGAAAAAAAATTTTAAAATGTACATTTACATTTGTGGCCTTTTTGAAAAAGGGGAAAACCCCCCCGGGACGGGGAAAGTTTCTCCAAGATCCCGGAAAAGTTTTTCCCCCCAAGGGCCCCCGAAAGGGGGTCCCCAAACCCCCCCCCCTTCCCCACCCCCCCCCCCCCCGGCCCCCAAGTGGTTTAGTCCTCCCCCCCCCCCCCTCCCCCCCAACCCCCACCCCCCCCTTTTTCCCTGAACCCCCCTCCCCCCACCCCCCCCCCCTCCTTTTTCCCCCCAAATTTTCCCCCCCTTCCGTTTTTCCCCCCCCCCTTTTTTCCCCCCCCCCCTTTCCCCTCCCCCCCCGACCCCCCCCCCACCCCTTTTCCCCTCTTCCCTTCCCCCCCCCCCCCCACCCCCCCCCCCCCCCCCCCCCCCCCCCCCCTTCCTTCCTTTTCCCCCCCCTTTTTCCCCCCCTCCCCCCTTTTTTTTTTCCCCCCCCCCCCCCCCCCCCACCCCCTCCCCTCTGTTTTCCCCAGTTTGCCCCTTTTGGTTGTTTTTCGTGGGGCGTGAAATGAAACCTATTTTTTTCCCAAAAACCTTTCCTTTTTATTTTCCTTTTAAAAAGAACTGGAAAAAATTTTCTGCGGGTTTGCACATCTTCAAAGAAAAAACCCGAAGCGGTTTTCCCTTTGGGTTTTAAAATGAATGATAAAATAGAACCCCAAAACCTAGAAAAGAAAAAAAATGTATCTAACTTAATGGGGGAAGAAAATTCGTTTTGGGAAAAGCTTTCCCCAAACAAAAAGCAAGGGGCATATAACTATGAAAAAGGGGGAAAAGCCAAGTCCTTTTCATAGTTTTTAACTTTTTAAACATGATAAAATATAAACAACAACAACAACAACCAAAATAACCAAAACCCAAAAAAAAAAAACCACCGACGTACCCCCGTCCGCATGCAGTTCCTGTCGTTGGGGGAAATTTTTTAGCGGGCAAACGGCGTTTTCCCCGGATTTGAAAAAGAGCAGAACCGGTAGCAGAAAGAAAAAAACGGGGGGGTTTAAAGAGGGGGCCCTTGTCAAACAGTATGAGCGTTTCGGTTTTGGGGGTGACGGGGCCAAAGTAATTTTTCTTCGAGGGGTTTTTTTTGGGGTTTATTTGGTTGATTGGTTTTTGGAGTTTGCTGGAAGTTTGGGGTTGGGGGTTATTGGTTGGTTTTTGGGTTGTTATTTTTTTTTTTTTTTTTTGTATGGGTATTTTTCCCCTTTTTTTTGTTTTTTTTTTTTTTTTTTTTTGGTCCCCAATTTTTTTTTTTCTTCCCCATGTCTTGCAGAGTTTTTTAAAAAAAGATAGTGCCCCTTCCCCCCTAAAGTTACAATTTTCATAAAAAAGTAAAACCTTAAAAAACACAGCAGCAGCGGCAAAAGGCAGCAACCCCCAATAGAAAAAGAAAAAAAAAAAAAATACAGCAGGGGGTAGTAGTAGTAGTTCAGTAGTAATAGTAGTAGTAGTATTTTTAACATCCCTTTTTTTTTGCTGGGGGTTGGGGGTTTTTTTTTTATCATTTTTATCATCATCTCATCATCATCATCATCATCATCATCAACAACATCCCCTTCGAAAATTTTGTTGTTGTTGTTGCTTTTTTTTTTTGGGGTTTTGCAAAGACAAAAACTAATTTGCTTGTGATCGCGCAGACTTAAAATGTCCCCCAAAAATGACACAAGATTCACAAACGCCCCAACTCGAACTCGTGTCCCCAACCTACGCGATCCGGGGGCAGTTTAAAACAGAAGGGGGGGCCCTGTAAAACCGTTGTCAGAGGGTTTTTAAAAAAATGTTTTTTTTCAGTCACAAAGGAGGGGTTTAAAACAAAAACCAAAAAAAAAAACAACACAAAACAAAAATGAAAACCCCAAAACCCGGGGCCCTTTTAATTTTTCACTAAGTAAAATTTTTTTTAAATATCACGGGGGGAAAGTTTTGGCTTTTTAAAGGAAAACCTCCCCCCAAACCCTTTTCACCTTTTTCCCCCCCCCACGGGAAAAACAAAACAACACCCCCCCCCACCACCCCAAAACCCCTTCCACCACCACCCAGCGAACTGCTATCCCCCCCCCCATCCACCACCCCCCCCCCACCCACCCTTACCGCTTTCCAAACCCCCCCTACCCCCCACCCCCCGCCCCCCCCCTTCTCTTTCCCCCCCATTTCCCCCAAAGGGGGGCCCCGACAACCGGTAAAAACAAAAAGCGACGGTTAGGCAGTGACAAAAACTCGACGCATTTTTACACCGGAGAA
>CM065732.1:27406533-27411533 GCA_033310375.1 Conus canariensis
CATCTGTCCATCCACCCACCCATCCATCCATTCATCCATCTGTCCATCCATCCATCTGTCCATCCATCCACCCATCTGTCCATCCATCCGACCCGTCCATCCATCCATCCACCCATCTGTCCATCCATCCATCCATTCACTCATCCATCCATCCACCCATCTGTCCTTCCATCCATTCATCCATCTACCCATCTGTCCATATATCCATCCATCCATCCATCCGTCTGTCCATCCATCCATCCATTCACCCGTCGCCACCATCCTTGTCGTCGCCGCAGAAGTATTGGTACAATCTGGTGGTCACGTTCTCTAATATAAAGCAAGAAGTCCAGTCTCGTAAGTACCCACGGATTTAGACGGCAGACTTCAGGAAGGAAAGGGGGGAGGGGGGGCGGTAAGTGGGGAGAGGGGAGGAGACGGTGTAGGGGGAGGAGGAAGAAGGAGATAGAGGGGGGAGGAGTTTGGTGGGGGAGAGGGTGGTGGTTTTCTGATTAGTGCAGAAAATCCTGGCTTGGGCTGGATTTCAGGTGTTTTTGTGGTTTGGTGAAATCTCGAAAACTAACAGAGTGGGTATGGTTGCTTGATTTCATTCTGTGTTATTTGTTTGGCTGTGTTTGACTGTTGGTTGGTGTTTACATGCACAGATATACGTATGCAGACAGAGGCGGATTCGGACACACGCCAGTACGAACTCACATACGAACAACCCCCCCCCCCCCCACACACACACACACATACGAATACACACACACGCGCGCGCGAGCGTGCACGCACGCACGCACGCACGTACAGACGCACGCCTACACGCACGCACGCACACTTGCTCGCACGCACGCACGCACGTACGCACGCACGCGCACACACACACACGCGCGCGCGCACACACACACACACACACACACACACACACACACACACGCACACAAACACACACAAACACACACACACACATATGTATATATAAATGCACACTCACACACACGCGCGCGCGCGCGCGCGCGCGCACCACACACACACACACACACACACACACACACATACACTATATCATATATATATATATAAGAGAAGAGAGAGAGAGAGAGAGAGAGACGCGCGTGCGCGCACATACACACACACACACACACACACACACACACACACACACACACACACACACACACACATAGACATACACACATCAAGATCAAAAGAATATTGTGCCCAGCTCTCGGTTTCAGCAATTGTATTCCTATTACCCTTGTACACACAGCGATTGGGAATGTTTGAAGAAGCTGGAACGTAAACGCATGTATCTTATCGAGGGCAAAATGGAGGAGAGGCAAGATTATTCCACATCTTGCCTTTCGGTAATAAAAGGAAATGTTTCACGTACAAAAAGGCATATATCAAAATAAAAGGGGATTAAGGCTCAAGAACATTAAAACGAAATCAGCCGGTGGGCTCTGCAGTCATGAAATACAGGCTGGTACACCCATGGGGATGCTATTTTAAGGCTGTTATGAGTTGCATCCTGTAGTCTGATTTACCTCTGTTCAGGAGCAGTTATGTCCCTTGATATCTTAATGGAGTGTCCTGCGCGTGCCTGTACCCATCGTCAACACAGCGCAGGCCTCCAAGGGTGGTACAGGACTGCTCTAAAGGCAGGTGAAGACAGTGCTTCTCTGGGTCCTCCCCAGCACCTTCGGGTGTTTCTTTTTCTTCAAGAACATTAAAACGAAATCAGACCCTGAAACATATTTTCTTGGCATCATTCCTACGCCACTCATTCCGTCCTCCCTGTATACAATTACACCCATGTTATTCCTGTAGCCCCCAGCCCCGACAGTCCGCAGAGAAAAATCAGTATGAAACTGCAATGAGGAAACTCACCGGAGGAGACAATGCACTGATCTCTGTTCATCGCTGTGATGTTCAGTGATGCCTGTTCTGAACCAACTAACACAAGACACCAACTACAGATTCTGTTAATATTATGCAACAACAAAGAAAAGAGGAGAGCCAGACCTACATGCATATTCACACATCTGTAAAATTGAGGGAGAGAGAGAGAGAGAGAGGGAGAGAGAGAGAGAGAGAGAAGACAGACAGACAGACAGACAGACAGACAGACAGAGTGAGAGTGAGAGATTAAGACAGACAGACAGACAGACAGAGGCTTTATCTGAAATACATTCTAAACCAAACAAAGAAATCAGTCCTTGACCCTTTTATCTGCCATCATGCAGAATAACTCATACACACCCCCTATACCTTACCCACGTATTAAAGAAAGTAAGCAAGCAAGCAAGCAAGCAAGCAAGCCAAGCGCACACACACACACACACACACACACACACACACACAGTGAAACTCTTGGGAGTGATCACATACCAATCATTATTACAATTAATCAGTCCCCAAGTTTTGAAGACACAAAACCTGATGATACAATCCCAAGATTTGATTATAAAAATGCCAAATGGTCTCAGTTTTACAATACACTTAAAGATCTAGACATAAGCTTGTCCCCAGATAATGATATTGATACAATGTATGATATGTTTTGTACTTCTGTTCTAAAAGTGTCTGGTTTATGTATTCCTAAATTGAAGAATCGTGGATCTAAAGGGGATAAACATCTCGGTAATGTTTGGTGGACTGAAGATTGCGATAAGGCAGTTAAAGAGAAAAAACGGTTATTCAAGGAATACGTGCACTCTAAGAAAAGTCAAGATAAGAAAATGGTAGATGAAAAATTTAAAGAAATGAAACACTCAAATATACATAATAATAGAGTTATGGAACAAGCCAAAACGGATTATTGGGATGATTTTTGCGAAAGAAACACATTCGATCATAAAGATAGTAGAATGGTATGGAAAGAGATAAAAACGATAAAAAATGGAATCAAACTCCCAGAATATCCTATTATTCTTGATAATAATAAGTTACCATCATCCGCAGACAAAGCAGAAGCGTTTGTCAACCAGTTTGCTAAAGTAAGCAGGTTAGATGGGTTGTCTGAAAACCAAAGAAAATTCAGAGAGGATAAAGAATCTGCCCATGTCTTTAATGATGTATCTGATAATGACACAAGCGACATCAACGCCCCAATTACATTACAAGAGGTGAAAGACGCCATAGATTCCCTACCAAACAAAAAAACAGCTGTTGGGATTGACGCCATTTCTAATGAAATGATTAAACATTTTCCAGACAAATGGATAAGCATTTTACTTAATATATTTAAAAAATGCTGGAGTTCAGGTCTTTTGCCACAAATATGGAAAGAATCAGTAATAGTACCGATTCACAAGGAAGGTAAACTGAAAGAAAGAATAGATAGTTACAGACCTATTTCATTAACTTCTCATGTCTGTAAACTTTATGAAAAAATTGTTTTGAATAGGCTAAACTACTTTTGTGAAAAGAACAGAGTTATCCCAACAAATCAAGCAGGTTTTCGAAAGGGAAGAAGTGCTATTGAACACTTGGTCAAACTTACCACTCAAATTAAACATCAGTTTTCCAGGAGAAAATGTTTACTAGCAACCTTTTTTGATATCACTAAAGCTTACGATCAAGTATGGCACTCTCGTTTGCTTTATAAACTTAAAGAGATTGGATTATCAGGAAACATTTATGAGTTTCTTAAAGACTTCTTAGAAAACAGATATATTAGAACGAAGGTAGGGAACTCCTATTCTACAAGAAGGAAATTACACATGGGCATTCCTCAGGGGTCTGTTATTGCCCCTTTACTTTTTAGTATTCTTATGTACGATTTACCCACAAAAATTACTAAAAATATAGAACTAGCCCAATATGCAGATGACATATGCATATGGATGAAAGTGACATTAAAAAAATGTACATCTGTCAGATCACAAAACTATATTAAAAAGTTATATCAAAAAGAATTAAACACCTTTTCTGCTTACATGACTGAAAATGGTTTGCAAATATCAACAGAAAAAACACACATGATGTTATTTAATACTGGATCTGATCCAGTTAATATGCCTTCATTTCAAGTCAACGGCATACCCATCAAATATACCAAAATAGTGAAATTCCTTGGAGTAAATTTAACATCAAAGTTGTCATGGAATTTTCATATAGAGCATATTCTAACAAAAGCTCGAAAAAGTTTAAATCTATTAAAGATTATTAGCAAGCATGCTTGGGCTCAGGACACAGTTGCTCTTTTGCACCTTTCTACTGCACTGGTTAGATCAAAATTAACGTATACACAAGAGGTGTTCTTCAGCGCACCCAAATACTTACTGAAAAAACTTCAAAGTATTGATTCCAAAGCATATAAGATAGCCATGGGACTACCAGTCCATGCCTCTTGTACAAAAGCATACAGTGCTGCTGGGATATTACCACTGGAAGAATATAGGAATCTTGCATGCACCAAATTTGTTATAAGAAGTTCTACTATAGACAACAATATAGGCCCTGAAATAAATATTAAATCGGACATTGATTTTCCCAAAAGGGCTAAAAATATATCATCTCAAACGACTCTAAGAACATATATTCCTCGATTTTAGAATCCTCAGACATCAAACTAACATCTATTGCAAAAAGATCTATTGTGTCTCCTATCCCCCCATGGAAACTAACACGAGCACATTTTGATATTGACCATACAGATTTAACAAAGGCTGAAAATACTAATTTGTTGTTATCCAATATCAAAATGCATTTGCATGATCATTATTCCAACCATTTTAAGATATACACTGATGGGTCATTAATCAATGAACATGCAGGTGCAGCATACATTATCCCAGGTCTTAACGAAGAAAAGTCCTATTATCTTGGAAAAAACAAATCTATATTCACTGCTGAGTTAACTGCTATAATTATGGCTTTAAAGTGTGTTGTTGATTACCCTCAAAATTTATTTAAAGTTGTTTTATGCGTAGATTCCAAGTCAGTTCTTACTGCAATGAAGAATTTTAGATTAAAAGTTCGACCTGAGATGATCACTGAAATAAATAATTTAG
>CM065732.1:27416533-27419033 GCA_033310375.1 Conus canariensis
AACAAACCTCATCCTCCCATCCGCCCCTCTCCCCTTTCCAAACCACGCAAACACGCGACTGCTCTTCCAGACCAGCTGTCCCCGACACACCTCTAACACGAAAGTTCATAGTTATATCAAAGACTTTCAGCAAGAGGACTGGAACACGACAATGAATCACACACCATTTATCAGATTCGTCCAAACCCTGAAGGAATTCCTGTCATC
Organism: Conus canariensis; assembly: GCA_033310375.1. Taxonomy (NCBI): domain Eukaryota; kingdom Metazoa; phylum Mollusca; class Gastropoda; order Neogastropoda; family Conidae; genus Conus; species Conus canariensis. The sequence continues at coordinate 27,416,741 of CM065732.1, forward strand.
TGCCACGGGAGGCCGTAAACTGGAAAATGTGTTGTGTCGATTAGAGCAGTACAGTAGATTCGTAATCAGATAGTAGATGTTTGCGCGGGAGAACAACTGTTATCCTGCGGGAAAACGGGGTGAAGCTGTTATTGCTGAGGATTACACCGATTCTCTCTGCGATTATAGCTGTTATTCCAGTTTTCCATGTTTTCCCTATTTTCGCCAGTGACACCAGTGCGGATGTGCTTGTCATGACAAACGGTGATCTTATCTGTTTTTCCTGTTAACAGCGTTTTCCTCGTGATAATACATGTTTTCTTCAGGAAAACAGGGATAACAGTTACTAGCCCTAGGAAACTAAGGGAAAGAACTGTGAACATGAAAGAAAATTGAAAGCAGTTGTTACCGTCATTAAAGTAATGGAAAACCATTGTCATCTGTAGGAGAATAGTAGTGATCCTCTGGATTATAACTGTTTGTCCTGTTTTCTCTCTGTTTCCATCCAGGATCATATCTAGTTTTGTTGTTGTTGTTGTTGTTTGTTTGTTGTTTTGTTTTTGTTCTTTTCTTTTTTTCTTCCTGAAGAAAAACGGGTATTACCTTTAGACTGAAGAAGACAGGTCTTGCCTTTAGACTGAAGAAAACAGGTCTTGCCTTTAGACTTAAGAAAACGGATACTGCCTTTAGACTGAAGAAAACAGGTCTTGCCTTTAGACTGAAGAAAACAGGTATTGCCTTTAGACTTAAGAAAACAGATACTGCCTTTAGACTGAAGAAAAAAGATCTTGCCTTTAGCCTTAAGAAAACAGATACTGCCTTTAGACTGAAGAAAACAGGTATTGCCTTTACACTGAAGAAAACAGGTATTGCCTTTAGACGTTAGTATATTATAAAGTCTACTCTTTTTACACGAACTCTTATTTTATGAAAGGCGAGGCTCTGTGGCATATATCAGGTGATGAGTCACTTCTTAGGAACCATGTGTAGAGTGGTGAGATTTATTATTTGATATAAACATGTGTAGAGTGGTGAGATTTATTATTTGATAGAAACATTTTACAGCAGACTCTCTGAAAACATTGTTCAGGGTTGTTATACCAACGTTTCATTTATGTTTTCAAGAGGCCGATATTTTTCGTTTGATCTAGCATTTTGTGGAAAACAAATTAGTTTTTTTTAGGCATTTTGAGCATGTTCGACATAAACTTATATATTGTCGTCAATAACTTTTTTTCTAAAAGGGAGGAGTGTCAGTCTTGACAAAGTGACTACTCCTTAAACGGCCCCTTGTGGTTGGCTGGGCTGGAAACAACATGAGTTGACTCAAAACCCGTCTTTTCCCCCTAAAGGCAGCGTCAGGCGCGACGAGCCATCGTAGAGTTCCCATCATGTTGTTACAAGATCAGAGCCACCGATGCCCTCTCCCCCACCACCCAGCGACGTCAGAGACTGGGTGTAAAAAGCTCCCCCCGGGCCATGGAGATGGTGACAGCCCGATGAAGAGAGAGGGACGGGGCTAAGAACTGGTGGAATCACGAAGACATTTGTTGCGGCGCAAATTGTCGCTCCGGCACACTTTGTCATCCCGGTACAAATTGTCAGCCGACGACGGCTCATGCCGGACGTGGAGGCACAAATTGTCGCCTCGGGGGCACATGTTGTTGCCCGCGCCACAGTGTGTGCGTGGCTTGCTCGAAGGCCATGGTTTGTCTCGGGAGTATCAATATTCATTTATGCTGTTTATTGATAATGGCGTTTCGGCACATTTTTTTTTTTAATACGTGATTCCATGTTCATCATGACTACGGCCATCATTTGTTATGTCATGGCCCATGTCTTCAAAAGCTCCGTTACCCTGTCGCCCCAGGCATATATATATGCAAGAAGTAAATTAATTTTAATTAAAACTTAGTGCAAGTGTGACGGACTGTCAGTGAGTTGATCTCCTTTCCATTAGGCATTCACCGAGGAGCACATTGAGGCACTGTTGCCCGTTTTTGTTGTTGTCGGTGTGTGTGTGTGTGTGTGTGTGTGTGTGGTGTGTGTGTGTGTGTGTGTGTGTGTGTGTGTGTGTGTGTGTGTGTGTGTGTGTGTGTGATCATTCACCTATCACGAAACCTCTCAACAGTTTATACACACGCCGTGGTAAGGACACATCTGCCTAGACAAATCACGGTTTAGGCCTCCATCGTTTATGCCGTCGCGACACGTCCCCTATGCATGCAATCATGGGTATAGTTTGCAATAGTGGCTTACAGAGTCATTGCCTGCAGCGGGCTTTTTGTTCTCAGAAGGACATTTTTATGTCAAA
>CM065732.1:27424033-27431533 GCA_033310375.1 Conus canariensis
CACTAGCTCTTTATTGCTTTGCTAATAGCTGTCAACTCATGAATTACGCACCTTGGCTTGGCTGCCGGTCGTTGCACGTGAAACAGCTCTCCACGGTGTTGCTTTTCACACAGGCGACTGCCAACCGTACCCCTCCCTTGCATCGATTTTACACAGTGGCTGCACCACACAGTGTGCGGTGGCGTTCACAGCTGCAGCCACACAGAATATGATTTTTTTTTTTTTTTTTTTTTTTGGGGGGGGGAGGGGGGTTCAGGCTTCCGTTTCTGGGGTATATGAGTGAAATAATAGAATCAATTAAATTTTTCATTAATTCTTCAAAAGAAAAGAAAGAGAAAGACGGAAGGACGTTGGTCTTTTGGTTCGTACGATACCAAGCATTCGTTTGATCGTTTAGTTTGTTGTTGAGTACACATCCAGGTAATAATATGGTTAACGATAGTCATGTTCTTTCATACAGCTGTTATTATAACAGAGTTAACATGTTCCATACCGATCACACCCCCCCCCCCCCCCACACCCTCCACCCCACCCCACCTCTTCCCATCAGATTAACAAGAAATTCATCACAAACGCAAGACTTTGACATGTATTTTCATAATGGTGTCTATCGTTGTGGTATCTCAAGCGCTTGGTTTTTACTCCAAATTTGAGGCAATTCTTTCCTATTTCATGACAGTATATGAAAGCTCAAACGCAGGCGTAACTGCCACGGATTTCTCACACGTGGCACAAATACACGCCTCCTATTTCGCGTTGTTCACACCCCCACTTCGTGGAACCCAACACCTTTGTAGCTCTGAACGGAGCCGGCAACTCATCATGCATCACGCCCCATGACATGTGTGGCTTTGTCGGCAGTGGAAACGCATGAAAACAGCCCTCACCGTTTCAAGCTTTGAACCAGACCGACAATCGGACACCCCTCCTTTTGTATCGATTTCCACACAGTTGTTGCACAACACGCGGTTCACGTCTTGGCTTTCACAGCTGCAGCTCAAACCGGGAGAGACTCGCCTTTTTATTAGGTGTGAAAACAGACATTTGCCTCCGGCCTCATAAGCTAGCGGGCCTTCGCTAGAACAGTTGGCATCATGGCGAGAACAGATCCACGAAGTGATGGTTTGTGGCAACGTGGATATTCGTTTGAAGTGTTCTTGATCAAAAACGCTGTGTTCTTTTCATGTCTATCTTTAAGCTGCATCACATAGACTAGTCAGACAGACCGGAGGAGTTCTCGTCAAATCAACGTTGTAGATAATCAATATATTTTTTTTTCAACATGACCGCTTTATAGAAATATTATGTAGTTATTATTCTCGACCCACCCACCCACCCCTACCCTTATATCCCGTCTTCTTGCAGCTCCCTTCCTCCCCCCCCCCCCCCCCCCCCACCTCCCCTTCCCCTGCCCCAGTCATTTCCTTCCATTCTCCCGACTCCATCGTCAACACAGATTTGGCAGACTGTGAACAGCAGACACATCAAATGACCCAACAGAAGGACAGTGGGGAGATCTAAGACATCCACCAAGATCCTGCCATTAGTCCAGATCCACACCACAGATCCACACCACAGGTCCGGCCGGACACACAGGTTCACACCACAATCCAACCCACGGTTCACACCACAGTCCAACCACAGGTCCACACCAAACCTCTTTGGAATCGTCCTTGGACCACTCCGTCTTTTCACACGCCCCCCCCCCCCTCCCCCTCTCCCTCCCACCCCCCCCCCCCCCCTCCCCCTTTTTTTATTTTATAAAATTGCTCAGTCAGTTTTCCGTCTTAATGCTGAGAGGCAAATAAACCACCAGAGCGTAGGTAGAGACACGATCTCCGCTGAGAGAAGTAGAAAATGGGCTCTGTGGGCTGGCTCCCCACTTTGCCTTAAACATGTGGCTACTAAGAATAAAAGGAAAAGATGCTCCCAGGATTCACCGAAAGGGGGAGAGAATGATGAATCCATCAGTGCTCAACCAATCATGACTGCAAATCCCAAACGGACTATGAACATGGACCAAATGGAATACCATGTGTCTGTGGAAAGCGTTTCGCTACCACCCGTGGCATGAAGATCCACAGAACAAAGATGGGATGTGTGAAGACTCATCTGAATGAGCAGCAGCGCACTGCATCAGCAGATAAGACGTCGGAAGACCAAGGCCAGGATTTAAACCACAGTGCCAAGGACATCCACGCTGTTGGTTCGGATGAGGAATTTGCACAGGCCCTCGATGCCAGGCGCCTGAAACTCAACCTGCCACGAGCAAACGAAACTGAAGATTGGGAGAAACTGGATGCAAAAATCGTCCAAAGACTCGATGCACTGATAGGGAAAAGCACCCTGGAACACAAACTAGCCACATATGGGGACATTGTGTATGCCACATGTAGAGACGCCTATGGAGCAAAACTACCCAAAGAGAAAACACCTCCAAAGAAATCCAGACGCCAAGAAAAGATGGACAAGATCAGGGTCCAAAAGAAAAACCTCAAGATGCAAATGAAGACCGCACTGCCAGCTGAAAAACAAGGCTTGGAAAAACTGTGGAAAGACCTGAAAGAAAAACACAGCGCCCTCAGCAAAGCGGAATCTGCGAGGAAGAGGAAGAGCAAAAAGAAGAAGACACAAGAGCGCTTCTTCAGAGATCCCTTCCAGTTTGCCAGAACACTGTTTGAGCAGCCAAAATCTGGGACCCTAAGTGTGGACAAAGGAGTTCTTGAGCAGCATCTGAGGAAAACATACTCTGACCCACAGAGCAAAGCACCACTCGACATTCAAGGTCTGGTGTGGCCAACCAACCCTGAGGAACAGTTCAATGGCAAGCCTCCAACGTTGGCGGAAATCAGGAAGGTGGTCGACAAAGCCAGAGCCAAATCATCACCAGGGCCAAACGGAATACCTTACCAGCTTTACAAGAAATGTCCCAAGGTGCTGGAGTGGCTCCACAGGCTGCTGCGATCGGCTTGGAGAAACCAGAAGATCAGCGGCCAGTGGATGACGGCAGATGGTGTGTACATCCCCAAAGAGCAAAACTCAGTGACATCAGCCAGTTCAGGCCAATATCACTACTGAACGTCGAAGGGAAAATCTTCTTCTCTGTCATGGCAGCAAGGCTGACCAAGTACCTGATGGAAAACAAGTACTTGGATGTGTCAGTCCAGAAAGGTGGCATCCCAGGCGTGGCTGGCTGTGTAGAACACGCCACAATGATCTGGGACGCAATCCAAAAAGCAAAAACAGAAAAGAGAGACCTGGACGTAGTGTGGCTTGATCTGGCAAACGCATATGGATCTGTGCCCCATGAGATGATACAGTTGGCTCTTGAGATGTACCATGTGCCAAAGAACATCCGCGACATGCTCAAGAAGTACTTCAATGGCTTCTCAATGCGGTTCTCTACCAAGGAGTACACAACAGACTGGATCAACTTGGAAGTGGGTATTGCAATGGGCTGTGCAATTTCCCCAATACTGTTCGTGCTGGCAATGGAACTCATCTTGAAAGCAGCAACAAACAACGCGAGACAAACAGACCTTGGCGATGGATACAAGATGCCTCCTCTCAAGGCCTTCATGGATGACACTACAGTGATTTCATCCAGAGAAGACGAGACACGTCATGTGCTGGAGAGGCTGGACGACATAGTTGCCTCATCCAGAATGAAGTTCAAGCCAAAGAAATCACGGAGTCTCTCACTGAGGAAAGGAAAAGTGGCCGGATCTGTGGTCTTCAGTGTTGCCAACCAGGCCATTCCAACAGTCACAGAAGAACCAGTCAAGAGCCTTGGAAGATGGTATGATGATACGCTGAAAGACACACAAAGAGCAAAAGAAACCAAGCAGATGGCGGAGGAAGGCTTGGAGACCATTGACCAGTGTGGGCTCCCTGGCAAATACAAGGTCTGGTGTCTGCAGTTCATGCTGATACCAAAGCTCCTATGGCCTCTGATGATATACGACATCTGCACCAGCATAGTGGAGGCAATGGAAGCCAAAATCAACAAGTTCACAAGGAAATGGCTTGGTGTCCCACCCTGTCTGACTGACATAGCGTGTACTGTCGCCAAGCAAAGCTGAAACTACCACTGAAATCCATCCTGGAGGAATACAAAGCAGGGAAGATCAGACTTCAAAGCATGCTGGAGGACTCAGGAGACAAGGTTGTAGAAGCAATCAAGCCCCAGCTGAAGACAGGCAGAAAATGGAAAGTTCAAGAGGCGATGGATTCTGCAAAAGAAAGTCTCAAGATCAGAGAAATAACGGGACACACACAGACCAACAGACAAGGACTGGGGTGACCAGAACTGAATGGTGGTTAAAGGCCAAAGGAAAAGCCGAAAGAGACATGATGATTCAGGAGATGAGGAAAGAAGAAGACCAAAAAAGACTGCAAAAAGCAGTCCAGCAGACCAGCAAGGGCAATGGACAACGTGGGAGAATGCACTCCAAAGAAGTCTCACTTGGAATGACATTTGGCACATGGCCCCTCTCAGGATCAGCTTCATTCTCAGATCTGCATATGACCTTCTGCCCTCAAATGCAAACCTGGTGAAGTGGGGGAAAACAGACGATCCTGCATGCCCCCTCTGCCATGAAAAACAAACAGTGGAGCATGTCCTAAGCTCATGTAAAGTAGCCCTGGCTCAAGGAAGGTACACATGGAGGCATAACCAAGTGCTCAAAGAGATTGTACAAGTAGTCTGGGCTAGTACCAACACCACAAAAGGGAAAATCAGGACTCCAAAAGCACCCGCAACATTCTTCACGGCAGGAGGCAGCAAATCATGGCCAAGAACAACAGTGCCACTCGAAACATGCAGGCAGAGTCTGCTGGACGAGGCAGATGACTGGGAGTGCACTGCAGACCTCCCAGAATGGAAGAGTCACCCAGAGATCATCAGCAAGAGTGGCATGAGACCAGACATAGTAGTCCACTCTCAGTCAACCAAGCAGCTGATCATGATCGAGCTCACGGTGCCATATGAGAACAGAATGAGGCAGCTCAAATCTACAAGACTGAAAAGTATGCTGATCTGGCAAACAGCCTGAGGAGAGAAGGCTATCAGGTCAAAGTCCTCACTGCAGAAATTGGAGCTAGGGGGTTTGTAGGAACGTCTGCATACAGCCTCATGAAACAGCTCTCAGTTGCAGGGAAGGAAAAAACCAGAGCCCTGAAAGCAATGGCAGAAGCGGCGGAGAGGTGTTCAAGCTGGATCTGGTCAAGGAGGAACAAAAGTGAACTTCATAAGGCTTAATTTCCCTACAAATATCAGGTGTCCCTGTGGCTCAGTGGTTAAAGCGCGAGTCATTAAGTGGAAAATGAGCATGTCCAGAGGGTCATGGGTTCGAATCCCAGCCATGGCTCGTCCCAAGATGGGAAAAAAAAAAAAGAAAAAAAAAAAAGGGGCAGCAGAGGGACATCCGGAGTCATGAACCGGGTGTGGCCCAACCCCCCTAGAGTGTCAGGAGATAAGGGCCGAAACACTTGCTTGAAGGGGGCTTCTCTTCTGAGGACTCTCTGCTGCCACGCTCTCCACGAGTTTCTTTCTACTGATGCTGGTCATAGCGTCTAGGCCTAAGGGAATGAAATCATGGTTGTACCGGGGAGGAAAGCATTACCTTTCTGACCTCTGTCTTGTGTGTATCATGCACGAAATGGATTTGAGAGCAAAGGAGCTAATCTGAGACTAGGTAACGTAAACTTCATGGTTCATTTGTGTACGTTACGAACTTTTCATTCTTTGTTATTCCTGTGTCAGTGTACGTGTCTGAGTATTCGATTTGCTGAATTTGTCATCTTTCTGGTAACTGGCAATTAATTGTTGTGGGGACGCACTTGGACGCATATGGTAAGTCGTTGTTTAAAAGAAGTTTTTACTGAAACAGTCGTGTTTCACGAAATCTTTGCGGATAGAAAAAAAAAATTGTTGCATCTGGTTAAAAAAAAGGGGGTTTTTGTTGAAACAGGCGTATTTCAGAAAATCTTTGAGAGTGGAACATAACTGAATCGTTGCTTCTGATATTTGTTTTCTAAATGCTTCTGTTAAAACAGGCGCTTTGTAGAAAACCTTCAGGGATGGAACAAACAAATGTTTGTTTCTGACTTTTAATGCATGAGAACGTCTCTAAGGCACATGTAGGCGAGTGTGTGTGGTGTGTGTAAGTTGCCTGGGATGCCGACACGTTAAACCTTGCTGAAGTTTGCCTGAAAAACTCTGCTTGTCTAGCAACGATGTATCTCACAGCTAAGTATTTTAAACGAAGGAAGGAAGGAAGAAAGAGATACACCTGAAGACGAGAGTGGAACCCAGAAAAGTACCGTCTTCAGCTGCCAGACCAATCAGCCAGGAACAGTCCTGCACCACTCTTGCAAGCCTGAGCTGTGTTCAAACAGGGAGCAGGCACGTACAGGGCATTCCATGAAGACATGAAAGGACGTAACTGCTCCCTGGCAGATGCCATTATGTGACCACAAGACGCGACAAAACAGAACTCCACGGAAGCACCCTCGGCCTCATTGTGTACCATCCCATAGTTCATAACTGCGAAGCCCATGGGCGAAAGACGCCACCACCACGTAAACTGCTGCGCTCTGCTCGTTGCTGTTTCGCTGATAGGCGAAAACAGTACAACTGTAGACACACCCAGCTTTCGCCAAATAGTCTAACATGCCCTCTGAAGCCCTTTCAGTGAGCAGGTAAATAGTCTAACATGCCCTCTGAAGCCCTTTCAGTGAGCAGGTAACTGACTTGCAAGCTGTCGATTTGCGACCATTCTTTTCCTTATTGAATGATTTAGGAAGATAATACGATCCAAACGGATCTGTAAATAATCAGCGAGATAGTGGTGCTATTGGAACGTAACAAATACCAGAAACAGAATTCGAAACGGAAATATGAAAAACAGAATCCTGATACGTTCGCCGCCACCTTAGTTGCCACTGCAAACAATCTCAAAACGTTTCAAGCACTCGCGGCAAACCGTTGGCTAAATAAATGAGCGCCAAACACGCTTCAGAACACTGGGCGTCCTCCGCCAGGTTTTGTTGTGTTATTCACACACAACAAACTAAAACAACAGAACTGTTTGCTGATGATGACTGCAGCCCTTGTCAAGACGTCTGGCTTCAAATCATCCGGGCAACGTTGAACACTGTACTACTGCAACCTGGTTATTGTTTACTTCACGAAACTTCTATCATACAATACCATACCCTTTCTTTGACGTGGACGGCACTCACAACGTTAGAAACGCGTTTAGCTGACATACATTATGCCCAATTAATTAATGTTTCGGTCGAATGTCGTGAAAGTAAAGGCACCACAGCTCCAAACCAACGCTGTTGACACTTCGCAGTCATCTAGCACTCAGGTAAGCAAGAGGCACGCCAAACAAAAACAAAAACAAAAAAAATCTTAAATAAATGTTAGCGAACCGCCCAGAGAACGTGGACAAACGAGTCACAAGACGAAACACAACGCGTTTCGACCTCTTA
>CM065732.1:27444033-27451533 GCA_033310375.1 Conus canariensis
ACGAAGGCGAAAATGAACGAATTCACCAAGAACCACTCAAAGACTACAGTGAAGATCATATTGACAACGACTCTGTCATCATCATCGTCGTCATCAACATGTGTTGAAAACTATGCCAAAAGAACACGAATAATCTTCTTAGTTTAGATAGGCTCTTGTTTATGGTAAATGGCGTAATCAATTATGTAGTGATCATGACCACCATCGTTGTTATTGTTGTCAGTTGATAACGATCATAATTCAAGTCCTATGTATCTGCTTTGACAACCAATACCATACAATACAATGCAATGATCATGACCACCATCGTTGTTATTGTTGTCAGTTGATAACGATCATAATTACAGTCCTATGTATCTGCTTTGACGACCAATATCATACAATACAATGCAATGCAGCGCCATAAAAATTCAACACGACAAAATATAATACTACACAATAAAGCACAATGTAGTACAACACAATGTAAATACAATAAAGAACGATTCCCCATCACAAAGTTGTTAAGTGATTTGGTTCAGTTTAGGAAAAGGTCTAATACTGACATATCTTCCCTAGTTTCAAACAATAATTACAAAACAAACAAACAAACAAACCATACAATTTCACCCCACCCCCACCCCACCTCCCACCCCGCTTCTTCTCAAAAAAGGAGAAGGGAAAAAAATCTTCATCAGTATCTCTCCTCTTAATATATACGTTTTCATCATCGCCACTATTGTCACCATTATTACCAGCATTATCACGCTCATCATTACTATTTCAACTCCCATGATCCCCTCCTTAATGGCCTCGTTTTCATCCAACAGCCATTTTGCGCCGAATATGAGAAAATAAGTGGTTTCTCGTTCTTCGTTTTCACCGCACTAATTGTTGTTTGTTTTTGCCTGAAGAAGACTCAAGAGGTCGAAATGCATTGTGTTTTGTCCTGTAATCTGTTTGTCTGTATCTATGGCGGTAACTAACCCCTTTACTTTATAAATATCTTCCCTATACAAGGAAGAGCTTGACAGTAAATAGTTGTATGCAAGATGCTATATTCAAAGCTCCCTACAGCAGTGCTTTGTACTACTTTATTATTTGTCATTATATATATACAGAGAGAGAGAGAGAGAGAGGTTTTTTTTTTTTTTTTTTGGGGGGGGGGGGGGGGGAGAGGGCATTTTACTGCATGCCGCTTTTACTACTTTTGATTTGCCATATTTTCTACATTTTATGCAATTTTAGTTTGCTTTCTCTCACATTCTGCGACCTTTCGCTATTCTGTGTAACTCTTACCACTTTTTAGCTTTTGACTATTGTTAGTGCTACTGTTGCTTTACTTTTTGCCACTTGTTACTATACTGTGCACAAAAAGAAACGCATATTTTTTTTCGCTGAAAATATTAAGGAAAAGTTTGACAGAAACATGCCCCGTATAGCAGGGAACTCTGTCCAGTGTGAATAGTCAGACATAATGAATAGACATAACAGTAGATTGATGTCTTATTTCTTCTGTGGTTGTAACATTATGAATGCTAAATGACGCATAAAATGACTGAAATAAAAATATGCGTTTCTTTTTGTGCATAGTATAGTATACTTCTTCTGCATACAAAACGACTATTGTTGCCATTGAAAAAAAACACCGATACAATATAATGCAGAATATTACAACGTAATACAATTCAATGCTCCACAATGAAACTCATTACAATGCAACGTATGCAGTACAACATAGCACAGTGCAGGATGGGACGGTACGGCACAGTATAGTACAATGTAATGCAATGGAATGTAACATAACAACTCCATGCAATACGATGAATACAGAACAAAACAATGCCATTTTACACACCAACAAGAATTTACACAAATCGATGAGCTGCGATTGACATAGAAACACAATGAAACAAATATGCTATGGAAGGGGAAAAAAACAGTAAATAAGAATATGTCATCGGAAAAATACAATAGAACAGAATGAGACAAAATATATTACGATGGATATCAAAAAGTCGCAACGTGTTATGACATCATTCAACAGTAAACTATGAAAGGAAATAAGGTATAAAAGAAGAAGAAGAAAAAAGAAAGGAAAGCACAGAAAAAAAAGCAGGCATTGACATTACAATGAAAAAAAAAAATGGAAATCTTGGTTCAAATCATTCACACACACACACACACACACACACACACACACACACACACACACACACACACACACACACACACACACACACACAGTGAGAGAGAGAGAGAGAGAGAGAGAGAGAGAGAGAGAGAGAGAGAGAGAGTTAGACAGACTGACAGACAGACTGACAGACAGAGACAATTTTTTTAGGAGAGAGAGAGAGAGACAGAGACAGAGACAGAGAGAGAAGCGATCAGCCACAAACAAAATACCCAGGTTACCTCAACTCTTCAACATGACTGTACCGCTTTAATTGCTGCGAGGCCCATTTAAGAAGGCAACAACGCTCAAACGCCCGCCGCCGCCGTTCAGTGCTGCTGGTGGCAGCAGGCAAAGGAACATAAGCCTGCACTCTCTCTCTCTCTCTCTCTCTCTCTCTCTCTCTCTCTCTCTCTCTCTCTCTCTCTCTCTCTCTCTGACCACAACGCAGCGTAAGCTTACCTACCTGTCGTATGGTGCCAGCAAAGTCACCGTGTGTACCAGTGCGTACCGTACCAACTAACGGTGCCTTAAAAGTCAGTTAGGTGTGTGCCTGCAGGTCCCGCGTTTAGGCTGGAAGAAGACTTGGCTGGGAATTCTGAAAAAAATAATAATAATAACAACAACAACAACAACAACAACAAATCTTGGCCCTCGATGGAAAGGCAAGTGTTTTTAAGACTGGAAGAGAGTTCCTGAGTTGATGTTGATCTTGGTCCGACGCAACAAACAGTTGGCACCTGGCAGTCAGTGTGTGTGTATGTGTGTATGTGTGTGTGTGCGTGTGTGTGTGTGTGTGTGTGTGTGTGTGTGTGTGTGTGTGTGTGTGTGTGTGTGTGTGTGTGTGTGTGTGTGATGGGGGTGAGGAAGAAGACGTGAGGTGAGTCGTTCACAATGGCACATGGAGGACTTGTGTGGAGTCGGCTTCATTTTTTTATGCAAATATACACAGTCGAGCGTTTGTCTAAGCACGCACGCACACATGCCCATACGTACTGGCATACGATCGCGTGCGTGCGCGCGCGCGCACCCCCCCCCCCCCCCCACACACACACACACACACTACGCACACACAACGCACACACCCCTACCGGTACATACACACAGACACACGAGATTCAAGCCCACATATCTTTTACACACACACACACACACACACACACACACACACACACACACACACACACACACACACACACACACACACACACACACACACATTGATTCATCATCTCTATGTTCATACGGTCAGTCATAAAACAAATCAATTTTGTTTTGACAGCAATTTAATCTGGAGCAAGACAGCAACATACAGTCAATTTGAAAAAAAAAAAAAAAAAAAAGCGGCTGGACCCAACAAAAGCAACAACAACAATGTCAAAACATAGAAAAGGCACCTTGAGAGAGAGAGAGAGAGAGAGAGAGAGAGAGAGAGAGAGAGAGAGAGAGAAGAGAGAGAGAGAGAGAATGGGGGTGGGGGGTGGACAGTGGTAAGCTCACGAACTCACAAGTTTAATTGTAAAGCTATCCGCCTATATACGAGATGTAGGCCGTTTAACCGTGGGAGGAATAAAATCGATAGGTAAATGTTAATGGGAGTTATTCTCTTTAACAAGAAAGGAATAAATCAAGTGTTACTATTATTTTGCCAACGATTCCTACACTGTGACACATTCGTAACCAAACATTTGCTTCAAAGATTACTCGTTTGAATCTTTTTTTTTTTTACTTTCAGTGCGTAAGATGCAAGAATAAAACTGAGAGAGAGAGAGAGAGAGAGAAGGAGAGAGAAAGAGAGAGAGATAGGGAGAGAGAGAGAGAGAGATGAATGGGCCCAGTTGACACAAATAGACTTGACACTGGCATTACCCAAAGGAGCTGAGAACACCGTGACAGTGATTGACAGACACAGACAGCTTACGCCAATTAGTTGTCAATTAAGACAAGGCAAACCGCTAGCAACACACGTAGCATCAACAGCAGCAGCAACAACAGTAACAACCGGTGGCGGATCGATTCAGTCGTATTCAACGCGTTTCTCGTCTATTTCAATGCACAGTTAAAGGGGAAAAAATAGAACGGAACACAGAACAGCACAGACCTGGGCCATCGAGAAGGGGACACATAAGACCGCAGACTTGAGCCATCTAGAAGGGGACACAGAGGAGCACAGACCTGAGCCATCTAGAAGGGGACACAGAGGAGCACAGACCTAAGCCATGTAGAAGGGGACACAGAGGAGCACAGACCTGAGCCATCTAGAAGGGGACACAGAGGAGCACAGACTTAAGCCATGTAGAAGGGGACACAGAGGAGCACAGACTGAAGCCATCTAGAAGGGGATACAGAGGAGCACAGACTTAAGCCATCTAGAAGGGGACGCAGAGGAGCACAGACTTAAGTCATCTAGAAGGGGACACAGAGGAGCACAGACTTAATCCATCTAGAAGGGGACACAGAGGAGCACAGACTTAAGTCATCTAGAAGGGGACACAGAGGAGCACAGACTTAAGTCATCTAGAAGGGGACACAGAGGAACACAGACTTAAGTCATCCAGAAGGGGACACAGAGGAGCACAGACCTGAGCCATGTAGAAGGGGACACAGAGGAGCACAGACCTGAGCCATGTAGAAGGGGACACAGAGGAGCACAGACCTAAACCATGTAGAAGGGGACACAGAGGAGCACAGACTTAAGCCATGTACAAGGGGACACAGAGGAGCACAGACCTGAGCCATGTAGAAGGGGACACAGAGAAGTACAGACCTGAGCCATGTAGAAGGGGACACAGAGAAGTACAGACCTGAGCCATGTAGAAGGGGACACAGAGGAACACAGACCTGAGCCATGTAGAAGGGGACACAGAGAAGTACAGACCTGAGCCATGTAGAAGGGGACACAGAGGAACACAGACCTGAGCCATGTAGAAGGGGACGCAGAGGAGCACAGACTTAAGTCATGTAGAAGGGGACACAGAAGACCAAACAACTGAGCTGTCTAGAAGGGGACACAGAAGTACAGACCTGAGCCATCTAGAAGGGGACACAGAAAAACTCAGAAAAAGACCCGAGTCATCTAGAATGGGCGCAGGAGGATACAAAGCTCAGCCATCTAGAAGGGGACACGGATGAGCACAGACCAGAGCCATTAAGAAGGAGACGCTGAAGACCGGAGACCTGAGACAACGTCAAACGAATCCTGGATCGGTCCTTTTCTTTAAATCTGTGCCGCAGATCCACATCGAGCTTCGACGGCTTTGTCCCCATGGACTCCACGTTGCATTTGTTTGTCCTCTAAGTCATGTCATAGTCGGTTGCTAAGTCTTGACGTCATCTGGCTGAATGGATTATGCATCCACTCTCTGATTCAGATCGGTTCCACAGATCCACACCCACATTCGAAGGATCCGTCCTCAAGCCAGATCCCTCTTTTTTTTTTTTTTTTTTTTTGTTCCACCACGTTTTCTTGAAATCATTTTGGTAAGTTTTGGCAAAATCTGGCGGGCAAACAAACGAACAAAGCAATGTACAGTGGATGACAACTTCATGCTTTTGGCGGGGGTGAATAAAATCCTGAAAATCATTGCCATAACAACGATGGGTTACCGGGGTAACAAAAAAAGCAAAAAAAAAGCTGAAAGCGTTTTTTTTTTTTTCTTCTTTTGTTTTTTTTTTTTTCTCCAAGCCATCGAAAAGAAAAGAACAGAAAAAGAAGCGTAGAAAAAGACAAACGAATCCAAGCTAGGAATTATCGAAAGCTGTGACAACCATGTGACAACTGAAAAGTTACATGAGTAACTTTTATAGTCACACAAACACACTTACTCCAATACAAAGTTACACACAACTTGCATGCGTAACATTTCTAATGCTTAGACATGTAGAGTTCCCTAGCTGGGCCTTCCCCCTCCCACCCACCCACCCTCCAGCGCCACTCTCCACCCCATCCCCCCATCCTCCCTTTTCTTCTTCCCCACATTCCACGTAACAGGTTTGAAGGCATTAAACCGTATTATAATTAGCTACAGTAAATGCACGAGTTTTGTCAAATAAATAACAGTAGTGCCCGTATTCAAAAGATAATCAGCTTCATACTCAGGTAGTCGGGGGTGTCATTTCAATGTGTTACGGAGAGAGAGGGGAGAGAGAGAGAGAGGAGAGAGAGAGAGAGAGAGAGAGAGAGAGAGAGAGAGATAGAGAGAGAGAGAGAGAGAGAGACAGACAGACAGACAGACAGACAGACACAGAGAGAAAAAGACAGACAGACAGACAGACAGACAGACAGACAGACAGACAGAGAGAAGGATGGCGTTGCGATGGGAAAAGGGGAGGGGGGAAGGGATAAGATCTGAGAGAGGATTGACGATGATATTTATGTTACAACGGCAAAAGTATAGGCTTTCATGAACCCCTTCTTCTGCCTGCTTTTATCAATATCTTGAACAACAAAACAATATCACAGTATGCCATGCGCCTCACAATACGTCCTGGATATGACTTGAGACCATGATTCTGAAATCTCTCTCTGTCTCTCTGTCTCTGTCTCTCTCTCTCTCTCTGTCTCTCTCTCTGTCTCTCTCTCTCTCTGTCTCTCTCTGTCTCTGTCTCTCTCTCTCTCACTCACACACACACACACACACACACACACACACACACACACACACACACACACACACACACACACACACAGGGAGGAAAGGAGGGAGGGTGGAAGGGAGAGAGAGAAAGAGAGGGACAGAGACAAAGACACAGAGTGAGAAGGAGAGGGCGGTGGGGGCACGCGCGCGCACGCGCGCACACACACACACACACACACACACACACACACACACACACACACACACACACACACACACAGATAGAGAGAGAGAGAGAGAGAGAGAGAGAGAGAGAGAGAGAGAGAGACAGACAGACAGACAGACAGACAGGGAGACAGACAGACAGACAGACAGACAGACAGACAGGCAGAGACAGAGAGACAGAGAGAGACTGAGAGAGAGAGCGTTCCCTAACAATACTACATATAAAGCCCCTCACAGTTTTGCTAAAGACACAAACCCCTCCCCGCCCCCCCCCCCCCCCCCCCACACACACACACACACACTCCCACTCGCTTCATATATTTTATAAACAAACAAAAAACTACCAGTGAACTCAGAAACTCTCACAAAAAAGGGGCGTGTCAACAAGCAAGCACACATTCCACAACGTGCTTCAACGCCAAACTATTTCCCACTGTGACAGAAATGTACTCACTGACCCTTCCCTCTGCCTGTACAAGATTTATACCATTCATCCAAGTGTGTTCATAATTTTTGTCAAGCCCCCTCCCTCCCTCCCTCCCCCCC
>CM065732.1:27466533-27477310 GCA_033310375.1 Conus canariensis
CTAGATCTACTTATTTGACTCATGAAATGAGAAAAGGTAACTCTGTTTGCGGTGGAAAGACAGGTGTTTTTTTTTTCAATTATTTATTTCTGTTACAGTTCTTAATGGAGAAATGTGTATAGGGAAATCTCGCTTGACGACGAAGATCTGTGAAAACGAAGACTGCGATTAGGAAAGTGAAAGGAAAGCTGTGAAGAGATTCATGTCAGGCAAGACTGCTCTGGACTGAGAATGACCCTTGGAAATCCAATCGTGAAATTCAGTAATGAACAGATCATTGATCTGATGAACACCCGCAAAAGTGAGGGTAACAGTGTGGCAGAAGTCTTTAGAATGGATGGATACAGTGTGTGTTTCACCAGCATACTTCGGTGAGGTCTTCATGGAAGGAACAATAAACTCTGAGAAGTAACAATCAGGTTCTGCAAGACCCTCTCCACCCATCTGTTCAGCGATTATTTCTCACAAGATGCTACCTCCTCAAAGAACACGACGCCTCCGTTCGCATGTACCGTATATCAGTTTCGGTTTCATCATGGAGGTGTCACTGCGTGCGGACTAGTCCATATTCGCTACACCACATCCGCTAAGTTTCGAGACCACAATGCGCATGATTTAAACCTGACAGATGAATGAATTAATGACTGAGATGGAGAGATTTACGAATAGGGTCTCGTGGCTACGATTTGGCAAACGTCTGACCTACGCATCAGCCAAACGCGCTGGTCAGACCTTGGGTACCTACCTGACATTGGTTGTGCAATTATTATCATTGTATGCGTGTGTGTGTGTGTGTGTGTGAGAAATGTGCACGTGTGTGGGTGTGTGGGCATGCGTGTGTGCCAGTGTATCCATAGAACAGAAAAATGGAGGCGACAGGAATCCATTTTAATCTTATCGTGGCCTGAGCTGTCACCCGGTCTCAATCTAGCCAGACATGACTGGGCCTTTTGGAAAAAAAAAAAGAACAAGAAAAAGTTTAGAATAAAGATTAAAAAGTCCGATACATTGCATTGGTACCCTAGTATATCTGGATTGTCTCCTCACACAATGAAGTGCAAGAGTTGCTCGTTTGGTGCCTTCAAAACTTTTTTTTTTCCCTTCGCAATACCATCACGTTTTTCGGCTTGTTCTAAGTCAAAATAGCTAGCTGACCACGTATCAAATCACTGCAGCTTCAAATAAGGTCAGACGAAAAGTTTTATTTTTCAACTGGTAAATCTTTGAAATCCGCTTTCATTTTTGGCGAAGATTTGGCTAGGGCATGAATGCCTGCCTCTTTATTAAAGCGCAGATCATGTCATTGATCTTTGATAAATGCCTGTGTAGCAAGACACAGACTAAGTTACTGACCTCCCTGGTAATGCCTGTCTTTATATCAAAGCGCAGACCAGGTCACTGATCTCTGATTTCAAAACACTGACCGGGTCAGTGATGTCTGATTGATGCCTGTCTGTGTATCATGACACAGACCAAGTCACTGATCTTTGATAAAAGCCTGTCTTTATATCATGACACAGACCAAGTCACTGATCTTTGATAAAAGCCTGTCTTTATATCATGACACAGACCAAGTCACTGATCTTTGATAAAAGCCTGTCTTTATATCATGACACAGACCAAGTCACTGATCTTTGATAAAAGCCTGTCTTTATATCATGACACAGACCAAGTCACTGATCTTTGATAAAAGCCTGTCTTTATATCATGACACAGACCAAGTCACTGATCTTTGATAAAAGCCTGTCTTTATATCATGACACAGACCAAGTCACTGATCTTTGATAAAAGCCTGTCTTTATATCATGACACAGGCCAAGTCACTGATCTTTGATAAAAGCCTGTCTTTATATCATGACACAGACCAAGTCACTGATCTTTGATAAAAGCCTGTCTTTATATCATGACACAGACCAAGTCACTGATCTTTGATAAAAGCCTGTCTTTACATCATGACACAGGCCAAGTCACTGATCTTTGATAAAAGCCTGTCTTTACATCATGACACAGGCCAAGTCACTGATCTTTGATAAAAGCCTGTCTTTATATCATGACACAGACCAAGTCACAGACTTCTGTGATAAATGACTGTCTTTATTTCAAGGCATAGTCCAAACAACTGATCTCCGAGAAATGCCTGTCTTTATTTCAAAACACAGACTAGGTTAATGATAGCTGACAGTTACGTGTCTTTATATTAAGACACAGACCAAGAAACTCATCTCCATCATATACCTGTCTCTATATCAAGACGCAGACAAGCCACTGATCTCTCTGACAGACACCTATCCATACATTACTTAAGACAAAGACCAGATCACGGATCTTTAATAAATACTTGTCCTTATGTCAAGACACACACCAAGTTGCTGACCTCTCTTATAAGTACCCGTTTAGTATATTAAAACACAGACCAAGTCACCGATCTTTGATAAATGCCTGTCTTTATACCAAGACACAGACCAAGTCGCTGACCTCTCTGATAAAAATCTGGTTAATATATCAAGACACAGACCAATTTAAGATCTTTGATAAATGCCTGGATATAAATCATGACACAGATCAAGTCACTGATCTCTGCGATGACCTCTCTGATAAATGCCTGTGTAATATGTTAAGATATACACCAAGTCACTGATCTCTCATAAATACCTGTCTGTATTGAGACACAGACCAAATCACTGCCCTCCCTCTCTCTCTCTCTCGACATAGACCAAGTAGACATAAACCAAGTCAATTTGCTACAGTTTTTTTTTTATTTCAGGTCCACGCCCACCACAAATGATGTGGCTGACGTGTATCACCAACTTCCGAAAGCAGAATACAGGAAGCCCGTATCACATCACACTACAGTCTCTTAGAACGACAACAGGTGTAGACGGGCAAAGAAAACCTGCCATTCTTATGTAAAGCACCAGAGGCATTCCAACTACTAATATCAGACTACAAGCTATTCACTAAACATCTCATGTTTTTCTCCTTCCGGGGAAATAATGTTTGTGACAGAGCGTCCGGCACACATGGTCCCACACATCAGAGCTTTTGCAAGAATTGTCCTGCATTCGGAGACTGGACAGAATTCCTACCGAGTTCAAGGAACCGAGAAGTTGAATGCGTTTTGCAGGAAGTAACAAGGTCACATGGTGAGACACACATTTACATTTGAAAGGTTGAAGAGGCTTCATAGTGGTGCCTTCGTCGTCACCCTAAGCTCTCTGTCGTTGGACATCTTTCGATGCTGTATATTCCCGTTTGTTCTGCACGCTATCGTCACGACATACTGCGGGTTTACTGTTGATGCATGCATTGCTACACATTTCCCGTGATCTCCTTGGTCGTAGCGTCTGTTCCTACTGCCAGAGTTCACGCCATTCTTTCCACCAAAACTTTTTGAATTCTGAAAATGTCAGTCACATGTTTTCTGTAATTACACTTGATGCAATCAAGGTCGCTGATTTATGTGTTAACATTTTAATGCTGCGCCAAGTTTTGTAAATCCCCACTTCTAAAAACACTACTTATCACAAAATGGATGCCCATTATCTCCATCAAAAGAAATGCAGATTATAATAATGACAGTTCCTATTGTGACAGCTTCAGCTACCTTTAATATAATCCTTCGTGTTCGAAGTACAAAAAAAAATAAAAATAAAAATAAACACAATAATTTTAAAGTAATCAAATGGAATAGAGAGTAATGCTGTGCATGCACTTTTCAATAGAATGATGATTCATTGTACACAATCCTTTAGAAACTTGGCTAAATGTCGTATCATATTTTCCAGACAGATGCAAACAGACGAACAAAAGGTACAGAAAGATGACTGGGAGTGCACTGCAGACCTCCCAGAATGGAAGAGTCACCCAGAGATCATCAGCAAGAGTGGCATGAGACCAGATATAGTAGTCCACTCTCAGTCAACCAAGCAGCTGATCATGATCGAGCTCACGGTGCCATATGAGAACAGAATGGAGGCAGCTCAAATCTACAAGACTGAAAAGTATGCTGATCTGGCAAACAGCCTGAGGAGAGAAGGCTATCAGGTCAAAGTCCTCACTGCAGAAATTGGAGCTAGGGAGTTTGTAGGAACGTCTGCATACAGCCTCATGAAACAGCTCTCAGTTGCAGGGAAGGAAAAAACCAGAGCCCTGAAAGCAATGGCAGAAGCGGCAGAGAGGTGTTCAAGCTGGATCTGGTCAAGGAGGAACAAAAGTGAACTTCATAAGGCTTAATTTCCCTACAAATATCAGGTGTCCCTGTGGCTCAGTGGTTAAAGCGCGAGTCATTAAGTGGAAAATGAGCATATCCAGAGGGTCATGGGTTCGAATCCCAGCCATGGCTCGTCCCAAGATGGGGAAAAAAAAGGGGCAGCAGAGGGACATCCGGAGTCATGAACCGGGTGTGGCCCAACCCCCCTAGAGTGTCAGGAGATAAGGGCCGAAACACTTGCTTGAAGGGGGCTTCTCTTCTGAGGACTCTCTGCTGCCACGCTCTCCACGAGTTTCTTTCTACTCTACTAGATAGATAGATAGATAGATCTGCAGATGCACAGATAAACTTAAGAGACGGACAGATAAAGTTTGAATCTGTGTGCTTCGGTATGTACATAATTTCATGGGTGAGTGTCTGTATGTCTATGCATGCACGCGCGCGTGTGTGTGTGTAGATGAGTGTGTGTATGTGTGTATGTGCATGCGTGTGTATATACCGAGTAACCTATACGTTTGTGGTCATTAAGTAACAAGAGGTAACATAAGGGATGCACATACTCACGCACACACTCGCTCGTTAGCGCATGCATACATGACATTCAAATCCAACGTTGCAATAAGACAATCGACAAACATCATTTTGTCAAAAAACTTTTTATTACATTTTTTTTGTCTTCTAACAATATATTTGCAATATTTTGAAATACGACAGAGGTATCTGTAAATTGATGGATGGATGGATGGATGTGTTTTGTGTGTGTGTGTGTGTGTGTGTGTGTGTGTGTGTGTGTTGTGTGTGCGTGTGTGGCGTGCGTGCGTGCGTGTGTGCATGTGTGTGTGTGTGTGTGTGTGTGTGTGTGTGTGTGTGTGTGTGTGTGTGTGTGTTGCACAGGCATGCATATGTATGTCTATGTATGAAAGAGTCGTACAAAGTCATCTTCAAATACATATACATGACAAATAACACCATTCCGTCAACTCAAAATCTTTGCTTTTAAAAGAGGGAGCCAAAAAAAAAAAAAAAATCAGATAAACAAACAAACAAAAAAAATACTTCCGATTCTAGACTCGGAAGGAACCTCTGAGAGCGGGTACGTTGCAGTCAGGTGGAATTTCTATGTACACGAAGAAAAAAAAAACGGTAAAGGAAAATGGTGGGAGGAGGGGGAAAATGAAGATAGGGATGGCGGGTGGGGGGCGGGGGGGGGGAGGAGGTATCATCGACACCCGACCCCCCTTCCCTTCTTACAACTGACTGTTCGTGGGAGAACAACACAATCTTTTTCACCCGGCACCAAAGGAAAGAAGAACGGTGTTGTTGGTTTGACCAAGAACTTTGCCATGAGGCAGGCAGGCAGGCAGGCAGGCTACTGGATAGGGAAAGTACCGTCTAGAAAGACAACACAAAGTGCACGGGGTGAGTGGACAGAAAACAGCCTGACACTCGGTTGCTGGGAGTGGAAAGGACCGTCTAGAAAGGCAACATAAAGTAAGTGCATGAGATGGGTGGTCCCCCTTTAAAAAAAAAAAAAAAAAAAAAAAAAAAAAAAGCAGCCACCAGGCAAACACAACATGTACGAGTGTAAAAGTACCGTCGTTGAAAACGAATGGAAAAAAAACCCTCTCTTCTCCAACGCTTGTCTATATAAAGTCCTTCCGTGGTGGACTATGCCTGGTACGGACGTGGTGGTGATGGAAAAGGGATGGTGGGGCAAAAAGAAAACAAAAAGTGTGTGTGTGTGTGTGTGTGTGTGTGTGTGTGTATGTATGTGCGCGCGCGCGCGCGCGCGCGCGCACGTGCGTTTCGACTTGGCTTGTATGTGCCTGATTGAGCAATTGTTAGCATTAAGGAGACTAACAGTAAAAATCCCCCACACGTATTTTTTTTTCAAATCACTTAAGCTTGGCAGGACTTGGATCGCTTGCACTGACTCAAGTCGGCGGCAGAAAAGAAAGAAAAACAACAGGAAAAGGTAACATAAAAATGACAAACGGTTCCCGCATTTGAAATCAACAGTTATGTGACATTCTTTTAACAATCCAGAAAATGCATAATCAGGCTTCTTCATATCAATCCAACTGAAGGGGGCAGAAAATACACTTTCATGGTACACATTGCTTACACAGTCTATTATGGCAATTTGCGTTTTCTGAACAAAAAAAAAAAAAAAAGAATAAATCACATAAGATTATGGTCACATGGACACGCACAGACAAAAACAAAAATTTGAAGAAAAAAACTAAAATCAAATGACACGGTTTTATTATGCTCATATGCACCGTTTTTTAAAAATAACAATTACGCATTTTTTGTTTTAAAATGTTTCAGAATTTTCTATAGGGGGTTGCGCGTGGAATTCGGGGAGGTGTGTGTGTGTGTGGGGGGGGGGGGGGGGGGGGGGGGGGAGGGGGCCAGGGCATGCGGCTTTGCAGTTCAACAGAACTCAACATGGAAAATGGACTGAAAAGTGAAAACGGGGAATGCATGTTCATCGGCTCTGTGTATAATCACGCTGGTGATAGCCCAGCGGGGAGTTCTGCTGTATGCATAATCACACACTTTCACTCGGCTCTCTTGTCTCTTCATTTTTTTTCTTTCTGTTTTTTTTTATTATTTTTTTTATTTTTACAGCGTGCACAGACTATGGTAAGACCATACATTATATCTCTCATCCAAACACTAAGCGACACAGGGCTACGCAACTCAAAATACGCAACCGACATTTATTTCAAAAAGAAAAAGGAAAAAAAAAAAAGAAAAGAAAAGGAAAACGAAAAAGCATCATCAGCAGGAAGGATTTCTTTTCTGGACTTTCACGTTCAGATAATTATGTGCTCTCTCGCTCTATCTCTGTCACACACACACACACACACACACACCACACAACACACACACACATACACACACACACGCATTGTGTATATATGTGTATATATATATATATACAATAACTTACAAAATACCGTGTGATAAAAAGGGGGTGGTGGTAAACAGGTTGAGACCACAGTGCGATCCCACAGCCGACCGACTGGTCACATCAATACATACGAGTTACGGCACACCCGAAATAAACACACATAACAGCACCCCCAACACATACCCCATATCAACCCCCTCCCCCCCCCCCTCCTCGTCTCCCTCCCTGCCCGTCCAATCCCAGCCCTCAACCCCACCCCCACCCCCCCTCTCTTCTTTCCTCTCTCCCTCCTTCGCCTTGCTCCCAGACCTCGACAGCACTCACCTCAAACCACAGCGGAGTTCTGACTGCAGTTTCCAATGTACAAATGTTCAGCATCCACGACGACCTACGCCATATCAATGTCTTCGTTTCCACTGCTTCTGTATCGGGCTATCGAGCCAACCAATCGAGGTAAAAAGTTCACTGTACGTACACGGGGGAATGGACTCGAAAGAGTATGAGACATTGTGTTGTTCACTCGTTGTTAACACGCGTACGCGCACGTGCATGCGGCGTCCCCTCACACACACACACACACACACACACACACACACACACACACACTGTCGAGGAAGGTGTGGCAATAGCCCCCCCCCCCCCCCCCCCCCCCCAAAAAAAAAAAAATCATGTTCAGACAGTGCAGACAACATTAGAAAGTCTTAACAGCCACAGTTCTGTCTGTCATTAAGCCTCTCTTCCTGACCTTTTCTTTTGTCTTTCCTTCCTGTACACATCTGCGACCAATGTTCAACGGCTGAGTGCATCAAGTAGGCGAATGTCAAAGCGATTTAGCGGCTTGCTTACACCATCTTTTAGCAATGCACAATCTTCTCAACCCAAGCGCAAGTTCTTTTTTTTTTTTTCTTTATTCTTTTTCAATGGGTTTCGTTGGAACGGAAATACAGATCAACACTTTAATAAAACGAGAAGGTGAATGTAGAACTTGAAAATCAAGATAGATAAATGACAGGGATAATCCACCGTGAGAATATATTCGAATCGTTACACGGGTATCAAATACATATTTCTTTTTTGCCTTGCCAGTGCGTCTCATCTCAGTAAACACATAGGGAATGTAGACGATATTGTCATCATAGAAATACCTGACATATACATCGACCACAACATAACTTCTATTCTCAATACTAGTAGAACGGGACACTCTGGTACTTAGAATCGCTCCAATATGGAAGTATCGTATGACAGATGTTTAAAAAAAATGTTAAAAAACATGATTGATGACAATAAACCGTCATAATTCCCTACTAAACATGCAGAAGCAAACCAGTACGCAAACACAAAGTGAAGTACTTTCGAAAGTGGTAGCTAACGGCTTATCGCAAATAGCCTGATGTTTCCGCACACACAAAAAAGTAATAAAATAAACAACATTACAAAAAAATGTTTCTCTCCTCAACACACACACACACACACACACACACACACACACACACACACACACACACACACACACACCCTGAACTTCAGGAGAGCTCTAAAGCGCTGAGATACGGTGGCAAAAGATAAGACGCGGTGAAATGTAAACTGCTCGTTGAGAGAACTCGGTAAAACGCAGGAAGTCCAGCATGTTCAGCTGGAAGATCATCATCACCAGTCGGCTGTAAACGTGTGGGGCAGTGTGTGATAGGTCACACGTCAAACTAGATTCCAGCTAACGTCCACATCCATGATAATGTATTGCTAGCCAATATCGAACAACAAAATATGCACCAAAAAGCCGATCAGTCCCGGGAAAGAAATCAGTTGGAAATTGAAAAAAAGAAAAAAAGAAAAGAAAACTCGTGAGACATCAACAAAATAACAATCCAGTTACTTAATCACCACCCTATTGCGTTTCAGAGGAAACAGAATCACAGAGTGAATGTGGAATTCATGCAAGCTTAGACTCAAACACTTGGAATGGATAATTACACGTTAACAAAAAAAAAACAAAAACAAAAAATCAAGTAAAAAAATGTCCCAGTCATTGTATAACGATTTTTGTCTTTGCAGACCGGAATATTCTGCATCTGGAATGTGGGGAGAAATGTGGCAACGACATAATATGGAAGTTTGGAACAGACGCGTGAGACTCCATTTGACCATTTTATGGACATAGTTTTAACAAATTAATTAGCACATGCAGCGACTATTTGTGGTCCCTTTTTTCTCTAAACGCACAACAGCTTTTGTTAATTGTCAACATCATTAAATGGGACAGGATAATTATGCATACTTACTATGACTGCACCGTTTAATATGTGTACGCGCGTTATGTAGCCTACGCGTATTCGCGAATAAATAAAAGAGATTTATATTTAAAACAAAGTAAACAATGCGCCAGTGAATGAGTAAATAATTTCATATTGAAAACAAACAAACAACAAACTTGCACAGGGTTCAAGTTTGGTTGAAACAACGTTAAAAAGGGAATTCTCGATAAACGGAATGTTAAGGAGGCCATCAATGGCGTGTGAAAACAGAAGAGAGAGAGAGAGAGAGAGAGAGAGAGAGAGAGAGAGGGAGAGAGAGAGAGAGAAGGGGGAGGAGGGGAGGAGAAAACCAGCAGACAACCTATAGAGAGACAATGGAAGACACAGAGAAACAGAGAGAGAGAGAGAGGGGGGGGGGGGGGAGGGGAGGAGAGAAACCAGCAGACCATTAGAGAGATAAAAGGAGACACAGAAACAGACCGACGGACAGAGAGAGAGAGAGAGAGAGAGAGAGAGAGAGAGAGAGAGACAGACAGACAGACAGACAGACAGACAGACAGACAGACAGACAGAGAGAGAAGTGGGGGGGAGAGAGAGAGAGAGAGAGAGAGAGAGAGAGAGAGAGAGAGAGAGAGAAGGCGAGCGGTGAGACTAACAGACAGGCAGAAACCAGGAGAAAGAGAACCCCTATTGTGAAATATACCCAGGATCGCTCCAGACCCAAGAGCTTAAACTTCGAAAAAGAAAGAAAGAAAGAAAGAAAGAAAGGCAAACAAATAAGCAAACAAACAAATAAAAATCACCATTCTGGCAACAATGCATTGTCATAGCGAGAAGAAACCAAAGCCGCCCGTTTTCTTTTTTTTTTTTTTTTTTTTTTTTTTTTGTTTTTTTCCTTTCCCCCAACGGAAACAGGAGGACTCGCGTTGCTGCACGTAACTCGTTTAGCGCTGCTGCGCTCGGGGTTAAATATCATTAGTTCACCAGGGGCTAAAATATAAAATGGAAAACGACTGTCGTTCTCTCCCTTGAAACGAAGACAAAAGAAAGAGAAAAAGAAAGAAACTCTCATGGCTTAAGAAAGAGGGCGGGGTTGGCAAAAGAACAAAACCGCCGTAAAAATATCATCATCTTCATCATTCAACAAGGTTTTCTGTTTTCGTTCCCCCCCTCGCCCTTAGCCCCATTTTTTGTATCTTGCATTCAGCCAGAGCGGAAGTTTACACGTTGGCAGACATATTGTATCAAATGAAGAAAAACAGTAAATAAACAAAACGAAACAAAAATAAAGAAATAAACAAACAAGAAACAAAGAACGAGAAGAAAAAAACAAACAAACACAGAAAGCAATAAAATGGTTTCATTACACATTTCATATTACGTAACTTCCTT
>CM065732.1:27479910-27482410 GCA_033310375.1 Conus canariensis
CTCCCCCCTCCCCCCATCCCTCCTTGCGTGGTTTGTAATGAATCGACAATAAATGAATATACATGAATGAAAAAGGACTTCCGTGTTAACTGCAGTGCTGTATGGTACAGCTGTACAGTATGGTATTAAGGAAAAGGAGGGGGGGGGGGAGAGAGAGAGAGAGAGAGAGAGAGAGAGAGAGAGAGAGAGAGAGACAGACAGACAGACAGACAGACAGACACACGCACGCACGCACGCACACACGCACGCACTACGCGCGCACACACTCACATGCGCGCGCGCGCGCGCGCGCGCGCCACACACACACACACACACACACACACACACACACACACACACACACAGAAGGAGAGAGGGAACGACAGAAGTGGGAAGAGGGGTGGGGAGACAGACGGACGAACAAGCAGACGCCCGGAGAAAAAGAGAGTCATTGCTGAAGATAATTTATTCAAACAGGCTGAGACCTCATCATGGGAAGCAGCATTAACAACACTGTATGAATAGAAGTAGCAAGGCGTATCGGAGAGAGAGAGAGAGAGAGAGAGAGAGAGAGAGAGAGAGAGAGAGAGAGAGAGAGAGAGTCTACAAACCCGCATGGCACAGACTTCCTCCTACAGGAAAAGCGCGCCTTCTTGCTTTGATATACTCGTGCGAGAACAATCCTGAGAGATTCTTTTGCTAAATACCAAAAATCCTCGAGGTATTCGAATGATCCATAGTCGATCCGATTGGTCAGATCAGGTAGTCGCAATGTATGCCTATCTATCTATACATGACTGTACCTCATGCGTGTGTGTGTGTGAGTGCTTGGCTATGTATTTCTTTTGACGTTAGTGCGAAATAAGTTGTGTGTGTGTGTGTGTGTGTGTTGTGTGTGTGTGTGTGTGTGTGTGTTTTGTGACTCAGACATAGTGGTGTAGTATATGCACGCAGTAAAAAGAATAAGATTTAACAGTTCGTGAAGCATGAACAGAACTTCTCTTTTGAAAAACTATGATTGAATTTTTTGGTTTTAGTTTAGAAACTTGGCTGTGTTTTGCGAGCCAGCCTTTGTCAAGCCATACGCGGAATGGAAATGGTAGTATTTTATTTATTTTTTTTGTTTTTTGGTTTTAGCAGTTTATATTTGTTGACTGATACGTAGTCATAGTCACGCTCCTTTGAGGTTGTGTTTCCTTAGTAACAAGAACAAATCAAAACAAAACAAAACACAAACAGATACAAAACAAATAAAAGAAAAAAAATATATATACATTAAAACTTTATGCAGAGAGATGGTGTAGAAAGACTAACTTTGTTTCTTTTGGACGTAAATCAAAAGAGCGAAGGAAGTTTCCAAAGAAAGCAATTATTTGGCAATAATGGGAAAGCGGATGAGATTTTTTCTTTTTCTTTTTTTTTTCTCATTTGTGTGTGTGTGTGTGTGTGTGTGTGTGTGTGTGTGTGTGTTGTGTGTGTGTTTGCGTGTGTTCATCTGGGGGAGGTGAGAGTGTGTGGTTGAAGCAATGACGGCCATGGGTTTTGCAGTGACGACAAGCATTCTGCAATGATGTCATTCGTTTTATATTGATGGCAAGGTGTCTTCATAAATACAAGGATTTTTTTTCTAGCAAAGATGGGAATGACTTTGCAGTAATGATAACGGCTTTAGCAATAACGACAAAGGCTTTTGCCTCAACGAGGAGGGTTTTTACACAGATGACATGCGTTTTCCCCCCTCTCTCGAAGCCTGCGATGATCGAACCCCACCCCCACCCCCTGCCACCCACTGTCCTCTCTCGCCCCTTCCCCCTGTTCCCCCTTTAAATTTGATGGCGAGCGCTTTATTGTGAAGGGGAGAGCTTTGCGTGCGACATGGGCAAGGCTGGCACGGCATAGATGCTGCTCTGCTGCCAAATAGTGATGGCACAGCAGAGATGGTGCTTTGCTGCTAAATGTTCATGTTACGTAAGAGCGATGACAGTCGACAGGCACCGATTTCAACTTGGACAACGCTCGCATGCACAACATAAGCTCCATTCAGGGAAAATATGAAGTATGAAGGCTGTGGACACTACGCGCAATAACTGAAATATTTGACCAAAATGGAAAGAAATACAGTGGCTTCGTCACCGATGCAAAAAACCTCGAAAGCCGTTAATAAAGGAGGGGGGGGGGGGGGGGGGGGGGGGGGGGGGGGGGGGTGGGGGGTTGGGTTTGGGGGGGGGGGGGTCGTTTTCTTTTTTTCTTTCTTAATTTTCTTCTTGCTTGCCTTTTCTTGCAAGTTTGCCTGTCAGCCATATTAAGCCTCATGTTTCTCTCATTGTCTGTGTCCAAATGTCCCAGTTACTGAAACCGCAGTGGGCCAAGACTGCAAAAAAGCATCCCCCCCCCCTCTTCTTCTCTACCCCTCCCCCATCCCTACCCCCAGCCCCGTTACGAGGTCGTGCAGCGGAAGAAAAACGTTGCTGCTACTACTGCTGCTATGGTGTGACAACAAGCTGACGTACAGAAAATGGCC
>CM065732.1:27492712-27497712 GCA_033310375.1 Conus canariensis
TCCGTTCACTGAGGCTTTCACCGCTTTCTATTCAAAGCCTAATATGCTTTGCTGCACATGGAGCTGGCCCACAACGAGTCCCCGCTGACGGGCGCGAGCAGCCAATGGGAACGCCGCTCAGCTCGAGACAGCTCTCAACTGGTTGACGCCGTCACGCGCAATCGCCGGGAAGGGGCCTAGGAGCGCAGCTGAAAGAGAAGGGGGCGGGGCTTAACGTCAGGGAGCTTTTGTCCCTCCGCCAACCACGCTGTGCGAGCATTGAGACTGGGCTGGGAGGGGGTCTAGTGGGAGCGGTGGGGGGAATTGCCTTGGGAGGGACGGTAGGGGTGGTAGGCGGGTGGGTGGGTAGAGGATTGGGGGGGGGGGGAAGGGGGTGGGATGGAGTGGGGTGGGGTGGGGGGCGTGTTAAGCACCGAGAGGTATGGGGTGGAAGGAGAAGAGGGAGAGGAGAGAAGGAGAGGTTGGACTTGAGGGGTAGGGGGTGGGTGGGTGGGAGGAATGGGTGAGAGGGTGGGTGGGTGGGCGAGTGGGGGTGGGGTGGTGGCGGTGGTGGTGAGACAGGTAAAGAAGGCAGGTGAGAGAGCGAGGCATCTTTGGACAACTCTGTGTGTGTGTGTGTGTGTGTGTGTGTGTGTGTATGCTCGAACTCTGTGTGTATATCAGTACAAACACACACACACACACGCGCCCATCACGCCCTCAGTCTCATCTCGGCCGTACTGTCACCACCACCACCACCCCACCACCACCACCACCACCACCATCGCCGTCCCTCCTCCTTCTCTACCTCCATTGTAGCTGCCCGTTCCCGCGTCATCTCTGTCCTGTGTTTGGGTCAGAGAGGGTCTCTTCCTTCTGATCCGGTCACCACATTTCATTGAGGAGGAGAGGGAAGTAGGCACGGGAAAGGTGGGGAAAGTGGGGGGGGGGGGGGGGGGGGATGTTAAAGGGGTGGCGTGGTGCGTTGGGACGGAGAGAGAGGGGGCTTGATCATTAGTCGGACAAGCCGAGAGCTACTGGCTATATCACACACACACACACAGAGACACAGAGAGAGAGACAGAGAATAGGCTACACACACACACACACACACACACACAGTACGCATGCATACACACACACACATACATATGCACACTGATCTACCACCCATACTACCTGTCCATGGACATTTACACGCAGGCAGACAAATTCACACCCGCACAACGCACATTAGAGTCAGCATGGGGAATTTTAAATACCTATCGATATTTCTACACGCATACTCCATATACACCAGCGAAATTCATACATCAGTATGGAGTATAGAGTATAAATCAGGGAGAGAGAGAGAGAGAGAGAGAGGAGAGAGAGGGGGGAGGAGGAGAAGGAAGGGAAATGTGAATTTAGTGTCATTACTGGCAATGACCGCCTCTACCGGGAACAACACGTTTAACTTTACAAATCTGACGCAATATATTCATCAGTAATTAATTTAGTGTTAACTGGCAACTCTTTTTCTATATCCAACATTGAAATCCATGCCAAATGCGAGAAAACAGATCGAAGCAAAGAGAGACATGATCTAAAACGCTTATTTCAAAAGGCGCCTTTTGTTAATAAGTTTAATGCCTGCCCTACGCGAGAAAACGCGCGAACGATTCGACAGATGATGTACAAAAAAACAAAAACAAAAAAAAAAAAAAAAGAAAGAAAAAAGGTTAAACAACACAATCAAAACAGCAGCTAGTCTACAGTACTACAACAACAGCAGTTAACATTCACACACACACACACACACACACACACACACACACACACACACCACACACACACTGCAGGACTTCACTACGTTCTGGTAGTTCCAGCATTCGCACAGAGCCAACGAGTCTTGGCTGCAGCACAACATTCCCGCACTTCTACTCATGGTGCCCACGGGTCAGAGAGAGAGAGAGCGGGGCATTAAGTGTCCCGTCCCCTGCCCCACGGCCCCTTTGACAGGCTGTCACATTTCTCGTTCTATCGCCATCCACGTCGCGTCTCTTGTCGCTGCAGTGGTTGTTGAGCTCTATTGGAACGCGTGTGGCTGCTACAGTCAATGGATAGTCGTCCTTCCTTTTCGGACTTTTTCTTTTCCCGTCCTTCTCTCCTCTCTCTCTCTCTCTCTCTCTCTCTCTCTCTCTCTCTCTCTCTCTCTCTCTTATTTTTTCTTTCTTTCTTTCGGGTTCTTTCTTTTTCTTTTCTTCCCCTTTCTTTCATCATTTCATTCTTTCTTTCTTTCTTTCTTTCTTCCTCCTTCTCTTTCTTTCTTTCTTTCTTCGTTTGATTTTCTATTCCTTTCCATTCATTTCCCTCCTTTCTTTTTCTTTTCTTTCTCTCCCCCCCCCCCCTCCCCCCTCCACACACACACACTTTTTTTTGTTTTTGTTTGTTTTTTTTTTGTTGTTCTTCCACTGCCTTCCTTTAAAGAGTTTTGTAACAAAGTGGTCAGAGCGTTTGGCTTCTGACAGTATTCGAACCAGCACGTGGGGTCAGATTTTTGCCGAAAGACCATCCAGCATTACATGGTCATTACAAAAAAATGTATTTGACCCGATGACAAATGGAAAGAAATCCTTCCTAGTGTCTCGTTATTGGCTCAACACCGACGGAAGCTGCATTCATAATGTTCATCAAATAAAAACCATCCGCACAACGACAATAGACTAAGAATAACGATAGCAACAATGAAAGTGAAGATGACGATGATCACGATGATGATCAGGAATGACCTAATTTTGAAGATAGGTTCGGTGATATGAAATAACCGATTATTTTTCAAGGAAGTACTTCATTGTTGTTATTTTTTCAATCACATAATAAACAAACTGAATTATTTGTTAGGCCTATCATTTTAGACATATCCAAAATGACCATCATTCCAATTCATCGAGGTATTAAGTGAGCCGTCATTTAAACAAGATTACTGTTTCTGCAAGACACCTCTTCTCCTATCGTAGTGATGATGATGATGATGATGATGATAACAATCATGATAATAATCATTATCATTATCATGACAATAATTATTATTCTATAACAGAACGGGTTGTTTGATCAAACAGAATATAAGTCATGACAAAAGAAGGAAGAACATAACAAAAAGGCAGTAGACTTGTTGACATCAACAGATGAAGAAAAAAAAAAAGATTGCCTGAAGGGTAGGCCAGTTTTGTTGAACAATCAAAACAAGGTAAAAAGTCAAAATAATTTCATTATACACCTAACGACAAAGTCCAGTGGATTCTTCCCAAAACAGGTTTTTTATCAGACGTGAGCTAAAAAATAAATCAAAACAAAGCAAACTAAAAAACAAACCAAAAACAAACAGAAAAAACAACAACCCCAAACCACACACACACACACACACACACACACACACACACACACACACACACACACTGACTGACTGACTGAAACAAATTTATTGTCAGATTAACTCAAGGTTGTACTGACAACACACACACACACACACACACAAAACACACACACACACACACACACACACCACACACACACACACACACACAATGTAATACAGTCCATAACAGCGATAAAAAGAGAAAGTGTACAAACCAGTAAACCTTATTTGGGAAATATTGCTCTGTACATTTTATTACAATGTGTGTTACTTGGGAAGAAAGCTTTGGTTTGGGGGCATTGTTGTGTCTGTTATTTGTGTTCGTCTAATAAGGGCATCATTATTTGTCTAAAACTAGGGCTGTTTCCAACTGTGCATTAAATAGATCTAAGTCTTACTTTGCACTTTTGTTTGTCCTGTTTTATAGTTATAGTCATACTTGTAGTAACGCTGCCGTCTGTATCAGACTGCATGCAAGCAGTGCTGTATACCTTTGTGGGTTTGACTTAGATCTGCCTACTCTTTCATTTTCCTGTTAATATGAAACAATCGAAGCATTCAAGTTCTGTTTGTCTTCAGTCAGTTTACACGGAGAAACCAACAAGAGTTTCGTTTTCGACCACCAGTCTACTCTCAAAATGAGGATGTCTGCTTTACTAATCCGCCAGTTTACATTTACACTGTGTTGTTTATATATATTAAAAAAAAAAGTCCTTAGAACAAAGCAATCGACAAACAAAACAAAACAAAACAAAAAAAAAAAAAAAAAAAAAAAAAGAAGAAAAAACCCCTCTCCCTTAAAAACTGAGGCAATAGCCAACTCAACGCCAAGAAGATATCTGTTGTACGTTACTTTCAGAGAGAGAGAGAGAGAGAGAGAGAGAGAGAGAGAGAGAGAGTGTGTGTGTGTTTCATCAAGAAGGGGAATTGAGATGCCCACGTTTATGCATACACGCTCGAACACATGTGTATGCATGCATGCGTTCGAGAACACACACACACACACACACACCACAACACACACACACACACATATCAATATAACACACCGCACGCGCGCGCGCGCGCGCGCGCGCGCGCGCGCGCGCACACACACACACACACACACACACACATACAGAGTATGGAAAGGGTTCAGCCCAGCTGTCCAAGTCTCGCCATACACACGGACTCACACAGAGACCGCCCCCTTTAATACTCTAACACGTACGACGCCCAGGTTGTACGCAGTGCCAGGGATGGGAGTCACGTAGCTCACTCAGAAGTCTTTTGACTTGCGAGTTGAAGGGTCTCCCTCTCTCTCTCTCTGTGAGTGTGTGTGTGATTCTCTGTGTGTTTTTCTGTCTGTCTGTTTATCACACACACACACACACACAAACACACACACACACAGCTCATTTGTGTGTGTATGCGTGTGTGTGTGTTCTTCTTCACTCACCACACACACACACACACACACACACACACACACAGCTCATTTTGTGTTGTGTGTGTGTGTGTGTGTGTGTGTGTGTGAGAGAGAGAGACAGTACAGATCTCTCTCTCTCTCTCTTCTCTCTCTCTCTCTCTTATATATATATATATATATTGTGTGTGTGTGTGTGTGTGTGTGTGTGTGTGT
>CM065732.1:27510212-27517712 GCA_033310375.1 Conus canariensis
TTGGGTTAGGTCAGGGTTGCAGTCAGGTAAGGGGTAAGGGGTTAGTTAGAATTCAGGTCATGCGTTAATTGCGGAGTCGGAGAATTTTGCGCTTATGTTCTTAATTGACAAAGATCTCATCTCTAACGCATTCGATTCGTCGCCGTTCATGTCCGGCTTTTCCTAACCTAGCCCCCTCCCCCTCCCCCTTCCAGTCCTGACTCTGAAGGTCGTAGGATGCTGTCGTCGTCGCCACCCCCCCCCCCCTCCCCCACACACACACACACACACACACACACACACACACACACACACACACACACACACACACACTTCCTTCACTCCCTTCAAGCTTTGTGGCTCTGTGGGTCAGTTTTCGGAGATGGGAGTGACGACAGCGAGGTCATAAGACAAGGGCGTACATGAGGGGTCACCATGTCCATTGTTCGGTAGATGACGTAATGGTGAGTGTGTAGACACTACGATCTGTGCACGGCGTGATCAGTTTAGTGTCGGCGCGTGCGCGCATGCATACACATGTATACACACACATTTACGCACGCACGCACGCACACACACACGCGTACATACAAAGAAACGCAGAAACAGACACAGACACACAGACGCACATACACACACACACACACGCGCGCGCGCGCGCGCGCGCGCACCCACGCACGCACGCATGCATGCACACACGTACGTACGTACGCACACACACATTAGAGAGAGAGGAGAGGGGACAGACAGACAGACAGACAGACACAGACAGAGAGACAGAGAGAGGCAGACAAACAGACAGACAGAAAGGTGGGGGTGGGCTCGGGAACTCACTCCACACACACACACACACACACACACACAACACACACACACACACACACACACACACTCACCACCCAGAAACACACACCACCCACAAACCACACACAACACACACACACACACACCCCACACAACACACACACACACACACACACACACACACACACACACACACACACACACACACACACACCTCTCTGTACACCCCCGTTTTCCCCCCACACATGCAAACCCTGCACTCACCTTTTGGCGGCGGCACACGGCACACCTGCTGTCGCACGTCCAGTCAGCAGCCCACAACACACACACACACACCTCCTGTGTCCGGCCATCCACACCTGTCGCTGCCCGTTTGACCAGCCGTCATCCTTTCGGGCTGTGAATTAACAACTCTCCAGCCGGAGGAGGATGAAGACCAGGGGACGGGGAGGGGAGTGAGGGGATAGAAGGGGAGGATGGGTGGGTGGGGAGTGGGGGTTGGGGGCAGAGATGGAGGGGTGGTGGGAATGGGGGTTGACATCGTAGTCACACAGGTCGTCGTGGGTATCATCCAAGCCATCCCATCTCAGTTCTGTTCCGGCACCGATCGTTCGAACGTAATAATCATCACCACCACCTCCACATCACACAAGACCCCCTACTCTCAAGTGTGTGATGATCTTAGCAATAATAATAAACCAACGGATAAAAAAAAATGTATATAACAAAGAACAATACAGTTCATAAATGAAATGAAAAAACAAAAAAATCATCACCTCCGTCACCACATCACCGCCTTCACATCACACAAGGGTCTTCAACTGTTCATGACCTTAGCAAAAATAAACCAACGAATAAAGAAAAAAAATAACAAAGAACAATAAAGTTCATACATAAAATTTAAAAAAAATTAAAAAAGGGGAAAAAAGACCAAGAACACATTTGGCCTTTACAAATGCGAAGTGAACAGATCTTCGTACAGGTCGTTCCCCATGATCTGATCGAGGAGAGAAACCATCCATCACACAAGCCACAAGTTTAATGACAATGCGCTGGACTTAAAAGAAAAATGAATAGGTCAACAAATAAATGGAGAAATAAATGAATGAATAAGATACAATAAATAAATAAATAAATGTATTATTTGAATAATAAATAAATAAATGTATAAAACAGTCATGACCCCCCAAAAAAAAACCACACGCACGACAAAGCAAAAAAAAAAAAAAAAAAAAAAAAAAAAAGAAAAAGAAAAAGAAAAGAACAACAACAACAACGAAAACAAAACAAAAATGGAGAGAACATATTAAGCCCATAAAATGACGTGCATCGATCACATCAACTCAAAATTTTTAATGACAAGACAGACGAAAAAGATGATAAAAAGTGTAACATTGCACACTTTATGAATCCCCATTCAACAGATAAATGATAAAAAAGAACAAAAAACAACAACGAAAACCCAACCACTGATCTCTACACGACTGCAAGGATCACTCATACTAAAATTCAGCTCCAGCCACGATGTTTTAAACGATATGCCAATATGCACAAAGACCAGCGACACACGCACACACGTTTGGTCAGTTGAGCTTTCACGTGTCATGGTGCTTTCACTGCCAGATGATGATGATGATGAGACCGGAACAGGCTGTTCATTCCAGACACTGCAAACACACCTGTGGCACCGCGGAAGAAGTGGTGGTGGTGGTGGTGGTGGGGGTGGTGGTGGTGGTGGGGAAACAGGGATGGGAAATGACAGAAGGAAGTGTGGATGGGAGAGGTGGAGAAAGGTGGAAAGGGGGGGGGGGGGGGGGGAGGAGAAGGGAAGGGGAAGATGGAAGGAAGGGAGTGAGGGTGGTGGTGTTCAACTAAATTGAGACCTGTTCATATCGTCTTGTGGTGTCTTATCCTAAAATTAATGGACATAAAAAGCGAAATTGATGGAGAAAGATGGGGTGTCGCAAAGAGAGAGAGAGAGAGAGAGAGAGAGAGAGAGAGAGAGAGAGAGAGAGAGAGAGAGAGAGACAGACAGACAGACAGACAGACAGACAGACAGACAGACAGACAGACAGAGCGTTTTCGCGTATACGGAGAGAAAAAGGAGATACTATCGGGAAAAGGGTAGGGAGACACTGAGCGGGAGAGGGGGTGGACGTAGGGATGGAGAATCCACACGAAGGGTGTGGGTGAAGTATTTGGGTTTCTGGTGATAGTTATGTGTGTGTGTGTGTGTGTGTGTGTGTGTGTGTGTGTGTGTGTGTGTGTGTGTGTGTGTGTGTGTGTGTGTGGAAAGGGGAGAGGAGGAGTGGAATAGTGGATGAAGGAGAGGGGCAAAGGGGTGAGTGTGATGCCATGGTATTTGGGGAGAGAGAGTCTTGCAGACAGCAGAGTGTCGCAGACAGAAAAATAGCAGACTTTGCCCGCAGACTTGGGCACACAGAAGGGAAAAGTTTCAGACCTGAAGAATACACACACACACACGGCGCGCGCGCGCGCGCGTTCGTACTCACTAACACATATATACAGACAGACAAATGGACATACACACGCACAGACAGACAGACAGACAGATACACACACAAACACTCATTCACTCACTCAGTCACGCATACAGACAGAGAGACAGACAGACAAACAACCAACACACACACACACACACACACACACACACACACACAACACACACACTCACACACACAACACAACACAACACAACACAACACACATACACACACACACACACACACACACACACACACACACACACACACACACACACACACACACACACACGCATAACTATCACCAGAAACCCAAATACTTCACAGAAAATGAAGATGAGCCAAGTTGATCCCCACTCCACCTCCACCCACCTCCCCCAGACCCTCACCCAGCCTCGAACACTCCCACCCCTTTCTCCCTTTCCATTTCTTCCAGAAAAAAAAAAAAATCTGCCGACGGTTCCCTGCAATATCCGGACAGTTGCTGATGACACGAGGAGTGGAATCCAAACCACGGAAACTCTCCCCTCCTTCACTTCACATCGAAGAATCCCCTCATTTCGACGACCACGACGATGATGGTGATGAACGACACGATGATGATGATGATGATGATGATGATGATGATGATGACGACGATCCTTGGACGTCGAAGACAACACACGTGAACGAACGATGACGACAATACTTGGCCGCTCGCTCTCCCCCCCCCCCCCCCTCGTCCATATCAATCCACCTTCACTACTGCCTTCCGCATCCCACCCCTCCTTGGGCACCCTCTATTTACGAGTTGTGTCAAGATGGGCACACACACGCTTGTTGAAGTCACTGGCCAGTGTGTATGGTCATTCTTTATTGGTAGGGGAAGGGTGGTGGTGACGGTGCTGTGACGGTAGGGAAGGATGGGGGAGGGAAGTGGGGTGGGGATGGGGGAATGGGGGAAGGGCCATTTTCCCTCGCTCTATAACAATGGACCCCTTTCTCTCCGCTCACATCAGTCATAGTCCTATAACATTGGTATTTAGCAACGGACCAATTTCCCCCACCTCACATCAGTCATAGTCTTATAGCTTTTTATAGCAATGGACCACACTGCCTCGACTCACAATAGTCATAGTCCTATAGCTTTCTAGAAACAACGGACCAATTTTCCTCAGCTCACATCATAGTCTGATAACTTCCTGTAATGATGGGCCACTTTTCATCGGGTCACGTGTCATATAGTCTCCTAACATTGTATAACAATAGACCACTTTCCCTCAGCTCACGTCACAGTCCTGTAACTTTCTATAACAACGGACCAAGTTCCCTCAGCTCATGTGAGCCATAGTCCTATAACATTCCCTAACAATGGACCACTTTCCCTTAACGCACATCACTCAAAGCCCCACAACATTCCCTAACAATGGACCACTTTCCGTCAACGCACATCACTCAAAGCCCTATATAACATTCCCTAACAATGGACCACTTTCCCACAACGCACATCAGTCAAAACCCTATAGCATTCCCTAACAATGGACCACTTTCCCACAACGCACATCACTCAAAGCCCTATATAACATTCCCTAACAATGGACCACTTTCCCACAACGCACATCACTCAAAGCCCTATATAACATTCCCTAACAATGGACCACTTTCCCACAACGCACATCAGTCAAAGCCCTATAACATTCCCTAACCATGGACCACTTTCCCACAACGCACATCACTCAAAGCCCTATATAACATTCCCTAACCATGGACCACTTTCCCACAACGCACATCACTCAAAGCCCTATATAACATTCCCTAACAATGGACCACTTTCCCACAACGCACATCAGTCAAAGCCCTATAACATTCCCTAACCATGGACCACTTTCCCACAACGCACATCACTCAAAGCCCTATAACATTACATCACAATGGATCACTTTCCCTCAGCTCACGTCAGTCATAGTCGTGTAGTTTTCTTTTAAATCACATTGGACCACAGTCCGTCAGTTGATATCAGTTATAGTGCCACAACTTTCTTAAACGATGGACCACTTTTTTGAGCTTTCATCAGTCACAGTCCTAAAACTTTTGGGGGCCTTTCCCCCCTTCCCCCCACTTACCTATAAGTGAATGACGACGGTCTTTCCTACCAATCGCAAGGTGGTCCATCAAATTCAGCAAATTATGTAGCTCGACACATACATCATTAACGTTGATGATAAAAAGGAACAGGGATTAACAAACAAACAAACAAACAAACAGTTAAGGGTGAAGTTTACACAATGTGTTATCTAATGGAGCTTCTTTCCATATGAAAGACACTTCCTCTTCGATAAAAAACAACACAAATGTTGCATTTCTCCTTCTTCTCCTCCTTCTTCCTCAGAGACTGGTTCACTCAAAAACGAG
Source organism: Conus canariensis (assembly GCA_033310375.1). Classification (NCBI taxonomy): domain Eukaryota; kingdom Metazoa; phylum Mollusca; class Gastropoda; order Neogastropoda; family Conidae; genus Conus; species Conus canariensis. The sequence goes on from CM065732.1 coordinate 27,515,891, forward strand.
TAGGTCACCAGCGCGCAATGGATAACAGTAGATATACATGGTCACCAATTTTCTTCCCATGAAGCACTAAAATTAGCAACATCGTCTGAGAGAGAGAGAGAGAGAGAGAGAGAGAGAGAGAGAGAGAGAGAGAGAGAGAGAGAGAGAGAGAGATGTTAGACAGTTGAACTCTTTTTGTCCCTTCCACCACTCCAAAACAGCCAGTCACAACCGTATTACTCCCCCCCCCCCCCTCCCCGTAAAAAAAAAGCTTATGGCAACCAATACAAAGCGAACAGAAGACAGGCAGTGCGTTTAGGCAAACCTTCTACCGTACAGCAACCGAACACACGCCGCGCGCGATTCTTGTTGCATGGGTGAGCTTAATACCTACAAATGCAATAATGACTAGCTTCGGCGACGGGCCAGTTTTGACTAAACGAAACCACACACACACACACACACACACACACACACACACACACACACACACACACACGCACACACACACACACACACGACACACACACACACACACACACACAACACACACACACACACACACACACACACACACACACACACACACACACACACACACACACCAGCGTAGAAGCAGCAGTAGCGTGGCCATTACTGTCACGCGCAGATATTAGCGGGCAGAACTGTCATTAAGGGGTGGAGGGCGAGCACGAAAGAGAGGGAGAGAGAGGGGGGTAGGGGGAGGGGCGGCGGAAGGGAGGGGGAGAGGGTGGAGGGGGGGGGGAGGGGTAAGCGACGGGCCTGATCGACACTTGTCGCCTCCCCTGATCACCGGTTTTGACGTAGGCCTGACGTCACGATTAATGTCATCACCGACCACGTCCGAAGGCCGAGGTGCTAATTAGCTGTGGTGCCTCTATGTGCGGTCGGGCGTGGAGGAGAAGAGAGAGAGAGAGAGAGAGAGGAGAAGAGAGAGTTGGGGAGAAGGGGGCGGATTGGGGGAGCGTGGGGGGAGAGGGAAACGGAAGGTCTAGCGCTTGACGTTTAACGGTTTTTCTGGTATTGTTTGCTTGTTTGTTTCTTTGTTTGTTTTTGGTTTGTTTGTTTGTTTGTTGTTGTGTTGCTTGCGAACAGTTCAAATAATCCCCCATACCATCTCCCTTCCCACCTCAAGACCGTCCAGTACTGTCATTCTGCCTTTGTTTCTCTCTCTCTCTCTCTCTCTCTCTCTCTCCTCTCTCTCTCTCTCTCTCTCTACACTCACACACACACACACACACACACACACACACACACACACACACACACACAACAACACACACACACAACACACACATGGAGTCTTGAATATATGTGAAGACAATTGAAATGATATGCAACATACCCAAATGCAAAATATCTATCGTTGGAAGACACGCAATCTCTCTCTCTCTCTCTCTCTCTCTTCTCTCTCTCTCTCTCTCTCTGTGTACACATATGCATGCCAGCGCGCACACTCATGTATGTACATGCAACACACGTTCCTTCGTATGCATACCAAAGCAATGGCAAAACAGCATCTGCTTAATTCACCACACTCATTGACGACAACGCACAGCTTGAATAAAGTTCCACTTGACTCGCCACATCTCTTTGGTACCAGAAGCTTTATCAACACATATTTGGGGGGGGGGGGGGGGGGGGGGGGGGGGGGGAGAACGCAGGGGTAGGAGGAAGGGGAGGAGAAAGAAGCGAAACCACCAGTTCGTCTCCATGACGCTTTTTCACTAGGGGCATGACGTACTCCTGAATCTGCCGATGGCACGGATCAAAATGGACACGCCTGCAAACGTACAGGCGTTTTGGGGGATGACGTGCGAGG
>CM065732.1:27520212-27527712 GCA_033310375.1 Conus canariensis
TTGTAGATGGACAGACTTCTAAAGACAGACTTTTCTCACAATTTGTAGAACGCCAGATTTCCAAGACACACAAAAAAAATGTCTCACACATCATGAAAAGAGGTCAGATTTCTAGAGAAATAGAATGTCCCACATATTGCAGGAAGAGGACGTAATCTCTCTATAAAGGCATAGAATGTCCTACACATTATGAAACAGGACGTACATCCAAAGACACAGAGTGTTTCGCACATGGAGACGAAGGATAGATTTCTACGGTCATAGAACATCTCACGCATCGAAGAAAAAGGACAGGTTTCTGAAAGCATAGAATGTTCTACACATGTTGAAAAAGAGCATATTACCAGAGACACAGAATGTGTCATACCATGTAGAAAAGAATGATGTATTTCCAAAGACATCGAATGTCCCCTGCCTCACACACTGTGGTAAAAAGACAGATTTCCAAAAAGCATAGAATATTCCATCCATGGTGGACGGATAATTTCAAAAGACACAGAATGTCTTACACATTGTGGAATGAGGACAGACTTCTCAAGTCGCAAAATGTCCCACATGTCATAGGACAGATTCCCAAAGACAAAGAACGCCTCAAACATTGTGGAGAAAGGACAGATTTCCAAAGGCGTCCTCTGCTCCACACACAGTGGGACAGGTTTCCAAAGACAGAACGTATCACATGTTATAGGTAGAATGCAGATTTCCAAAGGCGTTAGAATGTTCCACATACAGCAAAGCAAGGCAAGGCAAGGCAAGGCAAGGCAAGGAAAAGCAAAGCATGGCATAGCTTGGCATGAAAAAGCATAATATGGCTAAACAAGACAAGGCAAGGTACGGCATGATTCGGCAAGACAAGGCAAGGCAAGACAAGACAAAGCAGACAAGGCAAACCATGGCATCCGATGGCAAGGCCAGGCATGGCAAACCATGGCATCGCTTGGCAAGGCTAGGCATGGCAAACTATGGCATCCGATGGCAAGGCAAGGCATGGCAAACCATGGCATTGCATGGCAAGGCATGGCATGGCAAGGAAAAGCAAGATGAGGTGAGGCGGGGGCAAGGACAGGCAAGTCAATTTGTGGCAAGGCAAGACAAAACGAGACAAGGCAAGGCAAGGCAAGACAGGCAAAGCAAGGTTAGGAAAGGCAAGCACGACAAGACAAGGCAAGGAATGGCAAGGCAAGGCAAGGCAAGGTATGTCAATGCAAGATAGGGAAAGTTATGGCAAGGCAAGGTATAGCAAGGCGAGACAAGGTAATCACCATCACTAAGTTCTCTACAGGAACTAAAGCGTTATTATCATCATCATTATTATTATCATTATCAATATTATAGTTATTACTATCATCATCATCATCATTATTATCATAGTTATTATTTTATGATTATGATTACAATTATCATTATTATTATATAATTATCAGTATCATTATTTTGCGTTTACAGACACCAATGTCCAATCTTGGAATCACAGTCTCTCTGTTTCTGATAAATACTCCCACCCCCAACCCACCCCATCCCATCCTCGTACCTCTCGTCCAACTCCACCCCTCTCCTTAACAATCCTACACCCCTTCCAACCCACCACCCCACTCCCACCCCCGCCCCCCACCCCGCCAACCCCGCTTTACCCTCTTTTCTCCAAGAATACATCGTTTGAAGCCGCCGTCCACTCTCTGTGTTTGACAGACAACTCAGCGTTTTCATCTAGAGACATCTAACGGCATCTCCATCCACAGGTTCACCATTTCATTGATTCTTTTCTGTGGTGTTCTCTGTCGGCATTTGTAGGAATCGTGATGATTCTATCCTGAATTTTGAAAGAATCAGTGTTCTTTCTTGTTATTTTCTCTGCACACGTAGCTCGTGTCTTCTTAACACAGTCACTTTGTTCTACTGTCCTTCTCAACTAACGACAGTATCCGGTGTTTTGATCTGTATCAAACAGCAAGCTCCCTGTTGTTATCTCTGTATATTCTTCTCTCCGCATGCAGTCCAAGACAAATCTTCTCCCTGCTCTTATCTTTGTATGTTTTTTGTTGATGTCAGTTTATACTGTCGGATTATCTACAGTACTTACAGATCAGTCCACTCACACTATACTTTCCGCGCATACCTCTTGTTGCGGTTTGGAAGGGCAAGACGAAGTATCTCAGCCATGGAAGAGCATTCCCAGTTTGCCTGCTTCGTGCTCATCAGGAAAACAACACGGCAATCTGTCTGGCACTTGCGATGACAACCCCCCCCCCCTCCTCCTCTCCACCACTACCACAAACAACCATCTCTCTGGCATCGCGCTCACTGCCTGGTTACCTGCAGACGTCTAAGAGGACAGACAGACAGACAGAACTAGTAGCTAACTATCGCCGCCACAGCGTCGGGGCAAGACTCCCCTCACCCCACCCCACCCCCCACCGCCTCTCTCTAAGGACCTAGTGGCTGGTTGTTGGGAGAGCTCTGGGGGTGGTGGAGAGGGAAGTGAGGAGGTAGAGAGAGAGAGAGAGAGAGAGGAGAGAGAGAGGAGAGAGAGAGAGAGAGAGGGGGGGGGAGGGTGTCCATGGCGGTGTTGGCTTGTAACAAACCCTTTTATTTCAGCTGGCTGTTCAGCCGTGCTTCACCTCTCTGTGCAACTTGTCTGTTGGGCAGCCTGCCTAGCTGGTCACCTCGCTCTTCTGTTCGGTTAGGCAACAAAAGATCAGACTAACGCGGACCGATAAGGAGAGAGAGAGAGAGAGAGAGAGAGAGAGAGGAGAGAGAGAGAGGAGAGAGAGAGAGGAGGAGAGAGAGAAGAGTGTAGTGGTGGGAAGCGGGGGGGGGGGGGGGGAGGGGGTCCATTCACCCTGCCCCCAAACAATCCTGTGTTTTGTAGCGTCCTGATATTAGCGCTGAAAAGCGCCGTGGAGGCGACTCAGCGGAAAGGGGGGTGGGGGAGGGCGGGAAGGGGGGGGGGGTAGAGATTTCCTTCCTCTCCACCCTCCCTCCCCCCTCCTCCCCCTCGATGTTGAGGAACAATGTCTGTGGTGCAGAAGACTGGACAGGTACTGCAGGGTTGAGCGTCCCCCCCCCCTCCCTGCCCCCCCCTGTCTGGAATGTACCCCCACTCCTCCGCTCCCCCGTGTGACTGCCGTCTCTCGTTGTGACCTGTCCTCTGGGTCATTATTGGCCTGGTGTATAGCGTCACGGCCGTCTGCCTTCATGTCCCTTGTTCTTCCGCCTGAAATGTCCTGGTTTTGCAGTCACAAATTGTCACGTCCTTCAGTCTAAAATGTCCTTATTGCCCCGCCTTGGAATATCTCCTCCTTTTTCAGCCTAAAATGTCCCGTTGTTCCGCTTTTTAATGCTCCCGTGCTTCAGCCTAAAATGTCTCCGTTCTCAGCCTCAATTGTCCCCGTTTGTGTCTAACCCTTTCCCCGTTCTCAGCCTATCATGGTCCCCTTCGTCGGCTAAGAATGCCCTCCATATTTCAACCACAAGCATCTCCGTCCTCCAGCCGAACATACCCTCAATCTTCAACGTAAAATACTCTGAATGATAAGGGTTAAGTCCCTGAATTTGTCAGCATAAACTGCCCCGATTCACTAGCCTTGAAGAAGCCTATAATACAAAAAAAAAAAATCATCTAAAGCTACGCACATCACTTGGCCTTAAGTGCTACCTTTCATCAATCCAGAAAGTAAAATTTCCTCAGTGTAACGTTGTCCCGTTCTTTAGCTCATTGTTTCGGTCCTTCAGCTGGAAATTTCCAAGTGTTTTTTTCCTGCTAGAGAACCACCTGACGTCAGTCAAACCTTTGTTGTTTCTTGAACCCAACGTATTGCATGAACCAACCTCAAACGCTCACAGCGGTCTCAACATCTGACTAAGGTGTCCATACGCTTCAGCCCGAATTATCCCCGTTCTTTGAATAACTTCATCTTAATGAATCGGTTAGTCCTAATTGCCCCCTTCCTTTTTAATAACGAAAGCCGATCCTCCCCCCCCCCCCTCCCCCCTACCTCAGCCTATAGTTTTCTGAAACGGTATAGTCTGCATCCCCTCCCCTTCTCTTCTTCAACCTGAGTTACCATAAGTGTCTAAAAGGTATATTCCTTCTTTAGCCTAAAATTCCATAAAATTTTATGACGTATTCCCTTCCTCAGCTCAAACTTCCCTAAAATTCTACATTCGTAATGTCCCCATTTTTAACCTCCAATTTTTTTCTTAAAGTTGAACAATCGGTGTGTCTTCTTCTGTGCAGCATACACTTTCCATCATTTTGCATTTGATTGGCTTAGAAATATCTATACGTTATTCGTAAACTGCGGATAACAACTACGTTACTGATGTATGAGACATTACAGTATCCAAATAACCCATAGTCTACGAGAATGTAACGTGCCAAAATAAGTAAGAACGCCTAAATATCATCATGATACCTGAAAAAAAAAACCACCTTAAAATACCATGCAGTCCCTTCCTTATGCCTCCCCTCCCCTCCCCCTTTCCCTTCTTTTCTTTTTCTGTCTTTCGTTCTTGTTTCGATTTTTTATTTATTCATTAATTTACTTAATTATTTGGTTGGAGCTGGAGGGAGGGGGGGGGGGTGGTATGTGGAAGGGCGAGAGGCGTCTTGTTCCTCAGCAGCACAGAGCTAAAACAGATGAGGGAGACAAGGAGGAGGGAGGTGGGAGAGTTGGGGAGGGAAGGAGTGAAGGCTGTGCAAGTCGGATAGCATCCTGGGCATCTGGTCATAAGGACGTCCTCCTCCTCCACCCCCTCCCTCCACCCCGCTCCTCCTGTCCCTTTCCCGACCCTCTTCCCTGCCACTGCAACACCTCCCCCCCCCCCCCAGAATCACCATCCAAATCCACCTCCCCACAACTCCTCCCCCCCTCCCCCCCCCCCCCCCCCAGAATCACCATCCAAATCCACCTCCCCACAACTCCTCCCCCCTCCTCCCCCCCCCCCAGAATCACCATCCAAATCCACCTCCCCACAACTCCTCCCCCTCTCCCCCCCCCCCCCACGCTTTTCATTGACAGCCATCCCCTCTGTTGTTATACCTCACCAGGCGTTACACCTGTTATCTCCCCACCTCCCACACAGACAGACAGACAGACAGACAGACAGACAGACAACACACCACACACACACACACACACACACACACACACACACACACAATGAACCCCCCACCCTCTCTGTCCCTAGCCTACCTAACCACCTTCACCCTCCCCCCTCCCCCCCCACCCCCCTCCCGCCCCGCTTTGTCTATTAGCGGGCGCCTGAGGATCGATGGACAGATCAGTTTACGGACACACAGGTGGCTGAAAGTTGGGGCGGCTGATAGAAGGGGAAAAGTTTGTTTGTGTGCTGATGAGGACCATACTGCAGCTGTTGTGGATGGAGATATGATGATGATGATGATGATGATGATGATGAGGAGAGAGGGAGGAGGAGGAGGAGGAGGAGGAGGAGGAGGACGACGACGACGACGACGATGATGAGGATGACGATGATAATGATGAGGAAAGATGATGATGATAATGATGATGATGATGATGATGATGATGATGACTGTGATGATGATGGTAATGATAATGATAATGATGATGATGATGATGGTGATGATGATAATGATAAGGAGGAGGAGGAAGAGGAAGAGGAGGAGGAGGAGGAGGAAGAGGAGGAGCAGGGGAGGTGATGCACATGCACACACGCACGTATGCGCGCATAAATACGCATGTAAACAGACACACATACACACACGCGCGCGCGCGCGCACGCACGTACGCACATGGAACACACACAGACGCGCGCGCGCGTGCGCGCGCGCATACAACGCACACACACACACACACACACACACACACACACACACACACACACAACACACACACACACACACACTCCCGTGTGTTGGTTAGGAAAGAGAAGAATGGCTGAATGCTTTTAGCTGAAAGTACTCTGCGTTAATGCCCTGACAAGAGAGAGAGAGAGAGAGAGAGAGGAGAGAGAGAGAGAGAGAAGAGAGAGAGAGAGAGAGAGAGAGAGAGAGAGAGAGATTTACTTATCTATTTATCTACTGTGGGTTCAAACATAAATGGTTCGTACACTCGCTCCATCCAGGGACCACACACCACCAGCCAGGACTAGCAACATGGCAATATACGTTCTGGCATACACGAACATCTCCTTGCGCATTCGAATGCTCCGAGATTTCGTGGCACAGAGAAAGATATGCCACCACAGCTCCCCTCAGTGTGCAGCAAAGAGCGAAAGTGAGCAAGGAAGACTCGATGATGGGCTGAATGGAAGCGCTATGAGAGTTATATCTCCAGCCTGTTGCGTATGACGGCTTACAGGCAGTTACGACGATTCCAGACTGATTCAGTGCCCGGCGCAGGAGCACGACTACGATCACTGAGCGATTGTGTTCTCTGTCTGTCCGTCTGTCGGTCTGTGCAGTAACCTGACTTTGCCTCCACTTACGATATGTATATTCTTTATGTCATTTGTTTATTCGGTGTATGCGTTGCGCTTTACTGTACAGTTCATATACTGCGAAAAGCTTTGCGGTATACGTGAAAAACAAAGGTTAAGCAGCCTGGTCTCTATTGCAGCATCTTCCTGTCTTAGCTCCTCTCCGATGATGATCTTCGCTACAAAAAAAAGGGTAAATGCCGACGAAGTGGATGTTTGGCAGAAAGAAGCTGAAGAGACGAAAAATTCGCTTAGCTTTGTCTTAGCCAGCTTCAAGTATAACACGACACGTTGTACAGTTCATGAACTGTTCACAAATATGAATAGGACGTAACCCATATATTCTCCTCACACGGTGAATACTTTAAATCATTTTGCACTTTTTACGTAAGAAATGTATGGATTATTCATTGATGTCGGTCACTAAGTCCGTCCATCCCTGGTCTGGATTCGTGATGCTAATGATCGATCGATAGGTAAGTAGCTAGACAGATAGCTAGCTAGCTAGATAAATATAGATAGATAAATAGATAGATATAGAGAGATAGATACATATATAAAACCCAACCCTCCCATGCCATGTATAGTAATAACTGTCTTGTTACTGTCACGACAGAAGTGATGTCTGTTGCTTTGTCTGTCTGTTTGTCTGTCATCAAGAGTACACAATATCTCCTCAACCGATTTCAACAAAACAATGGAAAGATGGACCACGCCCCAAGGACTATCCCACGAAAATTTTGGTCCGGATTCACAATGCTGATCTGTAGTAAGACGAAGTCCACAGTCCCCCGCAGAGACCCCACTGGTCCCCACAGCTTCTCCTGGACCTCAGCTGGACTGGGCCACGTCTGGCGTCTTGAGGCGTGAAAGGAAGAGGCAGGACTATAAGATGTGGGTGAGAGTTTGGGAGCCTGTGTCTCAAGGGCACTGGTCAGTATGAGAGAGCTTGAGACGTGAGAGATGGGAGAGGAGCTGACAGTGTTCTGTTCGCAGCCTGAAGATGGTAACTTCAGCTGCTCTGTCGAGGTGGAGGAT
>CM065732.1:27530212-27532712 GCA_033310375.1 Conus canariensis
CCATCCTCCGTCCTTTCCAAGAGAAAGTGTTGGACTTAGTGAAGACGTACTGTATAATTCAGAGTCTTCTGAACGATTCTCGTCTGTTCAAGAGATAATTTCCTGGTTTACGATGATGGATTGTTTAAATGTCATGTTCTCTTTCGTGCTAACAGGTAAATGCCTGATGAAATGACGATGGACTGAATTACACTGTCTTCTATACAATTATTCCGTATGAGGACATTACTGCTTAATATGATGAAGCTGGACTTTATTGTTCTGTTTTCAAAACGATTCTTCTGTGACCAAAATGTCACAGCCTAATCACATTTGCTGTATATGGTTTACTCCAAGAAGGTCACGATTCTAGATCTGACCGTGTGGCACCGGTTACGTCATAGGCGTAAATTAGCTTGATGATCAGTATATTGTTGCAATACTGTATGTCCCTGTCTGTCTGTCCTTCTGTCTCTCTGTCTCTGTCTCTGTCTGTCTCTGTCTGTCTCTGTCTGTCTGTCTGTCTGTCTGTCTGTCTGTCTGTCTGTCTTCTCTCTCTCTCTCTGTGTCTTTCTCTCTTTGTGGCTGTCTTTGTGTCAGTCTCTATGTCCATCTCTGTGTCCGTCTGTCTGTCTCTGTCTGTCTGTCTGTTCCTCTCTCTGTCTATCTGTCTGTCTCTCTCTCATCGATTTATTTATTTGGTTTTCTTTTATATATCTTTTCATATGCGTTGGCGTATGCGGTTGACCACCAAGTACCGTCAACTTCTTGGCGATTGGCCAACGCTTTTCGCGCCGTTTACCTGTGATTTTATCACCCACCTGGCAAGCGGTCTTTCAAGTTGGCGTGCTCGGATGCCGCACAAGGTCTCACACCTTGAATCGACCACCGATGTCGGCCGTGAAATATAGATGAAGCGTGACACGCAGGCTTCAAGACAGGGTGAAGGGCTATTGGGAGAAGAGCTCTCTATGTTAGGCTGTGGTGTCTGAGAAGAACTTCATATTGCAGGTCTTTGAAACCATTCCTCTGTGCTGTCCAAGAGAATTCTGCTGGACTTAATGAAGACGTACTGTATAATTCAGAGTCTTCTGAACGATTCTCGTCTGTACAAGAGATAATTTCCTGGTTTATGATGATGGATTTTTCAAGTGTCATGTTCTCTTTCGTGCCAGGGGATAAATGCCTGGTAAAATGACGATGGACTGAATTACACCATCTTCAGAAACGATTCTTTCGCATTAGTACATTATTGCTTGACATGATGAGGATGGACTTTACTACTTTGTCTTCGAGACGATTCTTTTCTGACCAAAATGTCACACGGCTTAATTACATTTGCCACATCTGGTTTACTCCAGAAAGGTCACGATTCGGGATCTGACCTTGTGGCACTAGTCGCATTGTAGGCGTAATTTAGCCTCATGATCTGTATATTGTTGTGATACTGTTCTCCTGTCTGCCTGGCTGTCTGTCTCTGTCTCTCTCTGTCTGTCTGTCTGTCTCTGTCTGTCTGTCTGTCTGTCTGTCTGTCTATCTGTCTCTCTGTCCGTCTCTTTCTCCATCTCCATCTGTCTGTCTGTCTGTCTGTCTGTCTGTCTGTCTGTCTGTCTGTCTCTCTCTCTCTCTCTCTCTCTCTCTCTCTCTCTCTCTGTCTGTCTGTCAGCCAGACTCCTCAAAAAGTTTTGCAGATTCTCATTTTAAAAAATCTATCCAAGGACAACGTGTACACATTATTACATTGTGACATTCTCCAGATTCCCCAAACAGAAGAAAATGGTAAAGCGCACACGGGTTAAACGCTAAATTACTTTAAATCACAAGAAAAAATTGAGCGGCTTCAACGAATTTCGGATTCTATACAAGGTTTGAATAAGACTAAGGATTATGCTAAACGGCAATTCAACATACTGTGAAGGGCAATAAATCTGTAAATTTGTAGAAAAGATTTCCAGAACTTCGGATGGACTATTGAGATTGACTTTCAAGAATGAGCTTGAAGGATGTCTAAAACACGGAACTGAGGAAGGGACTACCCATGTACGTGCACTGGCATAGGGCTAGAGTGTGGTCACTCGGCAGGCCCGACGCTTGACCATGGCTTGACAGTACAGCTTGGATCGGGAGAATAATTAAAGGCCGGGGAGACAGCCTTGGGGGTCCTATGATGCCGTTGTTGTCTTTGCTGAGGAGGGCATTACTCAGATGGATTGATTTCCACAAACAGAAATCATATGTAACGGAAACGGCCCCTTGCTGAGTTTTGACTTAGAAATAGGATCAAGGTGAAAGGTTCGTTGGGGTGCGACAGGGAAGTAGATGGTGAGACACACGGAAGGGGCCGGGCGGACGTTCGTTTTCATTATCGATGAAGAAAGAAGACAACGTCAATGCCTCTATACTGCAAGCACACAGTTTATTACCGTGTATTTTTGTGTCACTTTAGACAATTAGGCGAGACGAAAGTTAGGGTTAGGGTAAAGGATCATCCATTCCGATGTTGGACACTCTCGTGGTTGCA
>CM065732.1:27537712-27542712 GCA_033310375.1 Conus canariensis
TGCGCCTGCCTCGGTCGGTTCAATCAAAATTTGTGTTTTTCAATCCCGTTGAAAGCAATTATTCTCTTCAAGAGTTCAACCTGGCTAGATTCTGTAGCGGGATAAATGGTAGCGTTCGGTCTTTGTTTAATTCACAAGGTCGGGTCACTGACGTGGGGCAAGATCCTCAGCTCACGGAACACTGCACATCCCAGCATCCCTCCTGCCCCTCCCCCACTCCCGTCTGTCTCTATCCCACCCCCACCCCTACCCCAAGTCCCTCCTCCTTCCCCTACCACCCACCGTCAACAACGTCATCAAGCGAGACAACGTCATCATCATCATCATCATCATCATCACCATCACCACCACCACCACGACCACCACCACCAGCAGCTACGTCACCACCAACACCACCATCAACACCACCGAGAGAGAGCCATCGTTACCTGAATCCTTTTTAATCCCCCTGTCCATCCGTACCCCCCCCCCTCCGCCAGCCTCCCCCTTCCCCCCCACTCCTCCCTCCACCCTCCCCCCCCCCCACCCCCACCCCCATCCCAACCCCAACAGCCATGGCAGCAAGCACGACCGCAACCGGAGAAGTCGTGTAAAAAAGTAAACAGCAAGCCACCGGGGCTTTGGCGCGGACTCCGCGTGCCAGACTGCTTGACGACCCTGAATTATGCATCGGCCGACAGGGGGCGCGCTCCTTTGCACTCATCCATTTTGCACGAGCAGTTCACGCGCCATTGCGTTGACAGCGCCGCCCGTGCAGGAAGGGGGCAGGGGGTGGTAAAGAGGTAAAGGGTGGGGGTGGGGGGGATGAGTGTGCATGAAGGGGAATGCAGACATCAGTTGTCGTACGTCGGTGCAACTGCAGGGAAGAGGAGATAAGCTTGTTCTGGTTGTCTTTCCCTTACCCGCTAAAACGGGGATGTGTGCCGGGGTGGGGGTTGGGGGTAGGGGGAGGGAAGCGTTTTATTCAGCGACGCCCACGGACGTTGAGGGGAGAAAAAAAAACGAAGAAAGAAATACAGAAAGAAAAAGTCCGTGGGTGGCACTTGGTACAGGGGTCTTGTTGGTTCTGAACGTGTCTGCAGGCGATGCTTCACCTTTATCCTCTCTATCTGTCTGTCTCCCTTCTGTTCACATCGAGTCCCAGCCACGCCTGCTGCCTCTGTAGCGACAACTCCTAGCCTAAGTTCTGGAATTCCTTACCAACAAATTCTTCACGACCCCCTCCCCCCCCCCTCCTCTCTAACCCTTACTCTAAGCAACATACTGCTACACGACCTCCCCTCCCCCCTCCCGTCCTTCCTATTCCTCACTCTTAACGATACACTGCGTCACGACTCCCTTCCCCAATCCTCATTCTTAATAACATGATGCTTCTCGACCTCTCTCCCCCCCCCCTTTCCCTCGCTCCTAACAACACACTGCTTTACCCCCCCTCCCCCCAACCCTCACTCTTAACAATGTTTCATGACCCCCCCTTCTCCCCAACCCTCACCCCTTCCCTCCTCTCCACCCTATTAAGCCCACCCCTTTTACAGAACGGAAGCTCCAGAGGCCTAGCAGGCCTAGCAGAATAAAGAAAGTCATTTGTTCTCTTGCTTTAAAAGTCGCGGGGTTCAGTTTAATAGCGCTCCATGTGTTGGTTATTCTTATTTGTAGATGAGGCATTGAACTGAATCGCCACCAGTACCGACATATTTGTCTACGGTCAGAAGGTAAATCTGTTCAGTAATTCGTTTACCTGGGAGCCATCATTAGCAGCGAGGGATTCCAGCTAGAAATCCTAGCAGCAAAGACAACTACAGCCGCTGATATCCCTCCTGGGGTATAGGCCGCCAACCAAGGACCTCCAGGCATCTCTGTCCTGGGCTCTTTTCTCCAGCTGGTTCCAAGTCATCCCCATGTTCCTGTCTTGTCGAAGACCCATCCCTTCCCAGGGCTGAGGTGTCGATTTGATCTTTGGTTGGCGTTTTTGTAGCTGTAGTTTGTTTTACAGGGTGGGGTAGCTGGCCCCACGCCCTACCCTCCTCCTTTATCCGGGCTTGGGACCGGCATGATTCCCAAAAAGGGTCTCCTGGCGGAGTTACAACTACAGCACTGTCCAGATTCAAACCTGTGTGGAAGGACAAGAACGTGTCCTTGAAACACAAGATCAGGCTTCTGCGTGCACTGGTATAATCCATCTCCCTGTATGCACACAAGACACAGACCCTTGCAGCGGATCTGGAAAGAATAACCCAAGCCACGGAAGGAAATGAGATGTTACCGCCAGGTACTAAACGTCAGCCATACTGATCACATCACCCGCCAGTCAGTACACACCACCATACCGAGATCTACTGACATAGTCAGCAACAGAACACGTCGTGGAATGGCCATGTCATAAGAAGATCCAACAGCCTTGCTAAGACAATCGTCCAGGGAACTGTTAACGGAAAGTGACAGAAGGTAAGATAGAAAGCACACACACGCAGACGCACACACACACATGCACGCACGCACGCACGCACGTACGCACACACACACACACACACACACACACACACACACACACACCACACGCACGCACGCACACACACACGCACGCACACACGCACGCGTGTACACACACACACACACACACACACACAACACACACACACACACACACACACACACACACACACACACACACACACACACACACACACACACACACACATATTTAAATCCACAATGGACTGACAACATTTCAGAGTGGACAAGGAAAACATTCGCAGAGCCCAAGGCTTTGGCATACAGTCGACAGAACTGGAGAACTTGATGGACTGTTCTTCAGTGTGGTACCCCAGTGACTCTCATTAACTCCATGACGTTAAGAGAACAGAAGATTACTCGAAGTTCAGGCCTGTGTGAAGCATGTCCTTCGTGCCCGCAGCGACCCGAAACAAAGGTGAACCGACAAGAAACGAGCGCCACCTTACTATTGTGAAGTAACCGCCCCAGAAGACCAGCCTGAAGAGAAATCCGTTGTGACGATCGAGTGAAAGAAACAAATAGTTCCCTACATTCTTAATCCACGCAGTCTCTTGTCATCAATCTCGCTGTCTCCTATCCTTCATTACGTATACGCTATCTCCCTGATTCTGTTTTAAAGCCAAATAAGTCTGGAGATTCTTACAGAGTTTGTTGCCAGCATCTTGGCCGTCATTACCTCATAACTTCTGCGGATGTCGCGTTGCGTCAACGGACTAGTCTATAAACAACAAAAGTCTCTTTGAGAGTTCTGCAACTTGGCATCATGTTGGTCAGAGTCCTCTATGCAGAACTTTCTGGGGAAGTTAAGAGATTGGAAGAATAGAGCCAGAATAATTACATAAATAAATAAATGAATTGATAGACAAATAGATAACAATAACAACAACAACAACAATAATAATAATATTAATAATAATAATAATAATAGTAATAATAATGATAATCATAATAATGATAATGATGATAATAATAATGATAGTAATAACAATAATAATGATGCTGCTGATGATGATAATGTTAACGATACTCTTTAAAATGCTTTCTAATCGGCCATCACCATGGAGTGTGGCAACAGTGGAAATAGAGGAGGCAGAGGAAGAGGCGGAACAACACAAGAGAAAGGAGAAAGTGGACAGACTTATCTTTCGCAGGCTTTCACAGAGCCACAGAGCTCGGCATCGTATTAGTAACTAGTGTGTGGTAAGAAACCTAGGGCAGTCATCACTCACTATCTAGCGGGATGGGTATTCAGCTTTCGGATGTTGCTGCAGTCTTCTTCTGTGTTCGATTTTTTTTTTTTTTATTGCGTCAGATCTTAAATTCTGTCGCCACGATGAACCGTACCAGTTTTCTCGAGGTCTTGACGGCTGCGCCGAAGTTGTATCTGCAGTTCTGCACCCTCCGGCCAGCTTTGACGCCGTCGAACATCATGGGCTGGACAGTTCTGGAGGATGTGTTCTGGGGTCTGAGATCCAGTGCCACACGGTCATTCGTCTGTGTGGGCAATCTTAAATCAGCTGAAGTGGCTCAGCAGTCGGCATTGCGCCAGTTCGCAATCTGAAGAGGATTGTTTGCTTGGTATCTCTGGAGCTGATGAATTGGATCAGCACCACTGTCCTCCACCAGACTTCTCTTCCACTGGTTTTGATGTTGGTTGTCGTTGCTGAATGTCTTGTACATTATTTGAACATCGTGCTGAATGGTCTGTTGCCAGTTCAGTTTTGTCCGTCCTCTGTTTGCCTTCTTTCCAACGAGTGTCCATCAGAGTACCTTGGTCTGACAGAACGTGGGTAGAGGGGAAGGGGTGGGTAGGGGTGTTGGGGAGGGAAGGGAGATGGGAAACGGCATTGTTCATTATTTGTTATCTGTTTTGCATCTACATCTCTTTAATTTACAAATATTAAAATTCATGTTGGGTAACGTGAGTCGCCGAATTTTGTAAACTCCGTTGCGATTGGTTAGAGGCGCAGTCTTCTTATTGGAATAACAAAATGACCGAAAAGAATGGTATTTCTTTAAATTGTTGTTGTTGTTGTCGTTGTTGTTATGATGATCATCATTATTAGCCTACTAATACTATTGTTGTTATTATTATTATCATTAATATTATCATCATTATCATTATTATTATCATTATTGTTGTTGTTGTTGCTACGACGACTACAACAACAACAACAACAACAACAACAACAACAACAACAACAACAACTACTACTACTACTACTACTACTACTACTACTAATACTACTACTACTACTACTACTATCCCGGGTCAGAGACAAAGCTCTAAGCGCTTTTCAATCCAGCTGTCAATTTTTACACAACGGGATGTTTACCTGGGTACAGCCTCTTGAAGAGCTGCCTGCTGGCATTACATTCAGCGTTTCCCGTGTCAATCAATCAATGTCAATCACTCACTTTGTTACGTGTTGAATGAGGTGGACGATTAATTATGGCAGAAGTGATTCATCGAAAGGGCGGTAATT
>CM065732.1:27550212-27555212 GCA_033310375.1 Conus canariensis
ACCCCCCCCCCCCCCCCCCACACACACACACACACTTTCTCCCAACACTCACTCCTGCTCCTTTCCTCCCCTGTCAACAGATTGGAGTTCTGGCAGGCGGAGCGGTCAGGCGAGAGGTGGTTGTTGTTGTGGCCAGTTCGGCCCGCCGTCGGCCCACGGGGGCGTCTGGTCATCGGAGCCGGCGCGCAAACACAGGAAGCAAACATGGCAGACCGGGCAGCTCTGGGGACTGGTCAGTGTTGACACTCCACCCCAGCCCCCCCCCCACCCCCCTCAACCTCCCACCCCTGTCTCATCCACACACACCCCCCCCCTCTCCGCCTTGCCCGCCGCCTAGCCGATACACGATCGCAATCTCTACATCAGACTATCCCCCTCCACCCCTCACCCCTGCTCCAGACTACCTCGGCGACGACCAAGATGGCAATCTCCTCCAGAAGGGAGGGCCATGGTCAAACTCGGCTCGTCAGGTTCGCGGAGCGGAGAAGTGTCATCGTGCTGCTGTGGTCCTCCTTTCCACCTGTCCTTCTTCTCCAGTCTGTCCACACTGTGCAACCCGTCCACGAGTCGTCTGTGGACCCCTTACGTTCACAGCTGACCGTAAGCTAACAGCAATGCACACTCCATTGCTTGGGGATGTTGCCTTCTTTTTCTAACCCACAGCCGCGCGCGTGGCATGCGTTGTCTGTCACAGAATCAGTGCCAACAAGCGCGCGCCTTCAGGAACACTGTCACGCACGGGAAGATGCTGTGTATCGTAGGCTTACTTACCTGCATGTGGGCTCTCTCTCTCTCTCTCTCTCTCTCTCTCTCTCCTCTCTCTCTCTCTCTCTCTCTCTCTCTCTCTCTCATAGTGACCAAAGACAGTACGGACAGAGGCACGGACCCGGTTCTCAATGAACGCATGTAAAGCAGACAATACTGTGGTATGCATTCATTCATCAAGCGGGGAAGGGTACAGTACTGTGTTTCATTACATTAATCGTATTTTCTTTCTAAATATCCTGTCTTTGTGATCGATTCCGTACTCAGTACATTAATCACAACACACACGATTGTGCGTAATCGACAAAAGCGCTGAAAATAAAGGCAGAATGTTCTACTGGCGACTGCTGTGGGGATACGGTGCTGCTCTTAGCGAAGGGGGCCTGCAGACTTCTGTGTTCTAAGTATCTGCTAAGAAGTCAAGACGCTTAGCGCTTCTGAGTTCCATGCACCTGATACCTAACATAAGAAAAAAAGAAAAAAAGAAAGAAAGAACAAGAGAAATACAGAAAGAAAGGAAGAAAGAAAGACAGAAAGAAAGAAAGTAAAGAAAGAAAGAAAGAAAGAAGAAGAAATGAAGACAGAAAGACAGAAAGAAAGAAAGAAAAAAGAAAGAAAGAAAGAAAGAAAGAAAGAAAGAAATGAAGAAAGAAAGAAAGAAAGAAAGAAAGAAAAGAAGAAAAGAAAGAAGGAAAGAAAGAAAAAAAGAAAGAAAGAACAAGAGAAAGAAAGAAAGAAAGAAAGAAAGAAAGAAAGAAATGAAGAAAGAAAGAACGACAGAAATGAAGAAAGAAAGACAGACAGAAAGAAAGTAAAGAAAAAGAACGACAGAAAGAAAGAAAGAAAGAGAAAGAAATGAAGAAAAAAAAAGAAAGAAAGAACAAGAGAAATGCAGTGTCATGTGAATGAGGGAAAAGTGATGTGAATGGAAAAGTTTCATATCAATTAAGAGATTTTGTAATTTTTGCAATTGTGGAATGGAACCTACGGGTTTGATGCGTTTTTGTATTCATGGAGTGCAACCGCCAGTGATGCGGAAGAGTAGGACGCTGAGTGGATTGTGAAGTGTGTTCACCCAATGTGAGGAAGGGTGGAAGATTATTGTTACTTCAGAGGAGCTCTGGACACAGACATAGGAGGATGTCTGATTGTAACCCTCGTTGGGTTTAACATAGTTAGGACTAGGATTGTCCTATGCAACCCTGGGTTGGGTGTGCTATATTATTGGACTGGTTTGTCCGATGCAACCCTGGTTTGGGTGTGCTTAACCCTTGGTGGTGTAATATGCCTGGCGTGGCAAGTTCACTCGAGTATAGAGTGTAGATGTAGACTGGAAGTCTACTAGGGTAGGCTTGTCGCTTATTCCCTAGAAGGTGAGTACCAGTTGGGGTTGTAAACTGGTTAAAGCAATTACAGTAAAGGTGTAATTGTAATGATAACAGAAGTTTGATAATTATACAGATTTGATGATATTGCGCTATTTGGGAAAAAGAGAAAGATGAACGTTGAACGCGAAAAGAGAAGAATTGAAAAATAAATAAATAAAATATTGTTGTATAAAGATTTCTTTCTGTACCCCAACTGTAGGTAGGAATAGGTTGGCGGAACAAGACTCATGTGAGTATTCTATATTGATCTTGGAGTGAATGTGAAAGGAGTTAAAAAGGAGCTATGAATAATAAGAGAGAAAGAGAAAGAATAAATAAAATTCATTTTAGAGGTTAACCCTGGACCTAGGGTTTCGTTACAGAATCCCTCAGCGTCCAGTGGTGGTCCATGTGGTGGTCCAGGCTTGAGCTGTACGAGCCTAGTGAGAGTCCAGGCTGTGGTGGTCCAGAGGTGGTACAGCCAAGTGAAAGAAAGCTCCTCGACAAGTCAAGATGACTTGTCTTTATTGATACTATTTAATATAAGAACTGATAGTGTAACATGTGTGTGAGTGTGTTGGATTTTTGGTAAAACTTTGAATATTGTATTATTGTTTCTATGTGGGGAATTATCTTGTGAAGAGAAGAAATAATTGTTGGAAAATGCAGTGAAATGCAAAGAAGAATTAAAACCCTTTTCTTTGTGAGTAAAGGGAGCGTTTTATAGAAAACTCAATTCAATTGTGATAGTGCTCCTTTGGGTGAACGGAGTGATTGCGTGTTGTGTACGAAGTAAGCATACTGTGTTTGTGAATGCAAGTGTGTATGTTCACAAATATGGGTGTGTGACAGTTGAGTTGCTTTTTGGTCGTTCACCAAAAGGACCTATTAGCATCCTGTCAAAGTCATGGTCTGGGGACAATGTGTCTCAAGAAGAAAAAAATGTTTTTGATTATGTTTTTACTTTACAAAATCGTATAGCAGATGCATGTCGTATTGCCCAAGAAAATGCTTATAACAGTGCAACTACGCATAAAAAGTATGCTGATCGTGGGGCAAAGATGCGTGTGTTTTCTGTGGGTGACAATGTGTTGGTGCTTTTGACAGATGACAAGAGCAAGATGCATGTGATGTGGCAAGGACCATTCGTCGTCATTGAAAAATGTTCTGATGTCAATTACAGAATTGATATGAATGGTGTGAAGAAAATTTTCCATGTTAACATGTTGAAAAAGTACTTTCACAGGTCTGATGTTATGATCAACAAGGTTGCTGTCCCTGATAAGATTTCAGCATTGGCATGTGACATTTCATGTCTGTTACCAATGGATTGTGTGACAGAACATTTGCAACGTCTTGACAAACCTGTGTTTCACAAGGTGCCTGTAATTCATGAAACTGCTGTTGGGGTAGTTCAGGACACTGGTGATGTTATTCAACTGCCTACATTATCCTTAAAAGGTGAAACATACGAGGATGTCGAGATCAACGAGGACTTGAAACCATCTCAGGTGACTCAACTAAAGTCTTTACTACAGGATTATACAGATGTACTTACAGACAAACCAGGATCTGCAGTTGGTGTTGAACCTCATAGAATACGGTTGACAACAGATGTTCCTGTACGAATGAAGTCGTATCCTTTACCTTTTGCAAAAAAGCAAATTATTGAAAGAGAGGTACAGGTCATGTTGGATCTTGGGGTCATTGAAGAATCAAGTTCTCCATATGCGGCTCCTGTGGTGCTGGTTTCAAAGCCAGATGGTTCAGTCAGATTTTGTATTGATTACAGGGCTTTGAATAAATTGACTGTTTTTGATTCTGAACCAATTCCTGATGTGGAAGATTTGTTTTGTCAACTGAGTCAAGCCAAGTATTTTGTGAAAATTGTTGCGGTGGTCTTTGGCGATCCAGCAATTCAGTTTTAGGGTTGATCCAATTTCAGGGTCCAGCAATGTGATTGCTGACATTTTGTCTCGACAGTAATAAGCAGTGTGTGTTTTCAAGTTTGCTGTTGAAAGTTGAATTTATATGTTTGTATTTGAGTAATGGAATGTTTTGTGTGCAATATTGATTACTTGCGGTAGTGATAGTTGATGCATTGATGTTGGCTTTGGAAAATCTTTTTTGGAAAAAATGTTTTTATAAATATACATTTTTCTGTTCGCATGTACTCATGTCATTTTGGGAAAGTATTTTTTCAGAATACTGCCAATGGTGTATTTTTTTTTGTGAACTCCTATACTCTTCTTTGAAAAAAATTGAATCAAATTTTTTTTATCGGAGGTTGGTGGGTGTCATGTGAATGAGGGAAAAGTGATGTGAATGGAAAAGTTTCATATCAATTAAGAGATTTTGTAATTTTTGCAATTGTGGAATGGAACCTACGGGTTTGATGCTTTTTTGTATTCATGGAGTGCAACCGCCAGTGATGCGGAAGAGTAGGACGCTGAGTGGATTGTGAAGTGTGTTCACCCAATGTGAGGAAGGGTGGAAGATTATTGTTACTTCAGAGGAGCTCTGGACACAGACATAGGAGGATGTCTGATTGTAACCCTCGTTGGGTTTAACATAGTTAGGACTAGGATTGTCCTATGCAACCCTGGGTTGGGTGTGCTATATTATTGGACTGGTTTGTCCGATGCAACCCTGGTTTGGGTGTGCTTAACCCTTGGTGGGTGTAATATGCCTGGCGTGGCAAGTTCACTCGAGTATAGAGTGTAGATGTAGACTGGAAGTCTACTAGGGTAGGCTTGTCGCTTATTCCTAGGTGAGTACCAGTTGGGGTTGTAAACTGGTTAAAGCAATTACAGTAAAGGTGTAATTGTATATAACAGAAGTTTGATAATTATACAGATTTGATGATAT
>CM065732.1:27565212-27570212 GCA_033310375.1 Conus canariensis
CCTCCTGCCTCATCCTCCACATCACAACCCCTACCCACCTCATTCTTCCCTCGACTCTCAACTCACCCCTTTCTCCATACCCCTCCTCATGACCCCCCCTCCCCCCCCCCCCCACACACCCCGATCTCCTACACCACCACCACTTCCTCCACGTAACACCTCTCACTCCTCACCCCCACCCCCATCCACCTGCCACTACCACCACCATCGCCTACCCTCGTTCCCTAACCCTCCCACCCCATCCTCCCCCCACCCCTACCCTCCCACCCCCTGCCCCTTCTTTCTGGCAGCTATTGTTTTAGCAGGACCCCAACGGAGCAATGCCTCACCTGTAGTAGTAGTAGTAGCAGTGGCGGTAGTAACCCCTCATCTCTTTCAACACAATACAGCCCCTCCCTCCCCCCCCCCACCCCTCCCCAGACCCAGACCCCTCTCCGCGCAAAGCCCCCTGCCGGCTTGTTCTTGGTGCCTGAGTCTCCAGGGTCGTCAATGGGAGCCACCACCCTGAGCTGCTTCAGCTTGCCGACAAGCCGCTGGCTCCTTCGGGAGGTTCGGTGATAGCTGGATCCTGGTGTTGAATAGGGGTTGGGGTGGGGTGGGGTGGGGTGAGTGGTGGTGGTGGGGTGGGGTGGGGTGGGGTGCAGGGTGCTGTCTCTCGTGTCCTATTGAGACCCTGCCAATCACTGGCTGGCCTGATAGGGGCGGCTGTTTGCTTTTGATGGGGGGAGGGGGGGGGGGGGGGGGGGGGGGGGATTTGGCGTCATTAGTTCGTTGTTGTTGGTGAGGGAGGGTTTGATTGGGGGCAAGACTGCTTGGGAGAGTTGTGTGTGTACGCGCGCGCGCGCGCGCGTGTGGTGTGTGTGTGTGTGTGTGTGTGTGTATGTGTGTGTGTGTGTGCGTGTGTGTACGGTGTGTGTGTGTGTGTGTGTGTGTGTGTGTGTGCGTGTGTGTGTGTGTGTGTGTGTGTGTGTGTGTGTGTGTGTGTGTGTGTGTGCTTCTCTCTCTCTCTCTCTCTCTCTCTCTCTCTCTCTCTCTCTCTCGTCCGCCTGTCTGTATTTCTATCTCTCTGTCTCTGTGTCTGCCTGTCTCTTTCTCTCCCTCCTCCTCCCCTCCTGCTCTCTCTCTCTCTCTCTCTCTCTCTCTCTCTCTCTCTCTCTCTCTCTCTCTCTCTCTCTCCCTCTGTGCATTCCTGCCTCTCTGTTTATGAGAGAGAGAGAGAGAGAGAGAGAGAAAGCGCGCGCGCGCGCGCGCGCGCGCGCGCGCGCGTGTGTGTGTGTGTGTGTGTGTGTGTGCGCGCGCGTGCGCTCGTGTGTGTGTGTGTTGTGTGTGCATGCGCGAGCGTTTGTTTTATAAAATTACGGTAAATAAGAAAAAAACAACTTAAGTTTGTCCTTGATGAACAGAGCAAGTGGACAGAGAAAAGTATGAACTTGCCTTCGCTTAGTTCAGAAACGAACCACAATATTAATGTGTAGTTTTTCCCCACAATAACTTATTTCTGCGGGTACAATCAATAAAAAGGTAAAAAAAAAAAATATGGATGAAGGAAAACAGCAAAAACTCACAACACCCAGAATGCAAGATATCTTACAATGCTACGCAGGTTAACTAACATAGTCAGAAGTTACACAACTTTAATGGAACACAAGCACATCATTTTACTTTTAACAGTCATACACATTTTCCAACAACAACAACAACAATAGCAAGCCCAAGTGAATAACTCGGCATACTATTATGTACAAAACTTCAAAGATTCTGTTTTTCTGTTTGGCGCAAAACTGGAGAATACTGAAGTTTACAAGTTCCGTCATGTCTTCGCATTTTGAAAATGGTCAAGTGAAATGAACGGGGAACGTGTCCTCCAGGCTACAGATCATTATATTATTATATTGGGTATTTATATAGCGCCTATCCTCAGTCACAGACCAAGCTCTAAGCGCTTTACAATAAACACACTACCTTCTCACTCAACGGGCTGCCTACGCAGGTAGAGCCGGCCGAAGAGCAGCCCACTGGCGCTCTTTCAGTCGTTTCCCGTACCATTCACATATCAGTTACTCATTTTCATTTATCTCATTTATCCCTCCAGTTTCTCACATAGGATGCATGTGACGTTTATACGTGTCATCCATTTCCACCGGTACACGATGGCACACGATAACAGTAAGTGACAATGTTTGTGGCTTGGTAAGAAATACCAGGCGGCTATCTTCAATCTACATCAATTTTGCCAGGGCAGCGGGGAACCCCCTTGCTCTTTTCGATTTTCAACTGCCGTGGGTTCTTTAACGTGTGCAGGGGGCCAGGAAGGCACACGGGTCTGACTCGCTTATAGTCCCAATCCGATGGACTTGACATTCAGTTCGATTTGTCATTCAAACTGGGATCATCCCATGTAAGACTTGGTCCATGCAACAAAGACAGTCCCTAGTAGTAGTAGTCCCTACCCACGAATGCTTCTGTCATGTCCTTCATGTTTTAAATCAGAAACGCTTTGCGTGAGGTTTTCAGTATCGTCACGATGGCAAACACTATGTAACTTTCAAGTCATTCTGAAGATCCTTCGCTGGGGCTTTTCGGGTCGCCTCTCCTCCACATGGTGAACGACCTGATTTGATTTGAGTGGCTCTAAGCTCAAAGGCAAGCCTTATTATACAGTTCAATGAGCCGTAAGCCCTGTCATAAGAGGCGGGACAATGAGACTGTGACAGTCTTGGGAGGGAATAACTGTGTTGCTCAGTGATGGGCCTGTTTCTCCATTCTATCACCTTCTCCATCCCTCCCGTCACCCATGATGAGTCCGCTTCCAGTTATCACCGCGCACAAACATCACAGCCCGAACCAGGCAGCAGAAATTGAAAGAGAGAGAAGACGGAGCGATGGGGTGGAGTGAGCGAACCAGGCAGCAGGAATTGAAAGAGAGAGAAGACGGAGCGATGGGGTGGAATGAGCGAACCAGGCAGCAGGAATTGAAAGAGAGAGAAGACGGAGCGATGGGGTGAAGTGAGTGGGTCATGGAAAGAGGCGGGAAAGGAGAAGGGAGGAGTGGTCGGGGGGGAAGGGGGCAGTCTATTGATACGGGGAGAAAAGGGGGGGGGGGGGGGGGTCTATCCCTCAACGAGTCTAATCGCTCAGTTTTGCTCAACGAGATGCTAACGAGCCGCTTGTCGGAGGTGGCCCAACAGAAGCGGAGGACACAAGTTATCGGATCAGTTAAGTCCGCGCGCGGCAAGGCGTCTTTGAAGAGCCCCCCGGCCCGTGTTGTGACAGGTTGACGACTGGGGAGGTCCAGTGAAGATAGCGGGCACTTACAAGCCACGATAAGAAGGAGGAGGAGGAGGAGGAGGGGTAGCAGGACTCGCAGGGCAGCGCTCTCAGTCAGGCCCTGGCTTGCTGATGAGGTGGGGAAGGCAATTGTCCTCCACGTCTTTTGATCACCGGCCCAACGCTGGACCGTTCTTCATTTCCAGCCCCTCGTCTTCCTGCTGGAGGATTAAGGCCACGTGTTCCTCCCGTCCGCGGGTCCTGCGCCTTCTCTCTCGGCTTTTGAAGCCAGGCACACAGAGCAGAATTGGAATTGCAACCGCCGACAGAGGTTTTGATTAATGTGGGCCGAAAGTGATTTTCACGTTTCCTAATTTTTAGCAAAGCTAGAACTGTTGTGAAGGGAGGCCTGACATCATTCCTTAAGTTGAAATTTTTAAAAAAGTGAAAAAAAAACAACACGAAAACAAAGATGAAAAAAGAGACATTATGGATTGCTCAGAGATACAACAACAACAAGAACAATAACAACAACTTGTAAGTAGAGATCGCAATATAAATAAAGTAGGTCATGAAATACATTTCGTGTTTAAGTGCCCAACATAATTACACAGGCTTATGCCATCACTTTCTTCCAGAACGATACCTGAAAGCGCGTTCAGTGTTTAATATTTGTAATTCTATACAAGGAGGAAAAAAAAAGTCTTCGCGAAAATGTCTGTAGAATTGATCCAAGTTCATAAAATAGCCTGAGGCCTCTATTACAAAGCTAAGTGATTGCTCGTTCTTCATTTTCGTGGTCCTGAGTGTTGTTTATCTTGCCTGAAGAAGACCTACGAGGTCGAAACGCGTCGTTTTTTGTCTTGTGATTCGTTAGTCCATGTTGTTCGGCGGAGGTATTTTAAGCACTTTTTAAGATTTGTTTAGATTTCCGCCTGCAGTCGCCTCACTTTCCAACTAACTTCACAAAATCTGATAAGACGTTTGGATTAGCCCTATTGAGAGATGAACGATTATCTTGCTGGATACACGTGAGTATTGGTGGCTTTAACTTTTCATCAA
The DNA here is from genome assembly GCA_033310375.1 of Conus canariensis. NCBI lineage: Eukaryota > Metazoa > Mollusca > Gastropoda > Neogastropoda > Conidae > Conus > Conus canariensis. Next base: position 27,569,542 of record CM065732.1, read on the forward strand.
AGCAGTTTAGGTGACTGTTTATTGTCTTCTCTTCAAAGTTCTCTCTGATGACTGCTTGCTCGTTATCATCATTCTCCGTATTCTCAAAATGAGATTAGAGCAAAGAAACATTGTTCAATGTTCAGTTCTCCACAAAAGAAAGAAAAGAAAAGAAAAGAAAAGAAAAGAGAGAGAGAGAGAGAGAGGAGAGAGAGAGAGAGAGAGAGAGAGAGAGAGAGAGAGAGAGAGCTTCTGTCTGTTTTACGTTATGACGCCTTTCTTTTTCTTTTTTTTTTTTCTTTTCTTTTTTTAAGGTCTGTCGACTTCGCTCAGTATTCAAAGGGCATTCGCCTGGGACACATTTGATACAAAGAGCATGCGAGAAGGTTTGACGAACAAGGTGTTCTTCTTCTTCTTCCACACAAAAGAATAATGGGGGCTTCAAACTGGATAGAGTCACTCTCTGTCTGTCTGTCTGTCTGTCTGTCTGTCTGTCTGTCTCTCCTCTCTCTCTCTCTCTCTCTCTCTCTCTCCTCTCTTCCTTCTTTTCTCTTTGTGTCTGTATTTGTCTGTCTGCCTGTCTGTCTTTGTCACTCTCTCTCTCTCTCTCTCTCTCTCTCTCTCTCTCTCTCTCTCTCTCTCTCTGTCTCTCAAAGTGTTGCCGTCATGCCTTTCTATTCATCTATTTGACT
>CM065732.1:27575212-27592712 GCA_033310375.1 Conus canariensis
TTGACTCACGCACCGCCTATTCTAACAGTGAAATATCTGCATGAGATGAAGACTGGTTTGGCGCTGGACGGTCACAAATACAGGGTCGAACTTTAGTTAAGGACCACTTATACACAGTCTCACAAAACATAGAAAGAAAAACCGACAAACGACAGAAACTTTATAAATGTTTCATTTCATTATCAGTGAACAACATTTTGTCACTTTCATCGAAAAAATCATTCTTTCTGATTAGACAGGGGAGCCTGAATGAGACTACCCCCCAAAATGACATTCACAAAAAGAGTGTTTCTTTACAGTCTGATCAAAACCGAGTGTGCCCCCCTCGTGCTGCCACACAATCCACACAGCGCTGCCTCATGGTGTTGACTGTTCTTGTAATGAGTGCCTGGGGGAGGTTTGCCCACTCCTGCTGCAGGTAGTGCAGCAGCTCCTGTCGATTTGCCGAAACAGGGTGATTTTCTTGATCTCTCCTCCCAAGCTCGTCCCAGATGTTCTCAATAGGGTTCATGTCCTGGCTGTTTGCCGGCCATGGCATCCTGGTGATGCCAGCTTGCACCACAAAAGTGTTCACGGCTCGACAACGATGTGGGGTGGCATTATCGTCCATGAACACAGCCTGAGCCCCAATCTGTTGGAGTGCTGGGACAACCAAAGGCCGTAAAATCTCCTGCAGGTAGCGTTGGCCGTTCAGGTTGCCATCCACATGGTACAGGGGAGTCTTGTGGTGACTGCTGATGCCCCCCCATACCATGACGGAGCCACCACCAAAAGCGACGACCTCCTGGATGACGTCATCTGCCAGCTGCTCCCTAGGACGCCGCCACACCCGAATGCGTCAATCTCGTGGCTTCAACTGGAACTTGGACTCATCGGTGAAAAGCACCATCCGCCACTGAGCCCGAGTCCATGTTCGATGAGCTGTGCACCAGGCCAGGCGACGTGCCCGGTGGGCCGCAGTCAGTTTTGGTTTCCGGACTGGGCGCCTTGCTCGAAGGTTGGCAGCATTGAGGCGCCGCCGTATGGTCATCTCACACACTGCTGTGTTAGTGGCAGCTTGGAGCCGACGCCTGATGGTGTTGGAGGTGGTGGTCCTGGTCCGAAGAGCATGTCTGCGGATGAACCTGTCATCTCTTGCAGTGGTCTTCTTTGGCTGGCCTGGACGGGGTCTCTCTTTGACAGTTCCAGTGGCTTGAAAACGTTCTCTCAGCCGAATGATGACGGAGTGGGACACTTGTAGTCTTCTGGCCACTTCTCGAACGCCAACTCGATCCTGCAGCCATGCAATCGCCCGGGTCCGGTCAAAATCAGACAGCTTGCGTCTTGGAGGCATTTTTTGTGTTATGAAGAATTATGCACGTTGGGCTGCTTTTAGGGGCATTCCAATCAGTAAAATGCTCTGCAATGCATTGGTTTTTGCACGTGCATTTGGAATTTCAGTGCAAAACCGTTTGAAGCAGTGTTCACTCTTGCTTAAAAAACAAGCAATTTTGACAACAATCTGCAACTTTCAACCCCCCCCCCCCCCCCTCTGCATGCCGCACGTGACAAAAAGACAGCTTTCGCAAGCTTTGCGGAATACTCTGTTAACCCCTTAAACCTTTCCCAGTCGAATTCTTCGAAAAAATGCATTGCTTGTATTTTTGGCCAATTTAAAAAGAAAGGGCCTTTTTCCGGGGTGGTCCTTAATTAAAGTTCGCCCCTGTATACAGAACTAGACAGCGGCTGCTCCGATTTGGAAAATGAAACACTCTGCAGCATTACTGTGGGGGAAAAAAAGGCAAAAGACACATCAACAACACACAAAAACACGGCGTCGAGAAAAGCAAATTTTACATTCAATACAAAACAGATGAGTTGATATCTGACAAGTGTGTCTTCTTCAGACATTACAGCCAGTAGTCAAAGAATACGCAAAAGTCCCCTGATAGCGTGCTGGGAGGGGAGGCAAGCTTGCTTCAGTATTTTTTTTTTTTTTTTTTTTTTTTTTTTGCTGTCCCAACCTCTGCGCCACCTCAGAGGTATTGCACCCACGCCGCTCGTTCCGACACCCCGTCCACAGCCACAGCTCGGTCGGCCCCGCCGCAGCCCCGGCACCGGCAATCCACAGGGAGCAGTCAATGTCAAGTCGTCAAGAGGCAACCCACCGGAGGAGACACTGCACTGCTGCCGAGTCACTTCGGTGGTCTTCAGTGGCGCCTGTTCTGATCTAACATACGCAGGACACCACCTACTAAGCCCCCTACTGACGACAATAATTGCTTAGTCGCGGAGCCGGCGTGAGTGAGCTCTCCCTCCGGAGGGCGCCACCACGTCCGTCCAACGACAGCCCCCATGGACTCGCCGATACCGGTGACCCCGACGGAACCAAACCAAGACCACAGACATGGAAAAGACATCGAAATTGAGGTCACCATGAGAGCAGGGCATGAAGGGCCACAGAATTTGAGACATTTTTTTATGCTGATCGATGAGAATGAGGATGATTAAGATGATGCTACAGATTTCCATTTCGGTCTGAGACTACATGACAGGGCTGTACTCTACGCTTCCTTTCATAATATATCCCGGCGTCAACCAGGCCCGACAGATACAGGCACCTGCAGTGTTGGTCAGTAAATTTGAGCAACACTCTCAGAAACGCATCCATTAAGTGAATGAAACTCGACTGTGTGGTCCCAGTCTTCCCAACTGAGTCCGCAGCAAACTCAGCTCTGGGTAGGAGCCGGTCGGGGCAGAAAAACCCACATGACTCTGATGGGATTCGAACCCACGACCTCCCAGCCAGGAGTCCGCGACGCTAACCACTTCGCCACGGCGGCTGGTTGTTTCAGTAAATTTATGGCAGCATCTTAGCTTCAAAAGCTGCATTCAAAGGAAATTCAGGGAGGAGGCAAGCTTGTTTAAGTAAATTTATGGCAGCATCTTAGCTTCAAAAGCTGCATTCAAAGGAAATTCAGGGAGGAGGCAAGCTTGTTTAAGTACATTTATGGCAGCATCTTAGCTTCAAAAGTTGCATTCAAAGGAAAATAACTATAAGTCCTCAGGAAAACAGGATCATCTGTCATCCCTGAGGATCACTACTGTTTTCTTAAAGACATAGCTGTTTCCCTGCTTTCCACTGGATCTTCACTGTTTTCCCTATATTTTGAAAGCAAAAACAGTTACTGTCAGCGTTAGCGTAGTTCAAACTCTCTGTCTTCCTTCAAGGTATCTCTTAAAACGACCCTCTTCACCTATCAATAGCGGTTATTCCTTGCCCTTCGCTAGCCCGTCAAATTGATTCTGCGATTAATGTGTGTGTGTGTGTGTGTGTGTGTGTGTGTGTGTGTGTGTGTGTGTGTGTGTGTGTGTGTGTGTGTGTGTGCGCACGCGCACATGCTGTTGTGGTCGTTGTTGTGAGACTGTGTGTGATCGTGTGTGTGTGTGTGTGTGTGTGTGTGTGTGTGTGTGTGTGTGTGTGTGTGTGTGTGTGTGTGTGCGTGGGCGTGTGTCAATATGCACCCTCGTTTGTAGGTGCATGGTACTTACTGTAATATTCATCTTCTCATTGGTTTTATTTATGTTTTCTTTAACCTTTTCAGTTTTTGGAAGCGTTTAGGGCTTATGATTTAAGATTAAGCGCCATAAATAATCATAACTATTATTATTATTATTATTATTATCAGCCCAAAGGATCGTCTCGTGCCAGAGTGAACCGAGCCTCTTTGAAATCAGTTCCCTGGTTTCTGCGTGTGTTGCTGACAGACAAACAGACTCACACAGGAGCGTGAAAAAAAATGTTACCTCCTTGGTGAAAATAGTAATGGTCTAAAAACGATAGTTCTTTCCATTAGGACGGTCTTCTTGTCACGTGATAAGATTGTCAGAGAGAGGGAGAGAGAGAGAGAGAGAGGAGAGAGGAGAGAGAGAGAGAGAGAGAGAGAGAGAGAGAGAGAGAGCAGCCAGAAGAAAGGAAAGTGTTTACCGAGCGTTGAATCCTTGCCTTCGGAGGGAGACTAGATACAACCTACCCTCCACCCTCCACCTTTCCCCGCCCCCTCACTCTCTCTATCCCCCCCCCCCCCACTTCCCCCTCCTTCTTTCCCACTCTCCACGTCATTTGCATTCCCATTCAATCCGAAAGAAAAGCAAAAAAACACTTATGCTCACCTCATATCCAGAAAAGCAACTTCACATCACAGACGTAAAGTACTTCTTTGGCATTTTGAAAAATGAGACAAGAGACGGACCGGCTGCAACATTCAGAAGAAAAAGAAAGAAAGAAAAGAACAACGCTTTCACACTTGTACTTTTTTTTTTATCATGCTCAATAAATGTTTGAAAATGTAATCTATTCTATTTGCGCGTGACTTCAGTACGCTCACCACAAATGACCTAAGAAACAAACTTAAACGCCCACTCGTAGGGTGACACGTGCAAACACGGAGTTAGGGACACATTATGAGAATACTATATTTCAAGGGCCCCTCATCTTTTTTTTTCTTTTTTTTTTTAAATACTGATATTTACGGTTCAACCATTTTTAACTTCACCGTAAGGTTCGTGGTGGCTTAGTATGTCCAGCTACATGGACCACGTTTAGAACAATGTATGGTAGCATTCTTGCGTTAAAAGGCAGTAGTAACGGCTGTTCTCAAGAAAACAGCTTTGAGCCTCGAGGAAAATAGCGAAAAAAGGGACAAGTTTTCTCCCGTCATCACACATGTTTGCCGTGCTTTCCGAAGGATAATAACACTCCCCCCCCCCCCCCCCCCAAAGGATTATAGTTGATTTCCCTGTTTACTCGGGAAAATCACTGTTCTTGTTGTTTTCCTGAGCGAAAGCAGGTGGTAATGCGAGACAAAGATTGTCAACAGAGAAAACAGCTATGGCCGTTGTTTATCACGACAAGCGCAGGTCGTTCAGAGTGTGGATTTTAGTTCCATCAAGGCTTAGTGGAGGACTACGCTCTACCTGTTGTCTTTCTAGTTTCTGCTTTCTTCCTGAGAATGGTCGGTGTTTTTCTTTCAGGCCACTAGTCATAGTTACTGTTTACACAAGAAATGATCGATTCTGTTGAAAGTTCTTGATTGTTTCCATGCCCTTTGACACTGATGTTGCGCTACAACATTCACCACCAGGACAGATAAGATTGCAGGACATGATCACTGCGTTTGTTGCACTGGCTGTCACTGTAGTCATCGGGAGAATATATATATATTTTTTTGATAAATCTTTTTAATTCCTTCAGCAAGATCATGAACACATGAACACATGTTACAACATATAACAACCAAACATTCCTCTCACTCTCAGTCATTGTATACAAGTACAACATACACTTATTTTAAGCTTGTGATGTACATATGAATTCAAATTTGTATCCAAACATTTGTGCCGATAATAATGTTACAAACCTCTTATTTGTCTAAGACTGAATAAAGAGTTTCATGTATCACAATCTAATGATCTGTGAGCGAATGAAAGTACAGTTTCAGTATTGTAAATATATATGTTTCAAATGTTCCATCTATGAAGGTTTTTTTTGTGTGTGTGCACAAAAAGGACAAACAATAGAAGAAGAAAACAAATAAATTAAATTTTAGAGGAAATATTTCAATAGTTAAGCAATTCTCAAAAGGTGTATTGAGTCACAAGTAAACAATCACAAAAAGAAACTAACAAGGAGGTAACATCCACACACACTCGCACACACGCACAAACACACATACACAAGTGTATATCATTGTCATTAGCTAGGTAGGTGGGCACGCGGAGAAATATTTCAAAAGAACATCAACATCCTTAAAATGGATGGTGCTAATTTGCCTTAGAACTTATGCTCTTACAGTTTCAATCTTTGTCTTTTCATTTAATATTCCGCAGTGTTGCATTCAGCAGATCACTTTCCATCCTTCTTTCACTCCCATTTGTACCTCTTATTTTAAGTCTTATTTTTCCGGTACATGTATAGATGACCATTTACTAATTGTGCTTTCTCCGAGGGCACGGTCTAGGCAGCTTCCCAACCACTGTTTCAGTAATGTATTAGAGACATTCTTGAATTTGAATATTGGATCCGAGTCCCTAAACCCCCCCAGACAGTACCGCCGGGATCAGCGTGTACACAGATTCATAGATTTCTTTCATCGATTTAAAGGAGAAAAAAAAGGATAAATAAAAATAAGATGAAAAGAAATGATATAATGATAATAATAAGTAATAACAATAATATCACCACTTTTGATATCAGTATGTATGAAAAATCAATCACATTATTATCACAAATATTTCAAACCATATAACTTCACATCATATAAATTCACACCATAATGATTTTCTACAGGTCATATATCACTTGTATAAGACTTTCGTATTTAGAGTTTTGAGGGTCTGGAAAGGTAAGGCCCGCCACCGATCCGACACTGCAGCAGAGCACAGCCAACCAACCAGCAAGCTAACTACTGGGTAGACCAGTCCGCTGATTGGTCAGCAGAATACAGTCACGGCACCACGATGCCAGACCAGCAGCAGGCTTGAAGTCATACAGATGTGGCTTCTTCCTCAAATGTCCACCGCCCCTCCGGATGCACCCCCCCCCCAAAAAAAAAAAAATAAAAAAATAAAAAAATAAATACAATAATAAAAAAATAAAAATAAATAAATAAATAAATAAATAAAATACAATAAAATAACCAAACACACACACACACACACACACACACACACACACACACACACACACACACACACACACAAACGGAAACCCCCCCCAGAAGGGCTGAGGTTTTGAGGAGCGATCAGACAAAAGGTGTGAAATAATGTTGCCTCCCTTCCTTCAACTAAGCAAGCAAGGGAGAAGTAAGAGTTGTGGCACCTCCCCTATATCCTCCGTCCCTCCATAAACGAAAGCGAAAAAACAGAAGGACCGAGCAAAGGAGTGGCCAAGACTGCACAAGAAACTCAGAGTTGCCCCCCATCCTTCAAATAAGGAAGAAAGGGGGAACTCACATCAACAAATTAGGCCTGCTGTGTTTTCATGATAAAAGCAATAACAACAACATCAGTAACTAATAGAAGAAGACAAAAAAGTAAATAAATGCTAAATAAATAAATTTAACAAAGTACTCTCCATGTAATGAAGAAGAAAAGCTTTATAAAATCAGTGTTTGATAGAATGTCCACTGGTCATTAAAGAGAGGCAACGTGCCTTCCAAAAAGTGCATATACTTGAGATCTGCATATCTTTGTTTCAATACACTAAGAAAGCCTTGTGTACTGGGCAATGCATTTTTCATGTAAACCTTATAAATGTAAAATTTTGCAAGCAACAGGATATAATAATTAAGACCAAAATCTGTTTCAACTCCTTCTTTACATCCAAATATAATCAATATATTTTGGTTAAGGTCAATCCAAAACTTTTGGACAATACCACAGCCCCATAATAGGTGTTGTATTGTTTGGATTTCTGTTTGACAGAGATTACATACAGGGTCCTCTACAATTTTACAGGCATACAGATATTTTCTAGTGTTTAAGAGGCGATGTAGTATTCTCACCTGGAACCATCTCAATTTTACATCATGACACTGTTTGAAAATTTCAAACCAATTGAAATTGTTATAGATTTCATTCCATTTTAAGACTGCAGTAGGATGAACCTCTGATCTTGTAAGCATTGCCTGAACACTTCTGCCTCCTTCTTTGATTACTTTCCAAGATTTAGTATCTTTTACACTACATCTAGGATCAATCTCAATTCTATATTTCTGCTGGAATTCCAAGATGGCGTTGATAATGCTGTTATAGAGAAGAAAGTTAGTTCGCCTGATATTTGGATAAAGTTCCTTAAATTCTCTAAAGGTAAGGAATTTATTGTTATTTAAATTATACAATTGGTGAATGAATAGAATATTTTCCTCAACCCATTCTTCAATGAATACTACATGCCTGTCTCTTAGTATGTGCTTGTTATAATGTATGCACTCAGCCAAAAATTCTGCAGGCTTCGGTGGGGGGCACTGCATGTACAGATGTTTGTAGTGCTTCAGCACGTCTGTCCAAAAAAAGTTCTTACAACTTTTCAAACAAACATGTACATATTCTTCTCCCAGTTTTGACAAATTCACAAAATTAGGAAATAAGGCATATATAAAAGTTTGCAGACTTCCTTCATAAGTTAGCCGTATAAGCCAAGATACTTCTAATTAAGCAATGTAAGCATGTAAGTCAACCATCTGCAGTCCATCATCAACATATGGTTTACACACTATACTTCTTTTTATCTTGGCTGGTTTATTGCTCCATAAGAAGGAGAACAGAGCTGTCTGTAGTTCTTTAACAAAATTCGCTGAGGGATCCGGTAGATTTATCAAAAGATAAGTTAGTTTAGACATAACCAGTGTTTTCAATACTGTTATCTTACCTAAGGGAGAAAGGTCTCTCTTGCTCCATCTACCCAGTACCTTTTTAATGTCATTCAATTTGACTTCAAAATTTATATCTGTTATTCTTCTAATGTCTACACAAAACTGTAACCCAATATTCTAAAAATTCCAGGATTTCAGCGAAAGTTTTCATCACGCATGTATCCCACATTTGAATGCTTCATACATCCAAACCACACAACGTTCGTTTTTTCATTATTAATTCTTAAACCAGACATTTGGGCAAAAAGTCTCAATACATTTATGGTTTCTTTGAACGACTTTTCTGTACCATTAAGACATATGTTGGTATCATCTGCGAATTGCGACAGGAGGACCTCTTGTCCTTTCACCATGACACCTTTGATATCAATATTTTGTTTTATAAGAAGCGACAGGACCTCTGCGCCAATCAGGTAAAGGTAAGGAGATCAGGGATCCCCCTGCCGCACTCCACGTCTGACTGGAAGCCATTTTGAATATTGCCCATTAACAGAAACACAGGACGGGAGAATAATTCTTTTTGTTTCTTTCTTTTGACGTCACACTGCATGGTGACTCGATGATGTCAAAAGAAAGGAAAGGATAGATTACAGGGCATTATCACCGCGTTTGCTGCACTGGCTGACTGTAGTCATCGGGAGGAGTCTCTTTTTTGTTTCCTTCTATTGACGTCACACTGTATGATGACTCGATGATGTCAAAAGAAAGGAAACCTAAAAGGACGCTCAAAACAGCACGGACACTCCTTCCAGGTCGACCAGATCCTGGTTCTTCCTTGTGATCCAGGTCGGCATAACAGATCCACGCCAACAATTAAGACATAAGAATCAAAAGATGAAGAAAAGGTGTAACATATCAATATTCAACGACTTAGCAGCGACATTCAAGTCATAAGAATCGAAAGGTGAAAAAGAGTGTAGCAAATTAATAACGACTTCGCACCGACATGCACAACGTAAGAAGCAAAAGGTGAAGAAAAAAAATGTATTATTACATAAACGACTTAGCGACGACATTTAAAACGTACGAATCAAAAGCAGTCAACAGAAAAGAAGAAGAAGAAGAAGAAGAAGAAGAAGAAGAAGAAGAAAAAGCCCCGTGTGTATTGTATGATAAAAGACTTAACATCAACATTTGAAATATAAGAATCAAAGGGCATTAAAAGCCTTATGAATAACGTAATTATGATGATCGACTTAGTACCAACAAAAAAAAAAAAAAAAAAAAAAAAAAGGAGGGGGGGGGGGGGGGGGGGGTGCGCGCGTGTGTGTGTTGGTGTCTTTGTGTGAACTGTGGTGTGTGTCTGTGTGAGCTCAATACACCTGAACAGTGATCAGTGACTTTATTTTGGTCCAACTTAATCATTAAATGAAATGTTCTCATCCAATTCTCACATAGGCTTTCCTGTCTACACTGTCCTCTTCTTTTCACTTTGACAACGGGCCTATGGCTTGAAACGTCAGTTTCCTCACAAACGGATTCTACTACCACCAAAAGGTTTTTATAAACTTTATTATTTTTTCATCTTAGTACCAACATTTGAAAAGGAAAAATCAAAGGGCGTTAAGAAAACATGCATACAATATGGTGGCCGACCTGGCACCAACATCTGAAACAGGCATAAATGGTAAAAAAAGAAAGAAAAGAAAAAGAAAAAGCCCCATGTTAACCATATGACTTAGCACCAACATTTAAAGCGTAAGAATAAAAAAAAACTGAAAAAGCTCCATGTGTATCATAGATGACCCACCTACCTCAGCTAAGACCTTAATCGAAAAGTACTGGATGGAACACGCCATATTGAAGTGTTTTTTTTTTTTTTTTTAGAAGAATATATTGACTGTGAACATGATACATCTCGGCTAAACGGAGCGAAATAATTCTGCAAATTTTCCAGAAATGTGTGTGCACCAAAGAGTGAAGTCATCTTTATTGTGTGGCACGACTTCCACGTTGTTCATTCCTCCCTCCCATCTCCATCCACCCTCTGGCTGTGCTTATGGCAGTCACAACACAACACAAACACATCCACCCTCTGGCTGTGCTTATGACAGTCACACCACAACACAAACACATCCACCCTCTGGCTGTGCTTATGGCAGTATGGCAGCCACAACACAACACAAACACATCCACCCTCTGGCTGTGCTTATGACAGTCACACCACAACACAAACACATCCACCCTCTGGCTGTGCTTATGGCAGTCACACCACAACACAAACACATCCACCCTCTGGCTGTGCTTACGACAGTCACAACACAACACAAACGCATCCACCCTCTGGCTGTGCTTATGGCATTCACACCACAACACAAACACATCCACCCTCTGGCTGTGCTTATGGCAGTCACAACACAACACAAACACATCCACCCTCTGGTTGTGCTTATGACAGTCACACCACAACACAACACATCCACCCTCTGGCTGTGCTTATGGCAGTCACAACACAACACAAACACATCCACCCTCTGGATGTGCTTATGGCAGTCACACGACAACACAAACACATCCACCCTCTGGCTGTGCTTATGGCAGTCACAACACAACACAAACACATCCACCCTCTGGCTGTGCTTATAGCAGTCACACCACAACACAAACACATCCACCCTCTGGTTGTGCTTATGACAGTCACAACACAACACAAACACATCCACCCTCTGGCTGTGCTTATGGTAGTCACAACACAACACAAACACATCCACCCTCTGGCTGTGCTTATGACAGTCACAACACAACACAAACACATCCACCCTCTGGCTGTGCTTATGACAGTCACAACACAACACAAACACATCCACCCTCTGGCTGTGCTTATGACAGTCACAACACAACACAAACACATCCACCCTCTGGCTGTGCTTATGACAGTCACAACACAACACAAACACATCCACCCTCTGGCTGTGCTTATGGTAGTCACAACACAACACAAACACGTCACATGTAACGAGAAAGCAAAGAGGCCACACATTCCGGAAATGTACGAAAACCAGCATATTACTTTAAAACATAAAACCAACCAGGGAAAGGAACAAAAAACTCTTACATCTATACTCGAACCATAGGTGACGAAGGCATGTATCAGAACAAGCCTGTTTCAAGCTTTCCTAACCTGAATTACGAATGCATCGCTATCTTTGTCAAAGTGCTTATGTGTTTATCTGTTTGCCTCTCGGGAAGATTATCCCAAAACTTCTGAAATGTATTTTAATCAAGCTAGTCAGGAAGATAGGAATGAGTTCCGACGATGAACCCAACACGGTTTTAATGATCCTAGTAAAGTTTTGATAAACGCAATTTTGATGAATTCGCTACAGTTCTGCTGAAACCGATACAATTTCAATGAACACACTTTTGATGAACCAAGTATAGTTTTCATGAACCCAATACAGTTTTAATGAATCCGATACAGCCCTGATAAACCAAACACAATATTGATTAACTCAGTACAGCCCTGATAAACCCAATACAGTTTTGATGAACCCAATGCAATTTTGATGAACCCAATACAGTTTTAATGAATCCGATACAGCCCTGATAAACCAAACACAATTTCGATGAACTCAGGACAGCCCTGATGAACCCAATATAGTTTTGATGAACCAATAAGTTTTGATCAAGCCCAATAGAGCCCTGATGACCCCAATACAGTTTTGAAGAACCCAATACAGTTTTGATGAACCCAATACAGTTTTTATGAACCCAATACAGTTTTGATGAACCCAATACAGTTTTGATGAACCCAATATAGTTTTTATGAAGCCGATACAGTTTTGATGAACCCAATACAGTTCTGTTGGATCCGATACAATTTCAAATAGCACACTTTTGATGAACTCGATACAGTGCTGCAAAACTCAACACAGTTTTGATGAACCCAATACAGCATTAAATGAATCCGATGTAGTTTTGATGAATAAAGTGCTGATAAACTTAACACAGTTTTAATGAACTCAATGCAGATTTGATGAACCGAGCATTTTCTTATGAAACCAATACAGTTTTGATGCATTCAATGCAGTTTTGATGAACCCAATACAGTTTTCGTGCATTCAATAGTTTTATGAACCGAACACAGTTTTGATGAAGCCAATACATTTATGATGAAGCCAATACAGTTTTGATGAAACCAATACAGTTTCATGCATTCAATACAGTTTTGATGAACCTAATACAGTTTTCATGCTTCCAGTACAGTTTTATGTACCAAACACAGTTTTGATGAAGCCAATACAGTTTTGATGAACCCAGTACCGTTTTGAATTATTCGATACAGTTTTATGAACCAAACACAGTTTTGATGAAACCAATACAGTCTTGATGAACCCAGTACAGTTTTTGTGAACCCAACACAGTTTTGACGCATTCAGTACAGCTTTTATGTACCCAATACAGTTTTGATCAACCAAAGACAATTTTGATAACCCAAACTCAGTTTGGTGCGATTTCATAACGCACAGTGGGCACAATGAAGATCGATTGATTTAATCGTGGTTTGTTTCCTGAAATGCAGACAAACAGGAAAGACATATACAGAGCAACAACAAGGCAAAGCCTATAATGAAAGAAACTGTTCAGCAGAATCATTATAAAACCTTCTCTTCAAACGAGTACCTGATGTTACTATTTACCAAATTGATAAGTATCTATGAAATAATATAATTTCAGGGGATTTTAAAACGTTCCAGTGAGAGAAACGCTGACAGCGCCCAGTTTTGATATGTTACTAAATAAAATACATGGAAGGGAACTTTTTCAGATCATGTCTATTATTACTTCTCCCGGCAGAGAAAAATGATTTTGGCTTCACTCATAAATGACCCAAAAGGGTGATAGCAAGATCTGTTCGTTCTTCTTGTGTTTTTGGTACTCTCCAGGGTAGACTTTCTCGTCAGAGAAAGCTGTGACGTTGTAAATGTTCCTGAACAAACATGTTAGTCATGATCGCTTTGTTTGATAACTGCTTTCAAAGTGGGGTGACAACTGGCGGAAACTGAAACAATAATAGGAGCAATGATAGAATTACAGTGCCTCCAAACGAAGTCACATACAAACTATAAAACGGTCGCTCGACAAAAAAAAAAACAAAAAAAAACCTTCAAAGACCTACTTGTGCGCTCCAAACCTAACAAAATACCCACATGGAAGTCACCCTGCACTTTCCCTGCTCAGAACCCAATTGCAAAACATCTGTCCTCTCATCAAGCCAGACACCATCCTCCATGGCCCTCAAAGCTTGCTCAAAATTAAATGTACTTTCTCCTGCTGTCAGAGCTGCAATATCGTGTATGCTATCCGCTGTGAACAGTACGGTAAGATCCATGTAGATGAGACTTACCGCACACTTGATGCGCGTATCTCTAAACACCTGGCTGATATCCGCCATCATCGACCCTGTCCGGTCATTCTGCGCTTCAACTATCCCCAAGACAACATCAATCATGTCCAAGTCCTGGCGCTTCGGCTATTGCAGAGTGACATTGAGCGCACCATGCAGGAATCCAATCTTATTGCCAGACTGGGAACTCTTCTTCTTCTTCCTCCTCCTCCTCCTCCTTTTCTTCTTCTTCTTCTTCTTCTTCTTCTTCTTCTTTTCTTCTTCTTCTTCTTCTTCTCTCATCATCATCAACATCATTATTATTATTATTATTTTTATTGTTATTATCATCATCATCATTATTATCATTATTATTACTATTATTATTATATTATTATTAAATTATTATCATCATCATTATTTTTATCATTATCGTCATCATTGTCATTATTATCATTATCATCATCATCATTATTATTTTCACCATCATCATCATTATCATTACTGTTATTATTATTATTATTATTACATATTATTATTATACGATTATAATACCCTCCTCTTCCTCCTCTCCTTCCTTCTCCTCCTCCTCCTCTTCCTCATTTCAATCTGTTTCTTCCCTCTTCCCTTCAGTTCTTTACAAAGTTCTAGTTTTTCACCCACACCACTTTTTTTTTTTCGCTCAGTTCGAAGAGATAAGTTGACTGTTCGTTCGTCATTTGTTTCCGTTGTTTCAAATGGTCTGAAGAAGACCAGTCCGTCGAAACGCGTTGAATCTGTTCTGCAATTTTTTTTTTTCCTTTCGCGACTCAGTAAATTCTATTTTCGCCCTACTTTGTATCATAGAGTAAAGAGTTGTCTAGACATTATTTCTAAATAGTTGATTGCTGAAGCTTTCGAGACCAATATGTTCTTTGATAGTGTGATAAATCTGCGCACGTTCCTGAACTGTTCGCAAACTCATCCTTTAACTGTTGTTCGTTCTTTCTTCACTTTGCAAACGTTTCCAAACTTCTTTGGACCAGTATAGTTCAAGTCCAAAGGCACGACTATCCGGAAAGGAAGAGATGGGATGGAGGTGAGGGAGAGGTAGCAGGAGGTAAGTCAGGGCGGAGGAGGGGTTAAAGAGAGGGGGAGAGAGAGAGAGAGAGAGAGAGAGAGGAGAGAGAGAGAGAGAGAATGAGCGGGGGTGGAGGGTGGGGTGGGGAGTTGGGTGCGGGGAGGGGGGGGGGGAGGAGATGTTACATTGCTATCTTTTGAAACGATGAGAATATGGAAATTGGGTCGGGCGGAGAAGTGTTTGATGCCCATAAGTCGCCATCATGTCGGAGACTGCGGACGAGAGGGCAGAGAAGGGTTAGGAGGAGGGGGTGGGGGTGGGGGTGGGGTGTGCGATAGAGCAAATAGAGAAGCCAACAGGAAGGTGAAACCATGTTAGCGATCTTCCTCACATCTATTCTTTGTTGTCATTCTCTGTTGTCATAATCCTGTCTGTGCACTTGCCGTTGTATTTGAGAGACAGACAGACTTGAACACTTGAGTGACGTCTGTATGGTTACACACACACACACACACACACACACACACACACACACACACACACACACACACACACACACGCACGCACACACACACACACACACACACACACACACGCACACACACATACCACAACACACCACAACACACACACACACACACACACACACACACACACACACACACACACACACACACACACACACTCAAGCACGCACGCACGCACATATGCACGCACGCACGCACACGTACACTCACTCTCTCTCTCTCTCTCTCTCTCTCTCTCTCTCTCTCTCTCTCTCTTTTTTCTTTAACCATCTACAGTTACTTTAAATGAATTGACGTTGAACTGAAGAAGAGACACAACTTGCAGACAAAGAAAGAAAAACCACGTTTCCCCCTGTTATTCTAATATATAGTTTCTGGATTCTTCTGTCATTTCAACACCGCTGTATTTAAAGTTTATTCTCAAATGCATTATTCTTGTTTCTCAAATGTTTCAAAATTCATATTCCCCTTTATGTCATCGCATCCAAAGTCTCATGATGTGGTCAGACATTCAACTGGAGAACACGAACTTTTAGTGAACAAGATGGCGCCCATCTTGGTGTGCTTGCTAACACGTGACAAGCAGACCAGTGACGACACGCACGCGAACGCCAATCAAAACACCCGCAGACCCACAGAACTCGAGGGATAAAGAAAAAAAAAAGTTAACAGAAAAGCAAAAGCTTGGACAAAAGGGCAAAGAATCGGAGCCTGATTGCTTCGCAACAGATCGGGTTTCTGATTATTCGCCCTTTAAGGACCGCTACTTCCGGTGAAAGATGATGAAACACGTCGCCGCGCATGCGCCAGAGACATGGGCGGAGTGGGCGAAGGGAGAGAAATAGGGGCTGAAAATGGCTATGATGCAAGAAAACATTGTCCTAGACGACGCAGAGAAATGTAAATGGTGAATGTACACAAGTCATTTCCCCAAAGGAAACAAATAGAAAAAGAAAAAAAAAAAAAAAGTCGTCAGCGAAGAAGGCTATCAAGCGAACAAATGGAAAATGAGAGGACTGTCAAAATATGAGAGAGAGGAGAGAGAGAGAGAGAGAGAGAGAGAGAGAGAGAGAGAGAGAGAGAGAGAGAGTTTTAAACAATTTATTGTGTGTGTGTGTGTGTGTGTGTGTGTGTGTGTGGAGAGAGAGAGAGAGAGAGAGAGAGAGAGAGAGAGAGAGAGAGAGAGAGAGAGGGAGGATTATCATATCATGAGAGAGAGAGAGAGTGTTTAAACAATTTATTGTGTCAGTCGTATGCGTGTGTGTGTGTGTGTGTGTGTGTGTGTGTGTGTGTGTGTGTGTGTGTGTGTGTGTGTGTGTGTGTGCGTGCGTGCGTGTGTGTGTGTGTGTGTGTGTGTGTGTGTGTGTGTGTGTGTGTGTGTGAGGGAGGGAGGAGAGAGAGAGAGAGAGAGAGAGAGAGAGAGAGAGAGAGAGAGAGAGAGAGATGTCTTATGTTGCAGACGCATTATCTATTTAATTACTTTTCTTTTCATTTTTTAATTATTATAATTAGTTCTTCATTTCTTTATTCGTTTATTTTTTTTTTTTCATTTACGTATATCTTTAATGTAATTCATTTTCTTCTCGTCTCATCTTCGATGTCTTCTCAATGGCATGGTTCCCATATGATGCTCATTCCTATTCCCCAAACATGCAACCATAATCAGGCTTGTCCTGTCGCCCTGAGGGGAACAATCACTATCAAGTCGTCAGGAGGAAACCCATCAGAGGAGACAGTGCACTGCTCCCAAATCACTTCGTGTGCCTGTTCGTGTGTCAGGTGATTGTCAGCAGGCCTGCCATCTTGAATTGTCGAAGTTTAAAATTAAACTGAAAGAAATGCGGAGGAGATAACGCTGTTTCCAAGTATGCATAGAATGGGATAGGCACGGGTTTTCTTGCCTTGCTGGAGCGTTGGTGCGTGTGCATGTGTGTGTGTGTGCGTGTGCGTGTGTGTGTGTGTGTGTGTGTGTGTGTGTGTGTGTGGTGCGTGCGTGCGTGCGTGCGTGTGTGTGTGTGTGTGTGTGTGTGTGCGTGCGTGTGCGTGCGTGCGTGCGTGCGTGCGTGCATGCGTCGTGCGTGCGTGCGTGCTTGTGTGGTGTGTGTGTGTGTGTGTGTTGTGTTGTGTGTGTGTGTTTTAAATCGTAGTCTAAACTCAGCTTTCCTGCTTCAAA
>CM065732.1:27602712-27607712 GCA_033310375.1 Conus canariensis
TCTCTAAGCAGACTGTGTGATATACATAGCACACTGTACGCCCCTTTCTCTTGGCAGACTGTGTGATATACATAGCACACTGTACGCCCCTTTCTCTAAGCAGACTGTGTGATATACATAGCACACTGTACGCCCCTTTCTTTAGGCAGACTGTGTGATATACATAGCACACTGTACGCCCCTTTCTCTTGGCAACCGGTTCTGGTAGAGTAGGTTCACAGTTTGTCAGTTCCTGAAAGGGAGGTAGTTTACCCTTTGAAGACGGGGTATGCACCTAAGGGTCCTCTTCGCTTCTTTTCGTTTGACCCTTTCCAGGGCAAAACTGTCACTTGGGCAAAATATTACACTGTACCATGTCGTTGTTGAAGCTGCTTCGGTACGTACTTTTTCGTTTTGTGTGTCTATACACACCCCTCCCCCCTTCCCCTACTCCTCTCCTCTCCCATCTCTCAACCTCGCTTTCTTTCCTCATTACTGAGAAAATTTACAGTGACATTGTGTGTGTGTGTGTGTGTGTGTGTGTGTGTGTGTGTGTGTGTGTGTGTGTGTGTGTGTGTGTGTTGTGTGATTACTTTGAATATGAATTACAATGATGGACAGAAGAATAGACCAACGTCAAACGATTTACAAATGTCATTCTTACATCTCTTTGTTACCCACAGGTTTGAAAACATCGTTTGAAATGTCCTTCGGTTCACCACACACACACACACACACACACACACACACACACACACACACACACACACACACACACACAGAGGCCACCAAAGCTCTTCAATCGGAATCTTTTTACCCCTATACGAAACAAACAAAAGGACCATTCTTCTGGAACAAAGATCAATAAGATATCTAGCACCGTGCCATTTTAACGGTGGCGGCTTTGATCTTGGGGTGACCTTTTAACGTCATTGTTGCTCACCGTCACCTTGTGACGAACGTCATTGGAATCATGTTCAACAGGTGCTGTTTTGTGCTCCATTTTTTTCTGACCTTTTCATGCCCTTTTCCACCCCGCTTGTACCTTTGGATACTCGTTTTTTCTCCCCGTCCTTGTCTTTTCTGGAATAATCATAGGTCCACAGACTCAGCTGAATAACCTGATGCGGGCATCCACATCGCTACGCCCCAAAGGCAACATGGATAAAACCTAGGTTACTGTTTTTGTGTGCGTGTGTGTGTGTGTGTTTTTTCTTCTTAGGAAAGGTTGGGTATTTGTGTTGTCTGAGAACAGTGGACTTAGTATGAAAATACATGACCAGTTGTCAGTGTTCGTAGCTAATCGAGGAGCATACCTCAATTAGGCTTAGTTTCCTACAGCATACAAAGACAAGTCGAGAAGGGAAAAAGTCTCGTGTGACAAAGACGGAATGCTATGTGTATTGATAACAATTTACCCATCGCATTTTCTGAACTTAACTGATAATCAGGTCAAGCCTGTCATGCGAAACGGTTAAGAAAGTTCGGAATTAGATTGCACAGATAAAAGTATGAAAGCTACCACTTGCTTTGAAGAAGGTGTGTGTGTGTGTGTGTGTGTGTGTGTGTGTGTGTGTGTGTGTGTGTGTGTGTGTGTGTGTGTGTGTGTGTGTGCGTGCGTGTGTGTGTGTGGTCAACGTAGACTGACGTAACTGAATTTATGGGGTAATGAACAGGTATGCAATCACTTCAGCTTTCATTGATAATTGCTCACGTTAATGCTTCGAACTGATGTAAGAACAGAGGCAATATAATGGGTATGTAATGTTCTGTGAAGTGGATATCTAGGGGAAACATCCCAGGTGTCACAAATTTAAATGTCCATTTTTTTTTGTTAGTTTGATTTGCTTTTGGATGGTTGAACTATGGCGAAGACAGAGTTACGAGGTTTTTTGCAAGTGTTTAACACTCGACTGTTGGTTGTAAGATTCGAGGTACCACGATAGGTTTAAAATGTATATTAATTTTGTTGTTGTTGTTGTTGTTGTTGTTGTTGTTGCATTATATGCATTCTTAATTGCTTCGAGATATAGATAGGCAACTGATATTCATCGACTAATGTCAACCAATGTGTTGATATAGCATACATGAATTTTCTCCTCTATTGTCTGTTTTAAGAATATATTACATGATGATTGTATATTGCACTGATGTTCTGTAAAAATACGTGTTTTTTGTTGTTTTTTTTTAAGATTTAGATGACAGACGTTCTCCGATTTTAACAAACATGGAATCCGTCAAAAATCTACGTGCTTTGTTCGTATAAAGCATTTATAATAAGAGAAATGACACTAACGTCATCAGAAGATACTGAACAATCCTCTGAAATCGTTATTGGTGTATGATATTCAGACTACACCCTTCACGAGGGACAAAGTCCTTTCATTGAACATATTTTATGTCATTTCATATATTTTCGTATTTCTTCTACCGCTATTGACCTCTTTAATCCTGGCTCGTTCTTGGTTTTCTTACCGTTCCATAGCGTATGCTGTTTTATTCAACAGCATGTCCTACTTTTTTCATCTTTCTTCACCTTCCTAGTTATACTTTTCTTCACCCGTTCTGACCTCCTCGCTCATGTACTTACCTTTACCACGTTGTCTCTACCTTCTCCGTATTTCCCATACTTTCTTCATGCTTTCCGTATCTTCCCGAAGTTCCCCTACCTTCTGCAAGTCCTGCTCCCCTTCTGCAAGTTTTCTCTACTTCTGTAAGTGTTCCCTAACTTCTCCAAGTTAGTCCTGTCTTCTTCTTCTTCACGTTTTCCTACTTTCTCCATGTTTTCTCTGCCCCCTGAACGCTTCATGTGTTTCCTAACTTCAAATTTCCTCTACCTTCTCTGATGTTTTCCACACCTTCTCCAAGTTTTACCGATTCTCTCCGATTTTTACCTCTCCCCCCCCCCCCCCCCCACACCCTCTCACATCCCGACCACCTATCCCAGTTTTCAAAGCTTCTTCCAATTTACCCGACCTTCTCTGAGGTTACCTACGTTTCCTCATTTTTCCCCCTCCATCTCTCACTTTCCCCTACATTCTCCAAGTTTACCTACTTTCTCCAAGTTTTACGTATCTTGTCCAAGTTTTAAAAAAGAGAAGTAAGAAAAGGTGATAAGTAGTACGGACAACTGCTGATACGCAGTTGGAAAATAGGGGAAATTAATGATAAGAAGAGAACAGTAGGGGAAAAAAAAAACCCACGGTGGTTATTGCGAGAAAGAAAACGTCACGCTTACTTTGAAGACTTTAGTTTTCAGCTTTCACATTTATTTTGGCATGCTGGAATTACCAAACCGAACACTTCCGATCCCAAAATGGAGCACACCGAAAAACAAACAAGCAAACAAACAAAATAAACAAACCGAATGAAAGACTTTCGCTTCCAGACCGTAAAAATACAAACAAACAAACTAGCAAAAGCAACAAACAGCACGGGTTAATAGCTCGCGAGAAATAGGGACGATTATGCAGATAACTATTTTCCCACGAAGAATCAAGAGTCAATAACCGCACCCCGGGTCACTATCCTACCTTGGCACCAACGGTTGACGTGTACGCGGACTCGCTCCCCGGTCTCTAGGAGAAATGTAACAAGAGCGGTCTGGAATTTTTCAATTCGGGCGTTGCCTGCTTAAAGTGCAGAATGAAGTCTGGCACGGTGCTTTGAAATTTACCCGTATTGCCCGCAGTATTTCTTCGGAGGGGGCGTAGGTCGGACGCCTTACCTGTATGGAATCTTCCTGGCATTCAGTCCTAAGTAACAGCATAGAGGGGTTGTAAGCATTCTGGCCTTTAATATTGTCCGTCCTGTACTCTATTTTTTAATTCTTTAGGTCTGCCTACACTGTACTTGCAAAATGACCTTAAACACGAAGTCCTAACGAGGTAACGGCCTGCTCTACATATGTATGGAAGGACGTACTATCGAGCTGGATTCTGTTCCACAGACCAGCTGCGTAAAGAGTGTTGCTTGAAGTCTTTGATCGGCACAGCAGGTGTCTGTATCATCCCCCGGGCCTGGCGGAAGCAGGGAAGGGATTCTTTGTCGTGAAAGAGAGCATAAGGATGCAGTTTTCAGATCCGCACATTACTGTAGTTATCAATTGACAAACGAAAAGGTGTTAGGTGGGTATATAGATCAAGAAATATGAGTTACAGTTCTCTCTGTCTGTCTGTCTGTCTGTCTATCTGTGTGTATCTCTCACACACACACACACACGCACGCACACACACACTCTCTCTCTCTCTCTCTGTATACACATACATATATATATATATATATATATATATATATAATGACAAATTCTACGTCTGGGAGACAGGTAATGTGGTGGTCCATTTGGGAGACAAAAAAGTATAAACTTGATAACTCCAAAAATGTTTTATCAAAACTAAATCAAACTACTGATTATTTCCTTCTGGACCATTTCCACTTCACACATGCAGCAAAACATGGTCTTTGAAAAAGCCTTTCAGATATAGATATATATAGGGTATGAAAATGTCTCCTTAGGGTAGGGATTTATCGTGAAAAACTACTGATGCTAAAGTCATCAGAACTTGGGATGCTTTCATAAAATATGTTCTCTGCAGTAATTTTATAAAAAATGTATCCCTTTTTAATTAGTAATTGAAGAAAAACTAAGTGACTCCCAAAGGTCACTTTTCAACTGCCGTGAAGTATACACCACCAAATTTTACTTTTAATTTTCTTTTACCTTTCCCCCCCAAACGCAAAATGGATCAGTCTTGGGTAGGTGGCATGATCTTTTTAAGGCTATTGCAGCGCCATCTGGCGGTTAAAACGGGAACTAGACGCTTGTGAAACGTAAAGGAGACACCGGATTGTCTCCCTAAAATTTTTTGTCTCTCTAGTGTCTGTTGTCAAACGCTAAATGTCTCCCAAACGTAGAATTTGGCAATATATATATATATATATATATATATATAATATATATATATATATATATATATCTGACTTTCTGCCTGTTTGTCAGTCTATCTATCTACACACATACA
>CM065732.1:27615212-27620212 GCA_033310375.1 Conus canariensis
TTCAGGAGACATTTTTGCCAGCCAGTGGAGGGTAGGAGGAGACAGAGAGAGAGAGAGAGAGGAGAGAGAGAGAGAGAGAGAGAGAGAGAGAGAGAGAGAGAATGTTGCTTATAGTCCAGCCGACGGCAAAGGACCATATCAGGGCTGTCATCGGTTTGAAATCAACCCACAAGTCATTAAAGGGTAGGGGGTGGGAAAGCGATCCGAAGGGTTTAGGGGTCCTATACCAGGCATTTTTTTTTTAATTTCTTTTTGTCAGTCGGAGAGGGTGGGGGACATGAGGGGCATCCGGACACCCCCCTCCTCCCCCCCCCTCCTCACCACCCCTACCACCACCACAAATCGTCCGTCCCTGAAAATCTGCTGTGATAACCCGCTTCTGCCCTTTCTCCCTCCCTCCCCCGCTCCCCTGTTTTCGTGAGTCCCCACGCCCACCCACCCCCCATCGACCTTACACCACGTTTAACATACCGCCATCAGCACCAACACCACCACCACCACCCACCCACCCACGCACCCCCCACCCCGCTCCTACCCATGCACCCCCCATCCCCACCACTTCACAGTCCCATCATAGGGGGCGCCTTTGACAGGTCTTCCGAGCCGTCCTTTGCTTATGTCAGCCCGAGGGAGTCCCAAGGGAGCGTTAGGGAGTGCCCCACCCTGGCTCCCTGTGTTGATTAATTGATGGCGGTCTATTAGCAGCCAGGACCCCGCCCAACTCGTCCGACGTGCCGTTAAACCTCCGCCGTCTTTTACTGCCGTTTGGGGACTCAGGCTATGGCACCACACGTTCGCCAAAAGAACGAGTTGCTGTGTGAAAGTAGCTCCTAAGTTGTTTCGGCATAATCGCACTTCTTTTGCCCTTTATTTTTCGTTTTCTTTTTGTTATTCTACATTTGTTTAAAATTGTCCCATGTTGTGTGTGACTCTCCTCGAATTTCTTGCCTAGTATATGTTGAAAAATGGCGAACGTTTTGCATGAAAAATGTGAATCAAATTTAATGTATCAGTATATAGAATGATGATAGTAGTAGCGGCCGCAGCAATAATAGCAACAGTAAGAGTAGCACAATCATCAACAGCAGCAATAATGGTGGCAGAGGAAGCAGCTACAAGACTAGTCGTAGTAGTAGTAGTCGTAGTAGTAGTAGTAGTAGTAGTAGTAGTAGTAGTAGTAGTAGAAGCAGCATCAGAAGTAGGAGGAGGTAGAGTGGTAACAGTAGCAGCAGCAGAAGCAACAGCGTTAGTCATAATGATGGTGATGATAGTGGCCTGAACGGAAACGGCAATGAAATTTAAACAGTTCAATAAAACACACACAAAAAGGAAAAGTTTTCAAACACACCCCTTCCCTTCTTTCTCCCCATCACCCCTTTCTTCCGCCCTTTCCAGGGCCACCAGAATGATTAAAAAAAATAACTCTCACTATACAAGTTTAACAATTCAGCACAGTTCACAACATAAAAGATATGAGACATGATTATGTTTTAACCACCGTTTTCTTCAGAGTCATGGCCACAGTTTAGTGTCCACTCCTGGCTAATTCTACTGATGTTGATGGGTGAGGAAAACCAAAAACCAGCAGAAAGAAAATGAAATCACTTACCCATCCTTGGCTTGCAGCAACACCCACATCAACACAAGCTTTGTCACTTACCTGTAAACAGAAAGAAAAGTGTCACTGTGACTATTTATGCCGCTCGAATAGTTACAGTAGTCCTTATAAGATACTCAAAAAGAAAGTGAGAGAGAAGAAGAAGAAGAAGAAGAAGAAGAAGAAGAAGAAGAAGAAGAAGAAGAAGAAAACAAAAACACAACAACAACAACAACAAGAAAGAAAGAAAGAAAGAAGAAAGAAAGAAAGAAAGAAAGAAAGAAAGAAAGAAGGATGGAAGGAAGGAAGGGAGGAAGGAAAAACAGAGAGACATACATACAGACAAGAAGGCAAAGAAGACAAACAAGAACGAGACTGAAATGGAGAAGAAGAAGAAGAAGAAGAAGAAGAAGAAGAAGAAGAAGAAGAAGAAGAAAGAAGAAGCAAACAGAGTACAAAGAAAAACAAAGAAACAAAAAGAAAGCGACAACGAAATGAGATAATAATGTTATCGAAAAACAAACAAAAAGAAAACGACGACGAAATGAGATAATAATGTAATCGTCACAGATGGCCAAGCGTCACGGCTCCTTTCGAGAATCATTCAAAGCAAAATACATCGAAAATGATATAAATAATAATCCAGGTTTACGTTACACCTCAAACTCTCACTATCCGCAAGTAAGTGTAACGCTTTTAAAGTTCAAATCCCCTTGCCTCGTATTGTCAAGGACGGCATCTGTATAATTTGCCGGCAGCAAGAGGCTGTTCATCTTTCTATGTGCTTCTTCGGCAAACACGTAGTTTGTTTTGTCAGGGCACTTACGCAAGAATATTAACGGGTGCGAGGCTATTGTTATTCCAGGTAATGGGATCTGAGTGTGTGTGTGTGTGTGGTGGGGGGGGGGGGGGGGGGGGGGATGGTGAAGGACGTGGAAAGAGGAGAAAGGGAGAGGAGGTGGGTGAGATGGGAGATTTGGGACATAGGACGGAGTTTTTTTTCACAATATTTATTTTTCAGAGTGTATTGCACGCACGGCACGCACGCACGCACGCACGCACCACACACACAACACACACACACACACACACACACACACACACACACACACACACACACACCACACACACACACACAACACACACACACACACACACACACACACACACACACACACACACACACACAAACACACACACACACACACGTTTATCTATATCTCTAGCTAGCTAGCTAGGGAGCTATCTGTCTATCTATCCATCTGTCTATCTCTCTGTCTATCTGTATCTTTATCTATCTACTATCAATCTCTGTCTGTCTGTCTGTCTGTTTGTCTGTGTATCTGATTAAACAACTCCTCCACATTTGGCACCGTTCCTTAATTATCCGTTTTCATTGGATTTGAAGTGTTAAAAGGCTTTTGTGGTAAAAAAAAAGAAAAATCAACAAAACTCTTTGAATCCAATGGCCTTTTACTTTTCTACCCATCACTGGCTGCTTTGAGATACTGATGGATTTTGTTTTTGAACCCTCGGTGGTGAGAACACCATAGAATTATAGAGCGTGGTATGTCTCCATTTGTTGCCCAGGAAGCACCAACACAGTCAGCCGTGTCTCACTGATGAGTCCGAATCAGGAGACGAAAGGTCTCTGAGCAATCGATATGAATGGTTCTAAATTGAAGAAAACAACAATGGTCCCCATATATTGCTAGTGAAATAATTTATATTCATAATCTAATACCCTACATTTTTATCACGTTTTTTTCCTTCACGAAACCCTCCGCCTCCCCCCCCCACCCCATACCCCTCTCCCCCTCATACCCCCTTCTTTTTTTTATCTTTGCTTTCATTTGTTTTTCTCCATAACCGCCAAGTCAGTATTGCAATGATGGAGGAATTGTTAGCCTGCACTGGTCTTCCCCCACTACTAATTCGTTCAACATCTATCTTACTGTCTGTCTGTCTGTCTAACTATCTATCTATATTTTATTCTGAAAATAAATTGGTTTCAATTACACAGAGCATGAGTGTGTGCGAGTGATAGTGCAAAAAAAGAGGTTTCAATCACACCGAGTGTGTGTGTGTGTGTGTGTGTGTGTGTGTGTGTGTGTGTGTGTGTGTGTGTGTGTGTGTGTGTGTGTGTGCGTGCGTGTGCGTGTGTGTGTGTGTGTGTGTGTGCGTGTGTGTGTGTATGTGAAAGGGTGGTTATCAGATTTTGCTGTCCCGTTATGAGAAAGTATTTTCAATCGGTTAGCCATTTAAGAGATACGATCGGCAATTCGATTTAGAAGTTGTGGAAAAAAAAAAAAGAGTGGAAGACTGACCGATTGAAACCAATGTACTGTCAGCTTAACCTTTGATTGTTCTGACTAGAGGGGAAGAACAGCGGCAAGAGGTTGGGGAATAGGAAAGGAGAAGGGGATCCAAGGAGGAGTGAGAGGGAGGGGAAGGGGAAAGGAGTTGTATGGTCAATGACGCGATGTGATTTCAACAGTCAAACTTGACCGTGAGGTCGACAAGATCTTGTGCGATTGAGTGAAGGACTCACAGACTAACAGATAGGACATGGCATGATATGAGAACGTTAATTTCAGCAGCTTGAGAGAGAGAGAGAGAGAGAGAGAGAGAGGAGAGAGAGAGAGAGAGAGAGAGAGAGAGAGAAGAGAGAAGACAGACAGACAGACAGACAGACAGACAGACAGAGACATAGAGAGATTGGTAGAAAGAGACACCAAACTAGAACTGACATCAAGAACTCCACGACTTGAACAAAAACTGTTCAAAATTAAAACAAAAAAAGGTCCCCCTCTATCAAACACACAAACAAAACGTAAACCGAAACGGCACTGAAAATCGACGTCTCCCTAATTAAATTTACATTTTCAAGCTCATCTTCATAAAAGAAACAAACCAAACCAATGAAAAGGAAATGAAAGACAGAAAGAAACAAAGAAAAGTGAAAGAATGAAGGGAAGAAAGGAAAAAGAAGCAAAAAAAAAAAAAAAAACCAGAATGGAAGAAAGAAAGAAAGGAAGAGAGAAAGAAAGAAAAATTGAAAGAAAGAAGGAAAGAAAGGAAAAAGAAGCAAAAAAAAAAAAAACAACAACAGAAGGGAAGAAAATAAGAAAGAAGGAAGGAAGGAAGAGAGAAAGAAAGAAAAATTGAAAGAAAGAAAGGAACAATGTAAAGAAATAAGATACAGTAGGTGACATCAAATTCTCCTCAACATCTACATTCTGCAGAAGCGTGAACAAAATGATAAATACAATGACAAAAGGAGAACAAATAAATAAATAAATAAAATGGAATAAACAGTGTGAGATGGCATAGTATGGCAAAATAATAGAACGCAAAACAGACACAAACAGCAATAATAAAAGACAACACACAAACTCGAGCC
>CM065732.1:27637712-27639321 GCA_033310375.1 Conus canariensis
CACTTCTGTGTGTGGGAACGTGATTGCGCTCACGAGGGGGTACGAAAGGCACGTGCATATATACGCACGCCGCAAATGCCAGCACGAGCCAGCACGAGAGTTTTTGTACGTGTACCACAGGGGGGGAAAAAAAAAAAACGAGAAAAGAAAAGAAAAAAAGAGAGAAAGAAAGAAAGAAATAAAGAAAGAATAACAAATCAAAACAAAACAAAACAAAAAGACAGAAACAAAGAAGGCAGGAATCGAGGGGGAAAAAAAAAAGAAAACAGTACTTTTTTTTTTTTTTTTTTGAAGGGGGAAAAAAATTAGAAAGATTAGTAAGAGAAATAAAAAAAAAAAAGGGGGGGGGGGGGGGGGGGGGGGGGGGGGGGGGGGGGGGGGATGAAAGCAGAAAAGAAAGAAGGAAAGAAAGAAGAAAAAGAACAATTCAAATGAATGAATGAAAAAGGAGAAGGAAGCCATAAAAGAACAAATCTAAGAAGAAGAAAGGGAGGAAGAAAAAAAAAAGAATGAAACAGAGAATGAAAGGATGGAGAAAAGAATGCAAGAGAAAAATGAAAGAGTGAAGAAAAGAAGAAAAGAAAGGGGGGGGGGGGGGGGGTAAAAGAAGCAAAAAGAAGTGAGAACATATGGAAAAAAGAACAAAAAAAGAAAGAATTCAATGAATGAAAAGAAAGAAAGAAAAGGGAGAAGAGGAGGCAGAAAAGATGGAAACAAACAAAAACAAACAAACAAACAAAACTGAAGAACGAACAAATGAAGAAAGAAGAAAAAATATCAGAAAAATGAAAAAGAAAGTGGGTGGAGGTCGGGTGGGGAAGAGTGTCAAAGATGTAAGAAAAGAAAGAAAGACGGAAGAAAACAATGAAGGAATAAAAAAGAATGAAAGAAGGAAAAAAAAAAACGAACGAAAGGATGAAAGGAGGAAACATAATGGAAGGAAGAAAACAACGAATGGAAGAAAGGAAGAAAAAAATGGGATAAAAAAGGAAAAACAAAGAAAAAGTAGATAAGGTAAGAGAGAAATAATTAAATATGGAATGAAAAAAAAAAAGCATAATAACCCCACACACAACACACACACACACACACACACACACACACAACCACACACACACACACACACACACAGAGTTTTCTTTCTTGTTGACGGAGGGGAGGAGGAGGAGGTTGCGCGATGGGGGATGGTGGAGACGGATGAGGGAGGACGGTGTGGAGACGATGGGGGGAGGGGGGGGGGGAGGGTGGGAGGGAGGGGGGGGGGGGGGGGGGGGGGGAGGGGAGCGGTAGGGGGTGGGTAGGGAAGTCTACCCTATCAGTTTAACTACAGCACTCCAGCACTAAGTTCAAAATTTACGACATGTGGGCAAAAAACTGAGACCAACAACCACCAAAACTCGAAAGCAAAGAGAGAACATCTCTACCCTGTCTTCCTGGCCACTGTTTACAACGCTGACTACAATGGTCGGTTTGTCTGTATGCTCTCTTTCTCAGTGGTGCCAGTTCCTCCGCAGACGTTTTCTCTCTCTTGTCAAATTACTCCGCGCAACTATCAACCCCACCCCCACCCCCACCCCCGCCATCCCTCCCGTCCCCCGTACCAAGACCC
>CM065732.1:27664421-27671921 GCA_033310375.1 Conus canariensis
CACCACACACCACACACACTACCACACAACCACCACCACCCCACACACACACCCCCCCCCCCCCCCCCCCCCCCCACACACACACACACAGTGGCAGTGACAGGATAGGACACAGGAGACCCAGCCAACTGCTCATGTTATGACGTACGCTCGCGTGCAACCCGACCCTCCATCAGACAACCAGAAATGATGTCACCAGCGCCCGCCTGCGCCTGCGCACCGGCGTGTGACGCTGACAATATCGCTGGGATAAAGCCGACGACAGGTTCAGAATGGTGGCAAGCGACGCGTTTTAGTAGAGGATGAAAACCGACAATGGTTTGCGAACTGTCCGCTCGTGTGGCCACAGCATTGCTTGACTTGATCATTCCATTGTCAGGAAATCGAGGCAGTTGTTCGCATGAATAAATGATTAAGATGTAAACGAAACAAGAGGCTGGACGTTGTCATGAGTAGCTTCGGAAGCATTGCTGTAAAATAGGAATTAACATATTTTTGAAGGGAGCATCACCGCTGCCACCCACCAACACATTAACTTCTAGTACAAAAAATACTGCTTCTGCTGCTGCTGCTGCTGCTGCTGCTACTATTACTGCTATTACAGCTGCTACTATTTCTGCTCCTTGCTGCTGCAATCCCTTTTATTGCTGCAGCCGTTGCTACTGTTATTAGTATTGCTAGTTCTGCTGCTGTTTCTGCTAGTGGCTAGTGCTGCTACTGCTGCTGCTGCCGTTACTAACACTATTATTACTGCTACTGCTGCTGCTTCTACTCTTTCTGCTGCTAGTATTATTACTACTCATGCTACTGCTGCTGCTGCTGCTGCTGCGACTGCTCCTACGACTACGACTGCTTCTGGTGCTATTGCTACTATTGCTGCTGACGCTACCACTGCTGCTGTGTCTGCTATCGCAGCTTCCATGACTACTAACAATGCTGCTACTGCTACAGCTACTTGCTGCTGCTTTTGCTACAACTGACACCGCTGCTGCTGTTACTGTGCAACTACTACTACTACTACTATACTTATACTACCTACACACGACACACTACTACTACTACTACTACTAACTACTACTACTACTGATTGGCTCTATAGGCTCAAGCAAATTAAAGCACCACTTTCTGATTAAAATAATAACCTCCTCCTCAAAATAATGTAACAATTGTCACTGCTGCTCTTGCTGCTACTTCTTCAACTACTACCACCACTACCACTACTACTACTACTATTACTACTGCTACATCTTCTTCTGCAACAGGGCTTCCAAAGAAAAACAAGTCACCACAGTCTACTACTACTACCACCACCACTACTACTACTTCCGCTTCCACTCTTACTACTACATACAACAAACAACAACTACTACTACCACTTCCACTTCTGCTCCTACTTCTTCTTCTACTGCTACTATGACTGGTACCACTACTGCTGGTACTGCTGCTGCTACTGGTTATCACTACTACTATATACTATAACTGCTGCTGCTGCTGCTGCTACTACTACTATACTACTGCTGCTGCTGCTACTACTACTACTACTACTACTACTACTTTTACTACCACCACCAATAGTACAACAAGCACTACTACTACTGCTACTACTACTACTACTCTGCTGCAGCTGCTCTGCTGCAGTTACCACTGCTGCTGCTGCTGCTACTACTGCTACTATTGGGCTTCCATTTTTTATCTATTTATTTTTTTTGGTCGGGGAAGGAGCGGGATGGCTAGGAGGAAGAGAAGGTTTATGGTGTGTGTGTGTGTGTGTGTGTGTGTGTGTGTGTGGGGTGTGTAGTGTGTGTGTGTGTGTGTGTGTGTGTGTGTGTGTGATGTGTGGTGTGTTGTGTGTGTGTGTGTGTGTGTGTGTGTGTTAGGGGGGGTTGGGAGTAGGGGAAGGGGGTTACAAGTTCACTCCAGGGAATACAACATTCTGACGGCTGATCCTAACAATGTTTTGGAACGTGGGCGGAGGGAGTGGGAAAAACAACAACAACAACAACAACAACAACAAAAAACAACAACAGAAAAACCCCACGGAACTGGTGACGAAATAGGAAAACATTTTTTGTTTCTTTTTACCCTTTGGCCCTTAAAACACACTAATTATTTTGCTGCATTGAAGAGAAAGTGGATTTTAAACAAAAAGAAGCTGAGTTGAAAGCTACGTTGTTAAAACAAAATGTCTTCAATTTCTATCTTTGTCTTGTTATTGATCAATATTGATAATACACGTTGAGCTATGGGATTCGCCTGATTTGTAAACTTGCTCGTGGTTGGTGGAAAAATCGGTTAGTATTCACCTGTCGTCAAACACGTGAACTGAAAGAAACAGGACAAAACATTCACGGCAGGATCGCACGCACCTTTGGCGCCATTGTCTCTCTTTGTCGACACACGTGACTGCGTTTTACGGTCGGTTTGATAGGCGGACATCCACGTGCTAATAACCTAAATCCACAAAGAGAAACAGATAAAAGATGTGACAAAGCTCAAAACGGAA
The DNA here is from genome assembly GCA_033310375.1 of Conus canariensis. Classification (NCBI taxonomy): domain Eukaryota; kingdom Metazoa; phylum Mollusca; class Gastropoda; order Neogastropoda; family Conidae; genus Conus; species Conus canariensis. The sequence goes on from CM065732.1 coordinate 27,666,925, forward strand.
ACGTCCATCTCTCTCATCTCTCTCTCTCTCTCTCTCTCTCTCTCTCTCTCTCTTGTTTGTTTACTTTGATGTTGTTTGTTTGTATAATCATGCTTTGATGCGTACATTGTATCATTTAGTACTAGCTTCGTAGAATAGTAACGGTAAGTATGAAAAATGGCTAACAAAGCCAATACTTTTTACCGTTATGAAATAAAGAATCAATATCATTGCCATTCTCTCTCTCTGTCTCTCTCTGTCTGTCTCTGTCTGTCTGTCTGTCTGTCTGTCTGTCTGTCTGTCTGTCTGTCTGTCTGTCTTTTCTCTTCCCCCCTCTCTGTCTGTCTGTCTGTCGGTCTGTACTCTCTCTCTTGTGTTCTTGACATACATTTGATTTAAGGGCGCTCAGCCATTACAACTACTACAAATACTCACCACGACTTCGATATTCTGACCTTCGCTCCGCCAGATCGGATTTCCGATTTGTCCGAGGACTGATGGGGATTCCAAACTTTATTTATTCATTTATTTACTTTTTTGGGGGAAAATCATCCGGACTATTCGTGAAATCTGAATCGTCCTCGATGTGAAACTGTTCTGTGACAAAGTACTATATAGCATTCAACACAATGAGAACAGCAATAGAGACATCACTATTTTCGCTGCCATTGAAATGATATCACTATCTCATGTAATCATCCTCCCACCCACCCAAACAAAAACAAAACAAACAACACACACACATTCATAAACACACACACACACACACACACACACCACACACACACACACACACACACACATACACACACACGCACGCACGCACGCACGCTCGCACGCACGCCCTCACGCGCGCGCGCGCACACACACACACCCACACCCACACACACACACCACACACACACCACACACACACACACACACACACACACACACACACACACACGTTGTGCACAGATACGGTATCTATGCACCACGCCTGCCCGGCTACAACAGAAAACCACTCTTGCATTTCCTGGCTGAGTTTTAAAAAAACAGAAGAAAGAAACAAAAGATCGATTTCTTTGCAGTTGTCCTTCTAGATCGGTCGACGGTTTAACGATTGACTGACAATTGATTGACTGAACACAGAATGGTTGACTGCACGCAGAATGGTTGACTGAACACAGAATGATTGACTGAACGCAGAATACGGCACGCTTTTGACACTGGTACCAACCTAGACTGGAAATTGACACCGAGCGATTCCGTTACCTTCCAATGCCTCGTGCTCATTGGCGTTTCACACGAGACCTTAACTTCCTACCGTATACCCCATCCTTCTCCTATCCACTCAAGTATCCTACCCCCACGTCCCCCACCACTTCCCCTACATCTTCTTCTCCCCCCCCCCTCCCCCCCCCCCCCCCCAACATCTCTTCACGTCTGTGGGTTCCACTGGTACCTTCGGATGTGTCCTTTCGATCGTTTCTTGTGCTACTTTACCGTCTTCATTGTTTTCTTTGTTTTTATTACATCGGTAAGTACGGCAGTCGGGAGAACGCAGATGTCTATCAAGATCAAAAACACCCTTCCCGTTCTGTCTGTTATTATAAATCCGAGCCTAAATATCATGAGTTCTTTATGGCAACACACCAGCTTCTTAAGGCAATAGTAGCTGCTCTCCTTTCAAAAAATACATAAACAAATAGATAAATAAGTAAATAAACCAACGAGTATGATCCTCGAGGAAAATAGCTAAAAGAGGGGAAACAGTTATTATCATGAGGACCACAGCTATATTCCAACAGATCACACATGTTTCCCCCTTTTCTTCTGAAAATAGTACTTTTCCGCTTAGAATTATTGTTGCTTTTCCTATGTTCTTCGGAACAACTAACTGCTATCCTAGTTTTCCTGAAAATGACAGGATCATCACAAGGAAAACGTTGTTAACAGACAAGACAGCTCTGCGCACTGATGTATGTAATTAATACATGGCGAAAAGAAGGAGAATTGTAATTATCCTGAGGATCACAACTATTTTCCTAACGATTATAAGTGTTTACCTCGCTTCGTTCTTTTCCGGCAGGAAAATAACTGTTTTCACCACAAAAATCGGGAAAAAGATATATGATTTTTAGTTTTAATACCGATAATAACTATTTTCCTTCCAGGGAAAAAAAGAACAGGGAAATAGTTTCAAAAAAAGGAAAAATACCTAAAATCCATATGGAACACGGAGAAAAGCAGCAATTTTCGGAAAGACAACAGCTGTGATCCTCAAGGATAAGAGCATAACCCCGTTTTCCTGATGAAAAATTGCGGTTTTCCTGGAGGAAACAGCTGTTATTGACTTATGAAGCTAGTATGTTGCCATAGTTCTTTCTTGGTTCACACACGCCCATCCTTCCCTCGAGTTTCGCTCACATCGGTTCTGCTGTTTTTGCATAATCTTGGTTAAAACAAACAAACAAACAAACAAACAAACAAGCAAACAAACACGCACATTGATTAGCCCTCTAATCTGGACCCGTACCAGCATTTCAAGGGGTCGTCCTTGCTCAACATTCAATCTTTTAAATACGTTTTATAAATCGGTTCTAAAAACAAACAAACAAACAAACAAACACATTGATCAGCCCTCTAATGGACCCACACCAACGTTCTATGAGGTCGTTCTTGGTCAACGTTCCGTCTTTTCATTACACTTTGTTAAACCGGTTCGTCGGTTTTTGCTGTCATCGTCCATAGCAGACGAACGAACGACCGAACGAACGGCCTATGAGAACACAACTTCACTAGTGGAGGTAAACAAACAAACAAACACAAAAGGAAACAGCGAAAAAGGGAAAGAATTATCACTGTCCCGATCATTTTCTTTGGCAAGGGGAGCTAAGAGTTTCGTGAACCGAAAAGATACTTGGTTTGTTGTCGTGGTTTTTGTTTGTTTGTTTATTAGTTGTTGTTGTTGTTTTTTTTTTGAAGATAAAGCACACGCGGTGTCCAGGGTCTCACTGAGGGGATTAGCGTGAAGAATTTGACAAGAACTCAGAACACACAAGACGGATACCAACTGTGACTTTCTGATACGGTCCAGTGTGACAGGAGCCAAACCATCAGACATGTTCACCAGGTTCATGCATGAATCAGACCACACAAACCCAGCAGCAGTACAAGCAGACGCCTAACCTGGCGTTCTGATGTGGATCCATGGTGATGGAAGACAAATCATTCAACAAAATTCATTCGGTTCAGGCTGAAATCAGACCAAACAAACTCAGCAGTACATGCCTTGGTTAAAACTCCTCAGCTAGTGTCACAATACACGGATACAGAAAGACCAGAGACTTGCTCTCTCCTAGTAACAACAACGGCAAAAACAAATAAACAAACAAAACGACATGAATGAAATTAGGTAAGTGAAAGGGTAAATAAAGCAATCAAATGTTTCAATTTTCAGAGGCTGGAGTCTATTCTTTTTCTTTGATTTCGTTTTGTTTTTGTTTTTCTGTCGGAAGTTTACAGTCTGGCCTCTGTGCAAACACCATTGCGCCTCCTCCACTTCAAAAATGTCTAAAGAGCGCGCGCGTTGTCTAAGATTGTTTGGTTTGCGCAATGGGGGAGTTTTCCTATGTTTTGGTTTCCTGCGTAGGGCTGAAGAGAAAAAGGGGAAGGAGTTGCGCAAGACAGAGGAGTGGGCGGCAAGGGGGGGAGGGGAGAGTGAAGGGGGAAGAGGGATGTAGCGTAGAAGGGGGAGGGGGATGTTTCAAAATCCTTTACTCTTCCACCTAATCCACCCTCAGCGAGTGGAGTGTAAAAATGAAAAAGAAAGAAAGAAAGAAACCCTGTGTGTGTGTGTGTGTGTGTGTGTGTGTGTGTGTGTGTGTGTGTGTGAGAGAGCGCATGCGCGCGTGTGTGTATGTGTGTGTGTGTGTGTGTGTGTGTGTGTGTGTGTGTGTGTGTGTGTGTGTGTGAGAGAGAGAGAGAGAGAGAGAGAGAGAGAGAGAGAGAGAGAGATGATGATGATGATGATGATGATGAAACCTTTCGCCTCTGAAACCTTCAGTTCCGTATGCTGATGTACTGGAAATCAACGTAATGCTAAGAGAGCGACTTCACAACGGATCCATGAAGTCCAAAGAGCGAGTGCCTTCTTCAAGGCATTGAGACATGGACTTACACAATGCTTCTTCTACGCTCCACGGCTGCACCTCTGAGTTTCATCTTTGGAAAGATTTTTGCATATGTGGGCCCCCTACGATAACAGCAGCACCGTATCCTTACAGCACCCCCCCCCCCCCCCGAAACCAAAACAAAACAAGATGCAAAGCATATAAACGTACTCCAAGTTTATCTTGAATACGCGTGAGATATTCCATAAAGAGGAAAAACCGTTTTGGGCCGTTATAGCCGTTAGTAACGGCTATTCTGGTAAACATGGGCGATCATATGTGACCCATAATGAACATACCTACAAATCTTCAGAAAGATCGGCAAGTACTTTCTGAGATATTCCAAAAAGAAGAAAAACGGCTATAACGGTAAAATAAAACATCGGTGATCATCCGTGATCCATAATGAACATACCCACACATTTTCAGAAAGATCGGCCCAGTAGTTTTGTCTGGAGCGAGTGAAACACATTTTGACCACGGACGGACAGACAGACAGACACACAGACAGCATTTCTTCGTTCCCATTCTAAAGTACTCCCTGTTCTATAGGAACTGGGAGTACAAAAACAAACAAAAACAAAAACAAAAAACATTTTGCGTTTATTTTCGTCACATCTGTTGATTAGTCACAAACATGTGCGTTGTAATTATTCCGCTGAGTCAACAGCAAAGCAAAGATATTTCAGAAGAAAACATGATTTATGTGATGTAACATAGTCCTGCGCTCTCCCCCACTCTGATGAGTGAACACACACCCATAGCAATGAGAACCAGTTCAGAGCCTCTGTCCGCACTATCCCTGACCACTGTGAGAGATTGATTGATTGATCTCTGAGAGAGAGAGAGAGAGAGAGAGAGAGA
>CM065732.1:27676921-27681921 GCA_033310375.1 Conus canariensis
TGAATCTTTCCTCATCGCCTCTTGGCTTGTGATCCTGAAGGAAAAAAGGGAAAACACTTGTGATCCTGAAGGAAAACAGGGAAACACTTGTGATCCTGAAGGAAAAAAGGGAAAACACTTGTGATCCTGAAGGGAAAAAAGGGAAAACACTTGTGATCCTGAAGGGAAAAAAGGGAAAGCACTTGTGATCCTGAGGGAAAGCACTTGTGATCCTGAGGGAAAGCACTTGTGATCCTGAGGGAAAGCACTTGTGATCTTGAGGGAAATCACTTGTGATCTTGAGGGAAAACACTTACGATCCTGAGGGAAGACACCTGTGATCCTGAGGCAAAACACTTGTGATCTTGAGGGAAGACACCTGTGATCCTGAGGCAAAACACTTGTGATCCTGAGGGAAGACACCTGTGATCTTGAGGGAAACCACTTGTGATCCTGAGGGAAAACACTTGTGATCCTGAGGGAAAGCACTTGTGATCCTGAGGTAAAACACTTGTGATCCTGAGGTAACACACTTGTGATCCTGAGGGAAACCACTTGCGATCCTGAGGTAAAACACTTGTGATCCTGAGGGAAACCACTTGTGATCCTGAGGTAAAACACTTGTGATCTTGAGGGAAACCACTTGTGATCCTGAGGGAAGACACTTGTGATCCTGAGGGAAGACACCTGTGATCCTGAGGGAAAACAGGCAAATCTTTTCTAATCTTGAGGGAAAACAGGGGAAACACTTGTGATACTGAAGGAAAACAGGGAAAACTTTTGTGATACTGAGGGAAAACAGGGGAAACATTTGTGATTTTGAGGGAAAAGAGGGAAAACTTTTGATACTAAGGGAAAACAGGGAAGACTTTTGTGATCTTGAGGGAAAACAGGGGAAACACTTGTGATTCTGAGGGAAACAGGAAAAACACCTATGATCCTGTGGAAAAACATGGAAAACACTTCTGATCTTGAGTTGAAATGGAAAATTTTTTATCCTGAGGGAAAACAGGCAAAACACTTTTAATCCTGAGGGAAAACAAGGGGAAATTTTTCATCCTGAGGGAAAACATGGAAAACACTTGTCATCCCAAGGGAAAACGGGGAAAACATTTGTGATCCTGAGGGAATACACTTTTGATCCTGAGGGAGAACACTTTTGATCCTCAGGGAAAGCAGGGAAAACACTTCTGATCGAAATCACGTGTGACCCTGAGGAAAAACAGAGAAAACATTTGTGATCTTGCGGAAGAACACTTATAATCCTGAGGGAAAACAGGCAAAAAGGTTTTTGATCCTCAGGGAAAACACATATTATCCAAGGGAAAACAGCTGCGATCCTCAAGGATAACAGCTCAACCCCGTCTTCCTGATAAATAACAGCTGTTTTCCCAGTTGTTTTTTTTTTCCTGTGAAAAATAGCGACTATCGGTTTATAATGCTAGCATGCAGCCATAGTAGTGATCACAACTTCCGAACACGCACACGAAAGAAGAAGCAGAAGAAGGCAGCTAAGTGAGTATTAAGTACACGTGCGATGTTGTGTGGCTGTTTTCTGTTGTTTTTTTTTTAATCTTTCTGTACCGAGTGTCCGTCGTACTTTCTAACCTCCTGACGCATGAGAAGAGGAAGCAGTTTTTTTTTTTTCTTTTTGTGTATGTTGAGCTCAGAGATATCAGTTACTGACTTTTGTTCAGACATGACACCCTACTACAATGCTCCCTCCTCCTCCTCCTCCTCCTCCATGACTTCTCCCGTCTATGTTCTCTACCCCCCCTCCATTACCCGCTTAACCCCCCCCCATACCCCCCCCCCCCCCTCCCTCCTTCTAGTCTCAACGCTTCTATCGTTCTTTTAAATGGTGTTTCAACACTTTTCAGAAACGAGCATTTGTACCATCCGCCTTCTGCTGTCTTTCTGCTGTTCTCTGCTGTCTCTCTGTCTGTCTCTCTCTCCCTCTCTCTCTTTCTGTCTCCGGTACAGACAGTACACACAGACACAGACACAGTACACACAGACACAGTACACACACGGACACACACAACACACACAACAGACACACACACACACACACTCACACCACACACAAAACACACACACACACACACACACACACACACACACACACACACACACATCATATACACATAGACAGATATATGTACACTAGACTCCACCTTGAGGTACATGTATATGCAGATATGTCCAGACACGTATTCCATGCGACTACTCTCTCCCCCACCCCCACCCCCCGAACCTCACAATTTTTTTAACACATCGACTCTCTCTCTCTCTCTCTCTCTCTCTCTCTCTCTCTCTCTCTCTCTCTCTGACAGATTGGAAGAATAGGCTTTGCCTAAAATTTCAGTCTTTGATGGAATAAAAGTTTTCTGAGTTCTGAGTTCTGAGTCTCTCTCTCTCTCTCTCTCTCTCTCTCTCTCTCTCTCTCTTCTGTCTCTGTCTGTCTGTCTGTCTGTCTCTCTCTCTCTCTCTCTCTCCTCTCTCTCCTCTCTCTGTTTCGTTTGTCTAATGGACTGTGTTTCGCGCCGACATGTTTGCCACGTAGGCCCTGCCACACCCAGCGTCTGACATCCCCGACAGTTGTCAAAACTGGAACACACACACACACACACACACACACACACACACACACACACACACACACACACACACACACACAAGAAGACGCTAATCAACAACAGCACGTCCTCCCCCACCACGAAAACACCACACACAAACACACACAACACACACACACACACACACACACACACACACACACACACAATTGCGTCAAGTTTACCAGCACGTAAGACACACTGCCCGCTAATCCTCCCCCTCCCCCCTGTAACAACAACGATAACAACCATTGTATGGGACACTCCCACACATCCCCCCCCACCTTCCTCCCCTCCCCCTTTCCTCCTTCCCCGTTCCCACCCCCAGCTCACTCACTCACCCCCACCCCACCCCCTACACCCCCCACCTCTGTCTTTGCCACCTCGTTAGAGATGGACGCACCCCACTGACGTTCTTCTCACTTCGCTGCTCCTCGCTGAGCTTCCCACAGGTAAGCGCTAATACAACACGTAGGTCCGAACCCCCGGTCCCTGGTCCCCCCTGCCTGGAAAACAGGCAGGACACAAATCCTTATCCCCCTGTCGAGAGTCGGGCTCACCGGCGCCATAACAGTGACGTCATCTGTGGGGAGAAACATGAAGAATGTATGAGAGAGAGAGAGAGAGAGAGAAGAGAGAGAGAGAGAGAAGAGAGAGAGAGGAAGGGAGGGCGGGAAGGGGCAAAAAGGGAGGTAGGGGGAAGGGAGGGGAGAGAAGTGGAGACGCACAAATTTCAGACACACCGTTTTAATCTCTCTTGGTGAAGGCGGGACGTAAAGAGGGGGTGGGGTGGGAGGAGGGGGGGTTAGAATAGGGTGGGGGTGGGGATGGGGGATGAAGGAGGGGGAGGTGCTGGCAAAGAGGAAAGGGGGGGGGGGGGTAGGGTTCGCGGTAGCCCCAGGGTACTCCGTCTCTCCACGGGTTTAAAGTCGCTGGCGCGAGAACGCGATGGTCAGCGGAAAAAAAAAAGAAGAAAATATTTGAACGAGCTCGACTTGTCGGTCATTAGAGCAAAGGGAGATAAGTCTAGCAAGGCTCAGCAAGAGTCGCCCACAAATTACCCTTGATTACGGGCAGACTCGGGGCCAGGGACAAGGAGGTGGGGGTGGGGGTTGGGTGGGTGGGGGGCTTAAGCCTGTGGAGGCGGAGGTCCGCCTCAAACAAACTACCTGACTCCTCAACCAGCAGCCGAGCGGATCAGCCGGCGAAGGCTGCGCCAGAGATGAGATAATAGGAGATTAGTCTGTCCACTGTGACAAGGGGCCTATAATCCTGCCCCGCAGCTTCAGGTTGTTAGAGGTGTGTGTGTGTGTGTGTGTGTGTGTGTGTGCTACCTGATGATGTGGGCATGGCATGACTTGCGCTTGGGGGCTCCTGGAGGTTTGGCTGAGCTACGGTGAGCGACGGTGGTGGTGGTGGTAGGTAGTGGGTGGCTGGTGTTCATTGATGATGATGATGATGATGATGATGATGACGATGGCTCTGCTGCTGAAAATACGTTGAGAGAGAGAGAGAGAGAGAGAGAGAGAGAGAGAGAGACAGACAGACAGACAGACAGACAAACAAGACAGACAGACAGACAGACACATGACGAAGAGGTCATTGACCACCACAGAGAAAGAGCAAGAAAGAGACAGACAGACAGACAGACAGACAGGCGTACTGATGACGAGGAGATGTAGACAATAACAGATACGGAACAGAGGAACAAAATCATACAGGTAAACGGCAAGAAACCATGAGCCGGTGAGTCTCTGTATACATAATGTTCGTCTGACCAAAACGATAAGAAACAGATCACTACTAACAAACAACACAAACAACACTGTCGACCTCGCAGCACTGGTGCATAACTGTACACAAATGCTTTCTCAACTACAACTACAGCTACTACCACTGTCCTTCGGCTAGCGTTCTTCCACTACCTCTACTTCGAGACTTTTTCCATAACTACAGCTGCAACTCCCCCCCCCCCACACACACACACCCCTCTGTGTGTGTGTGTGTGTGTGTGTGTGTGTGTGTGTGTGTGTGTGTGTGTGTGTGTGGTGTGTGTGTGTGTGTTGTGTGTGTGTGTGTGTGTGTGTGTGTGTGTGTGTGTGTGACATACACACCTCCAAATCTTCCATCTCTTTCACACACAACAATGAACAGATTAGTTCAGAAGTACCAATCAATGAACAGGAATCTATTGCACACACCAGTCTTCTTCACTTGATCAGTTTCCCATCTTACAAACTGTTTTCCTCCTCTCAGTCATTTTCCTCGCTGTTCTGACTCCAGTTTGTGCCATTAGCGGTCGCCCGTTTCTATTCATGGTAACTGCCGCCATTGGGGACCTCTGACCCGGAACGACACGACACGCTAAGGGAGGGAAGGCGGTTGTCAAGCTGCCACTTGGAC
>CM065732.1:27686921-27691921 GCA_033310375.1 Conus canariensis
AATGATTCTGTTTCTAGAGTGACGTCCAATGGTTACCAAAGGCTGCTAATGACGGATTTAATGTTTGCAGTCAAATGAATCAAATATTTTAAAATATGATTTTGGTCATCCACCCCTTTTTTGTGAAACATTGCAAATTTATTGTTTGTCATGATAGAGAAATTATTCACTCGCACTTGTTTTCACCTTACAGCTAAAAATTTCTAATCATTCACACGCACAAGCTTCTACCTACCTCAGTTTATTATGTCACACGATAAACCACGGCAAAACGTGTACGTTTAAACAGTCGCACTGCTCTGCTGGCAACTCGATTGGTGCACAAAATGAGTTCAGGATCAGGACTTCTACGTTGCTGGGAACCTTCCTAGGTTATAAATAGCAACGGGAAAAGATAGAGCAGCCCTCTTCAGGTACATAAAACTTATTTTAAGTTGCAATTACGATGAACAGGATGTTTTTTTAATGGTGTTTATTATGTCTTTCAATCTTTGATGTTCGCTGGTTTTACAATGTCTGTGTCTTTAAATCTTTGATGTCCGATCCGAAACTAAGTTTGCATGTTAAGAGACGGAAATGTCTACATTTTTGCATTGTTACGTGTTGCTCCAGATTGCAAGCCATGTATATACCGTAAGATCAGGGCTTGTTCTGAAGTGATATGAGTTCGCGCGCGAAACTGCTTTAAAATGTGCTTCTTGCAAGAATATGTCTGAGGAGAAAACAGGCAAACGCCCCCTGCTGCTTGTTTCGGCAAGTGCATTCGCGACTCCTTTGTGACATGGCTACCATAACTTTATTACGATGATGAGGTCGGAATGGTTTGACATGTATGTTCTGGTAACAGTGCCGCACTTAATACATTATTTCGTTTTCCTTTTACTTCTTTTCTTGCTCTACCTTGTTTTGCTTTTGATCTGCATCGTCTCCCCTTCAGCCTCGTTTCCATTTCACAGCCATTTTTGCACCCCAGTTCGAAGAGATAAGCGACTGTTCGTCAAACATTTTCTTTGTCTGAAATCTCATTTGTCTTGCCTGAAGAATACCAATTAGGTCGAAACGCGTTGTGTTTGTTTCGTAATTTGTCTATTCGTCCGTTTGTCAACGCAGTCTTTGTTCTTGTTTCAATTTCCGCTTGCAGTCGCCCCACTTGGAAGCCTTTGCTTTACCTGTTAGCATTCATATTAGTTTTTGGCCTCCTTTGAATTTTGTCTGTATGTTTGGTTGTCAATGCTTTGTTGTTGTTCGCTTTTGATGTCGTTGTTGCTGCTGTTGTGTTGTTCCTACCGCTGTTTTCGTTGTTGAACGGGTTACACAACCAGCCGCAACGTAAATAAATTGATAATAATGATGATAATAATAACAACACAGAGCAGCCGCAATGACAAGCAAGCACTTCATTATGGCCGCGCGGAGGGAAAAATGAGAGCGCTTGACGTAACCTTCTGTGGCAGCACTTTATCCGCCCGGTGATTAGGGCGATAGCCCAGCAGGTCATTTGCATATTAAGCAGACGACACGTGAGAAGGTGTTAATTGTGGGAGAGACAAACTGGCGGGAGATCGGGTTTCCCTGCTCGGGCCCACTCGGTTTCCTTCTGCGCCGTGCCAGCGTACACGTCCACACACCTCTTGCTTTATTACTCGCCCTATTTTTCATCGCACAACGTCACAGCGTGGGACTGTCAGAAGATGTCGTCTGCTTGCGAGGGCGACACCTGACCCGATCGTCAACCAGCCACCGTCTTCCTTGGGGTAGAAGGACTCGTCACGAGAAGTGGCGTCGGGAGGTCTTTGTTGCTCTGCGATCTGCATGCGTGTGGAGTCAAGCAGAACCTCCAACCTACCCCCTTCCCCCCACCCCCTTCACGTCATCTCTCTCTCCTTCACCCACACCTGAATTGTTTACCTTGATTTGAAGGGCATCATTTTCGTCAGATGGTCGAGTCAACTTAATTATCGCTAGGGGACGTTTCCAGAGCGGTTAGCTGGAGAAGATTGAGTGATGTGTGGAGAACGGGTCTCAAGTAAACGTCACGCATGGTTGAAAATTTGCACGTTTCTATTGGCGAGAATAAGGAATATCACCCGCTGACATGCAAGCGCATTAAACTCAATATGTTCGAGGGTCATTATTTTGTTGAAGTGTTTACTCTTTTTTTTTTTAATTGTAACATATTTTTTCTTGTAGAATAAAACAAAATTAGTGCAGATCTGTACGGGACTGTTGTGCACAACACGGACTGTACAGCTCTACACAACACCAGCCATTTCAACTATATGGTCGATGACAAGCTTGTCACTCAGTTAAATCTACAAAACACCAGCCTTATCAGCCATGTGGTCGATGACAAACTGGCCATCCAGACAAATCCACAAAACACCAGCGTTTTCTACCATGTGGTCGATGACAAACTTAACACCAACAGAATTTAACAAAACACCAGCCTAATCCATCATATGGTCAATGGCAAACCTGCCATCATGAACACTTTACAAAACATAACACCAGTCTTTTCAACCTTGTGGTGGATGAGAAACTTGCCACATTGACAAATGAACGAAACGCCAGCCCTTTCAACTATGTTGTCAATGAAAATCTTGCCAGCGAAATAACTCCATAAAACACCAGACTATTTAAATACGTTCTCAATGAAAATCTTGCTACCAAAAGAACTCCACAAAACACCAGCCTGTTGAACCATGTTGTCAATGAAAATCTTGCCAGCGAAATAACTCCATAAAACACCAGACTATTCAAATACGTTCTCAATGAAAATCTTGCTACCAAAAGAACTCCACAAAACACCAGCCTGTTGAACCATGTTGTCAATGAAAATCTTGCTACCAAAAGAACTCCACAAAACACCAGACTATTCAAATACGTTCTCAATGAAAATCTTGCTACCAAAAGAACTCCACAAAACACCAGCCTGTTGAACCATGTTGTCAATGAAAATCTTGCCACCCAGACAAATGCACAAAACACCAGCCTTTGAACTATATGGTGGATGACAAACTTGTTACCCAGACAGCGTCACGAAATACCAGCCTGTTTAACTACTTTGTCAATTAAAATCTTGCAACCAAGAGAACTCCACAAAACACCAGCCTGTTCAACCGTGTTGTCAATGAAACTCTCGCCACCCAGACAAGTCCATGAAACACTCAGCCTTTTCAAGCATGTGATGGGTGACAGAAGTGTCGACATCACCCTCCACATATCGGGTGTCGCAATGAACACCTGTCTGAAACAGCCGAGGGCCCTCCATTTAGTTAGTTACATTCAAGTTTTACGTCCACACACCCATGATGACGTGACAGACGGAGAGAACAATCACAGGAAAACATGGAATAAGCAACATGTCTTATACGACACCGATACCACCAGAACGACTATACATTGAGATGGGCGATGAACATGGCAGTTTCTAAGCCAGTCTTCAGTGGGATTTGAACTCGCAATATTTGACTCCGCTGGACCTGCGAGACAGGTACCCGAGCATTTGTCTGTTTTCAACAGGTTACAATAAGTTTCATTTCAACAAATTTATTTTCAGTAGGTGACAGTATGCTTCATTTCAAACGTCTGTTTTGGACAGGTTGCATTAAGCTTCAATTCAACAGGCTACAAAAAGCTTCTTTTCAACACATCTCTTTCTACAGGTTATAATGAGCTTCAATTCAACACGTCTTTAACAGGTTACGATAAGCTTCCTTTGAACATATCCATTTTCAACAGGTTATAGTAAGTTTCCTTTCAACAGGTTTGCTTTCAACAGGTTACAGTATATAAGATTCATGTTAAGATGTCCGTTTTCAACAGGTTAGTGTTAATTTCCTTTCGATATGATTGTTTTCAACAGGTTATATAATATGTTTTATTTCGTGATGTTTTCAACAGCTTACAGTAAGTTTCATTTCAACACGTCTGTCTCAACAGGCTAAAATAGGATCCATTTCAACATGTCCGTCTTCAAAGGTTCAATGCAGCACATCTGTTTCAACATTTCAATATGTCTGTTTTTAACAGGCTATAATACGTTTCATTTCAACATGTCTGTTTTCAACTGACTACAATGGCCTTCATTTTAGCATGTCTGTTTTCAACAACTTACAACGACGTTCGTTTCAACATATCTGTCCCTAACAACTTACAGTGACGTTCGTTTCAACATATCTGTCCCTAACAACTTACAACTCAACAACGTTTCCGGTTTTCAACATATCTGTCCCTAACAACTTACAATGACGTTCGTTTCAACATATCTGTCCCTAAAAACTTACAATGACGTTCGTTTCAACATATCTGTCCCTAACAACTTACAACGACGTTCGTTTCAACATATCTGTCCCTAACAACTTACAATGACGTTCGTTTCAACATATCTGTCCCAAATAACTTACATAGACGTTCATGTAAACATGTGTTACAGTAAGGTTCATTTCTACATGTCTGTTTTTCAACTAGTTTACCAATCGGTTTATTTCTACACACCTGCTTTCCACTTATATAAGGTTTATTTCAACATGTTTTCTTTTAAGTGAATAATCCTCCTATGGTCGTTTGGAATTGTACAGCGATGTCAGGATCTTTCAGTTTGTCAAGACTGAATTTCAGTTTGAGACAGCTGTTTCTCGCACTCCTCTTGTTCTTCAAACGCTGAGGGTTTGTTTGGCCATTGTTATCTTGGCATGTAGGTAGGCCCACTACGTCACAAGGGGTACTATCGCTACTACTCTGTCTGGTCGGCAGTCTGTGAAAGGATAACCTCACCAGAATCCCACAAATCTACAGTTGAAAAGTGTGCACTCATAGGAGGACATCAGATTACTAAGCTGATCCATATGTTCTTTTATCATTTTGTAAGCACAAAAAGACACATCACATTCTAACTTTATGGTTGGGTATTCAGCTGGACGTCTGGCTTCTTACAGCGAGAGGAAACATTTTGACATTGGTTCTTACAAGTCAGAAGACGTTACTATTTCAGTCACATG
>CM065732.1:27694421-27696921 GCA_033310375.1 Conus canariensis
AAGGGAGAAACAAAGAATGTGGTCTCTGGATAAATGGAAAACAATGGTATGGTATCTGGATGAAGGGAAAACAATTATGATGGTCTTTTGTCTTAGGGGAGGGGTGTGGGGTGTGGTGTTGGGTGAGGCGTGGGCTGAGGTATGGGTGGGTGGTGGGAAAAGTAACTTAGTCCCTGGACGAGGACTCAAGCAAACAGTGTGTGGTCTCTTAAGAAAGAGGAGAAGGGGAGGAGGTGGAAGGGGGGGGGGATTGATATGGTTTGTACACAAAGTGGAATAATATCTGACATGTAGAAAATAATTGGTACATTTCTTTAAGAAAGGGGCAAGAAGTCATAGAGTGGAATAATATCTGACATGAAGAAAATAATTGGTACATTTCTTTAACAAAGGGGCAAGAAGTCATAGAGTCTTTGGTGAAGACGGGACGATTGGCATGGGCCCTGGACAAAGGAGGAAACAACTGGTAATGTCTGTGGACAAAAGGGGGACAATTGTTACAGTCTCTGGACATGGGGAAACCGTTAGTCTCTGGACAAAGGGGAAACAACTGGTAATGTCTGTGGACAAAAGGGGACAATTGTTACAGTCTCTGGACATGGGGAAACCGTTAGTCTCTGGACAAAGGGGAAACAACTGGTAATGTCTGTGGACAAAAGGGGGACAATTGTTACAGTCTCTGGACATGGGGAAACTGTTTTAGTCTCTGGACAAAGGGGAAACACATGGCATGATGTTTGGACGAGCGGCAAACAACAGAAATGGTGTCTGTTGGAGAGAGAAACAACTGAACTCCTTATCACTGAATGTGCTGGTGTCACGTTCAGATCTCTGACTGTGACTGCTTCTCTCCACTGCTGTTCCCCTTGGTGTCTCTTCGTTTTTGTTTTGCTATTTTTTTGTGATCGCCGTCATCAGCTAGGCTTGAATTTGTGTCAGCTTGGTGTGGAAACGAGATCACTGTAGGGAAAAATTATCAAATGGACGTACCTATTTTAAAATTTGATTAGGGGGCACAGGCTGTTTTGGCTTCAATACCCTTTTTTAATCTGCTTGAACAGACCACATTTAAGAATGGACTAGATTATGAAGTGATTTTGCAGGAGGTGATGTGGGGGAAAATATGAATACGGCAGTTCTATTTTCTATTTCAAAACGTTAGGCCATTTCATCATGCGTTTGGTCTGTGGTATATATCTTCTCCTGAGTACGCAGGCTGATACTCCTGCAAACACTCCCTATATGGACAGATAAGTATTAATCCCATCTACCCAACAAATTAAAGGGAGTGGAGTTTTGTGTGTATGACCGTTTTTTATCCCGCCATTAAGGCAGCCATACTCCATCTTCGGGGAATGTAGTATATATATATCATTATCCCAGGTTTCGATTACTCCTGCTAGCCTGTTAAAATGTGCACTTGTTCGGTTCAGTGCGATCTTGCATAATGTTTGAAAACAGCGTTGACACATGGTTTCGAAAATTAAGGAGAAAAGGAGTTGACAATTTTGCTTGATGCACATTCCTGAATAAATAAAATGTCGTGAAGTGTGATAGTCCCTGACAAACCAACACTTTAAAATCATATAGTTCTTTAACATGCCTAGTGTGACCGCAGGCATTCTGTTCATCAGGGAAAACAGCATGTGTAGTTGTTTTTTTTTCGAGCAACCTGATTTGCGTGATTACATTGTGCGCGGAAGGTGTGTGTGTGTGTGTGTGTGTGTGTGTGTGTGTGTGTGTGTGTGTGTGTGTGCTGGCGGATGCACAAGCAAATTTGCTTATGGATGAATGAGAAATATACAGAACCACAAAATAACTTCAGGATAAAAGACAAATATACAAAATCATGTATTTATCATAAATGATTGCATTGATAAGCGTAACATCATGCGACATTGACAATACAGATTTTACCACACATTCTTTCCTGACGAAACTAATGAAAAGAATGAAGAAATAATCATAGTTAAGTTTAATTCATGCTGTAGTTTAACTGGTACAAAATAAACACTAACAAACTAACTAACGAGCAGACTGACTAGCTAACTAATTAACTGACCAACTAACCGACGAACTGACAAAAGAAATGCATAAACAAATAAACAAATAAAAGGTAAACAAATGAACAATGAATACACACAGTTAGGATGATTATTGTTTGAGCTGAACAGTCAAATGTAAATGAAAGAATTAACAAGCAAGAACTTTATAGATAAAAGACAAAAATGCAAGGGGCGATAAGCTCAACAAGCAAAACTGAAAACGCTGTCAAAAAGAGGAAGAAATGTTCTCCATCCATTAGACTGGTCATGGGAAACCGGGAAAACAATGAGATTTGGGTCAGACCGGCCAAGAGAGAGAGAGAGAGAGAGAGAGAGAGAGAGAGAGAGGATGTTCTCTTCCTTTTTCAAAAAATAAAAATATCTCCCTGATAAGAATATGATTGATCTCCCCTGTATCTACAATACAAAAGGCAAGATGTAATTTTTTTTCTTTG
>CM065732.1:27706921-27711921 GCA_033310375.1 Conus canariensis
GCTGCTCAAATGAGGAACTGCTAAAGAGAGCGGAGTCTTTGGAAAGACTGTCGTCACGTGAGGGTTCAGGACGGACACAGTAAAAAAACAACAACAACCAAATAAACAGCATGAAAAACAGCAGCAAAACAACTGTGACACACTCAAAGGTAGATAGTGGCTCTTAAAATCAAGTTGAATTTCACACTAATCAGTTTTCTAACAAAAAGATGGTTTATAATGTTCTCCCTCCGCTGCCCCCCCCCCCCCCCCCCCCTCTCTTCCCCCAGCCCCCTTCGGCTCCTGTTAGAATCAATGGCTTATGTAAATTACATCTAAAATATGCTGCTGATGCAACGGTCCTCCCCATAACATTATACAAATATTATCAAAGGCATATTGACAGCCTTTAGTCTACAGGTGTACATGAGTCTATTCTTCCGATGTCCACAAAACTAAGGGGCTGAAAGAAAAGTGGCTGTCATAAGAATAATAGCAACTGACTCCTTCCTGTGAGTGTTGTTTTAATTAAAGGTATGTTTCTGAACAACTTTTGGCATCTGCTGTGTTTTGAATTCATTCATTCTCCACAATACTCTGGCACTGCGTTGCTCTGTTTTATGCCTTGAGGAAGAACAACCTTTCATAGGCTACTATGCTAGGTTCGGACTTAAAACAATCACGTCTGTAAATGTGCGTTTCACTAAATCGTATTAAAACATCGAAGACATTGCCAATGAGCACACTGTTTTCATACCCAAATCATACGGTAATCTAGGGTGTATTGATATCTATGCATGAATTCAAACTGTTTTGCTATACGCCTGGCTGGCACAACACTCTACTCATTTATGGCATCCAGTAGCCTGGCTCTGGTCCTGGTTTCCATGGCTCTGTCTGCCAGCCTGCAAGTCAAGTGACTGTAGAACAGATCGACCCAATACGAAGATTGTTTTAACAATTTTATGTAGGGGATGTCCAATATGAAGCAGATTCGTTTGTTGACCTATGATGCTAATTTGACAAATTACGTTTTGTCGTTTTTAAACACGTTACAAAACGAGGACATAAAACGTTTTAAAGTTTCGAAATAGTTTGTTAATCCAGAAACCGGAAACATCTCCTATGGACCCCGACATATATTTACAAATCATGTGGTACTCAGATGTAAGAGAGATGATAAAACTTTCAATGTCATTGCCCTGCCAAAAATGTCAAACTTCAGGACAGACGGTTGGATCGTGCGGATACTGCTATCAACGTCTGTCATCACCTGCTACACCCGCGGTTCCTTTGTAGTGAACACGATAAATCAACTCTCTCTCTCTCTCTCTCTCTCTCTCTCTCTCTCTCTCTCTCTCTCTCTCTCTCTCTCTCTCTCTCTTCAAACAAGAAAGAGCGTCTCCTCTTTTTCTTCCCCATTCGTCGAACACCGATCAACAAGCATCCTTGATACCTCCATCTGTTGCCCAGAGAGCACAGAAGAAAGGAGAGCCGAGGGAGGAGAGGGGAAGAGAAAGCGATGGAGGATAGTAATGGAGCAGGAGGAGAAGGAAGGCCCACGAATGAAAAAAGCGAAGATGAATAGGCAATAGTGATGGGGAAAAAAAAGAATGTAAAGAGCGAAGGATGTCTAGAACTGACAGCGATTGTTTAACTGAAATAACGAGTGCATCCACGCGCCAAGGTCTGAGCGATGAAGAGAGATGTTCTTTGCTTACAGAGAGACTCTAGATGCCCATCCTCCAAGACAACATTTTCCTTTCCTGGGCGAGTCTCTCCACACACAGGCTGACGTCAGACACATCAAGCTGCCAGGGAATCTTCAGTGGCTTGTCTCCTCATCCTTTTCTTCCCACAGACATTCCATGTAGTCTGTGGCCACAAAACGAAGAATTGTCTTGAGTCAACACAGCTCCCTCGCCGATCCGTCACAGGGAGGAGGCCAGAGGGGCTGAAACAAAGCCTGGTATTCCAGCGACAGTTCCAGAGACCAGTCCACCCCACGCTGAGAACAAAAGCGAGACTCTCTCAGCATGCCTCCAGCGTGCTGAAGAGCGTGTTGAGGTGGCCGACATGAGTGTTACTCACACGAATCTCCCTGTTCAGAGAGAAGATCTTGAGCAGGGATGAACAGGCTTGAAGGACAGGAGAGGAGAGGAGAGAAGGAATGATGGTTGTGGTGGTGGTGGTGGTAGTGGTGTGTGTGTGTGTGTGTGTGTGTGTGTGTGTGTGTGTGTGTGTGTGTGTGTGTGTGTGTGTGTGTGAGCTCTCTTACATCGTGGACATTCGCCTCCGGGCCACAGTCATCGCCCATTTGTCTTGTACTTCTCGTCCTTCGTCCTTCACAATCACTGGGTATTAGAAAGATTTAAATTCAGATTCAGATTCAGATATTGTAATCATTTAAGGCCATAGCCCCATATGATGAGGGCGATAACAATATTACAGGAAAATTATCATGATAAACACAGAAGAATCACAAGTCCCTACAAATGCAATATAAAAAGGATCATGATGACATTGTTTCTCTTAACTGATAAGCTTTATATATATGAAGAACTAAACTCCGAATCACACTCTCTTTCTCTGATGACATGAGCAAGAAAAAACGAAACATGCATGGTTGATTGTAAACTTTCCTATGTATTAGCTGCACACATAGGTCATTAAAGGCAGGGCACTGCAAGGCAAAATGAACTTCATCTTCAATTGATTCTTTACAAAGCGGACGGAGCAGTTCGTCGCAACTTACGTTTTTGTAGCGATTAGCATGCACTTGTATTTCAGAGAGTCCAAATCTAAATCTAGTAAAGGTAAATCGTAAATGTTTGTTCATATTAAACATAAGGTACTTTTTAACTAAATGTGAGGAACTTTGTACACATCAAATCTGTTACTTGATAGAATATGACTTTCCCATGTTTGCCATCTATTGTCGATTAATCTTTGTCGAATTGCTTGAATAAACCTACCTTCTTCTCCTACTCCTTGATATATCCATGCATACCCTAGCCCCAGTTCAGATAAACAAATACGTATATTTGAAACCCAGTTAGTTTTGCCCTTGAATCGAGATCAAATAATGTGTTATACGCTTTTCGTGGTAACCTATCATTCTTCATTTTTAACAACTTTAACCAGTAGCGAACTTTTTTAACTGCAAAACGTATGTATATTGGGCATCTATTCGTTTTACCATATACTAAATCGTTTGGAGTTCTACGCTCCACACCTAAAAACTTTTTTGAACCCAATTAAATGAACCCAATTCACAATGAACAATAGCGTTCTTATCTAAACCCCATAGCTCTGAACCATACTGCACAATGGGTTGTATCTGTGCATCAAAAAAATTGACAAACGCTTTCAGGGAGTTATTATTTAATACAAACAATTTCTTCATAACACCTAATAACACATTACCAGCTCCACTAGAAAGGTCTCTACAAGCGGCAATAAAACTCAGGCGAGTAGGAAAAAAAACACGCCTAGGTATTTATAAATGTTTACAACGGGCATAAGAGAACCATCATACATCTATTCCTCCGTTGCACCGAAGTGACCTTTTCTAAAAACAATGATTTTGCTTTTTTCAAAATTGACTTTTAATTCTAATCTATCGACTGAGTACTTTAAAGTGTTTAGTTGTCTCTGCAAACCAACGACAGTCTCTGAGCAACGCTACATCACCTGCAAGCAATAGAATACAGAGTTCCGTTATATTGTTTGTAAATCTAGCACCATACTTGCCATTTTCTACTATTTCAATTGCGAGCTCATTAACAAACAATGAAAATAGAACAGGACTGCACATATTCCCTTGTTTTACTCCTCTAGTGCACATTATATAGTCAGTTAATTTATTGCCGCTTCTTATCCTTGTTTTAATTGCTTGATACATGCTGTGAATACACTTTAACAATATTCCTCTTATACCGTTTTTTATCAATATAAGCCACAGTAAATTTTGATTGATCGAGCCAAACGCCTTATGAGAGAGAGAGAGAGAGAGAGAGAGAGAGAGAGAGAGAGAGAGAGAGAGAGAGAGAGAGAGAAACAGGGACAGAGACAGAAACAGAGACAAACAGACGGACAGAGACAGAAAAAGAAGAAGAAGAAGACGAAGAAGAAGAAGACGAAGAAGAAGAAGAAGAAGAAGAAGAATAGATGTATTTGTTACAAAGACACTGGTCCGTATTATGTATGAAATCTGCGTTACCTTACGCCTTGTATGTTGAGTTTATTTATATTTCACTTTGGTGAGTTTATTTGTATTTCGCCTTGTCTTCGGAATAGCTGCATCGTTTTAGCTTAGGATTTTCCACAATTTTCCCCACATCCAGGACACGTTGGGGAACAGTCGGAGAAAGAGAGGTCCTTCCATCTATCCCTTCCACACGGCGGCTACTGGCATATGAAAAGTGATTTCGGACTAAGACTGTTCGGGTGCACCTGCGTTTTTGTAGCAGGCATTATATTCTACATGGACAGGTTTAATGCACAATCATTTGATGTACTTTGAAGTTATTTGCTTTCGTTTGCTTTTGTTTCCTTCTGTAATTTGTTTATTTATTCATCTATTCACGTTTGTTCATTCATTTATATTTTTTTATTTTTATTTATCTATTCATTCATTTTCATTAATTTTTATCAGTTTATTTCTTTTATTTACTTATTTTGCTGTTATTTGCTATTTTTCTCTGTCGTTATTTGCTGTTATGTTTTTCGTATTCATTGTTCTTTGTTTGCATTTGCTGTTGTTTGTTCATGTTTGCTGCCTTTTGTCGCTTCTTTTTTGTTTTGAGCTGTTTTTCTATCATGTCCCGTTCTGTTATTTGTTGTGTTGTATTCTTTTGTTGTTTGATGGTATTGGTTATTTGTGTTTGCTGTTGTTGATATATGATGTTAAAGGTTGTCATTTGATATAATTTTTTGTTGTATCATATTATTGTTGTTGTTTGTTGTTATTTGTTTCTTGCTGCCATTTGCTTTTGTTTCTTATCGTTTGCTTTTCTTTG
>CM065732.1:27721921-27724421 GCA_033310375.1 Conus canariensis
TGTGTGTGTGTGTGTGTGTGTGTGTGTGTGTGTGTGTGTGTGTGTGTGTGTGTGTGTGTGTAACTAATTTGTGTTGTCTTTATCTTTCTTGGTTAACTCGATATGACTCTTTTCCCCGACAATACACCCTGAGTGAATTATGTGCTGACGTGATTGGCTTTCAGTTTGACTCTGGTATAGAATGACATAATCAGGTTTTGTTTGTGTGAGTTCAAGTGTAACGTTTCGCTCTAATCTTACAGGAGTTCTGATCAGGTGAACAAAATGCATTTCGTGTTGAAGTTATTGTTTGTCTGTTTGGACACGAGGATTGACAATATTCTGTCTCTCTGTCTCTGTCTCTGTCTCTGTCTCTCTCTCTCGCGCTCTCTCTCTCCTCTCTGTATGTGTGTGAGTGTGTGTGTGTGTGTGTGTGTGTGTGTGTGTGTGTGTGTGTGTGTGTGTGTGTGTGTGTGTGTGTGTGCGCACGCGCATCTGTCTGTCTGTCTCCCTCTCTCTCTCTTTCTCAAAGTATGTGTGTATGTATGTATATATATATATATATATATATATATATATATATATATAATATGTGTGTGTGTGTGTGTGTGTGTGTGTGTGTGTGTGTGTGTGTGTGTGTGTGTGTGTGTGTGTCCGTGGGGTCTGCATGTCTGTGTGTGTGTCTGTGTGTGTGTCTGTGTGTTGTTTGTATGCATTAGAGCTAGCATTTTTGCACACACCAATAACTAGCTTTGCGACTTTCTTCTACTAGTCAATTTTGTATGGTAAGAGGATTATTTTCATATTCTGTTTTTCCAAAATCATCCAGTATGTTCACTGCAACCCTCGTTGACATTGATGCCAGTGAGCAGAGGCTGTGGGATAGAGTGGCATGGACAGACCCCAACACGGATTTATAGCTCCTGTGGGACGGAAATGCAAAAAAGGGGAGGTAACTGCATGTCCTTGTCTTACCAAGCTCGTCACAATTCATGACAGCTGGTTGGATCGTGCGGAAACTGCTATCAGCAGTCATCATCTGCTACAGCCACATTTCCTTTCTAATGAACATGATAAATCATCTCTCTCTCTCTCTCTCTCTCTCTCTCTCTCTCTCTCTCTCTCTCTCTCTCTCTCCAAATAAAGAAAGGGTCTTTCCTCTTTATCTTTCCCATTCATCAAACACCGATCAACAAGCATCCTTGATACCTCCATCTGTTGCCCAGAGAGAACAGAAGAAAGATGAGGAGAGGGAGGAGAATGGAAACGATGGAGGTGGAGGACGGGGAAGAGGAACAGAAGGACCAGAAGTGAAAGAATGAAGATGAAAAGGCAATACTGATGGCGGAAGAAAGAATATAAAAACGAAAGACGTCTAGAACTGACAGCGATTGTTTAACTGAAATAACGAGTGCATCCACGCGCCTAGGTCTGAGCGATGAAGAGAGATGTTCTTTGTTGACAGACAGACTCTAGATGCCCATCCTCCAACACAACATTTTCCTTTCCTGGGCGGGTCTTTCCACACACAGGCTGACGTCAGACACATCAAGCTGCCAGGGAATCTTCAGTGGCTTGTCTCCTTGTCCTTTTCTTCCCACAGACATTCCACGTAGTCTTCGGCCACAAAACGAAGAACTGTCTTGAGTCAACACAGCTCCCTTGCCGATCCATCACAGGAGACATCTCTTTTCTGTAGCAGGGAGGAGGCCAGAGGGGTTGAAACAAAGCCTGGTATTCCAGCGACAGTTCCAGAGATGAGTCCATCCCCACGCTGAGAACAAAAGCGAGACTCTCTCAGCATGCCTCCAGCGTGTTGAAGAGCGTGTTGAGGTGGCCGACATGAGTGTTACTCACACGAATCTCCATGTACGGAGAGAAGATCTTGGGCAGGGATGAAGAGGCTTGAAGGACAGGAGAGGAGAGAAGGGGTGATGGTTGTGGTGGTGTTGGTGTTAGTGGTATGTGTGTGTGTGTGTGTGTGTGTGTGTGTGTGTGTGTGTGTGTGTGTGTGTGTGTGTGTGTGTGTGTTGTGAGCACTCTTACATCGTGGACGTTCGCCTCCAGGCCACAGTCATCGCCCATTTGTCTTGTTGTACTCCTCATTCGTCATCCTTCACCACCACTGGGTATCAGAGAGAGAGAGAGAGAGAGAGAGAGAGAGAGAGAGAGAGAGAGAGAGAGAGAGAGAGAAGAGAGACAGACAGACAGACACAGACAGACAGACAGACAGACAGACAGAAAGACAGGGACAGAGAGACAGAGACAGAGAGACAGAGTGAGACAGAGAGACAGAGGCAGGGAGGTAGAGACAGAGTCAGTCAGACCGAGAGATAGACATGCACAGAGAAGAAGAAGAAGAAGAAGAAGAAGAAGAAGAAGAAGAAGAAGAAGAAGAAGGAGGAGGAGGAGGAGGAGGAGAAGGAGGAGGAGGAGGAGGAGGAGGAGGAGGAGGAGGAGGAGGAGAAGAGATTTATTTGTTTGCAAATATACTGGTCCGCATTATGTGTAAAATCTGCGT
>CM065732.1:27731921-27734421 GCA_033310375.1 Conus canariensis
GGTAAATGTGGTCTGCCTATCTGACGTATCAGACATTGGTAAATGTGGTCTGCCTATCTGACGTATCAGACATTGGTAAAGGTGGTCTGCCCATCTGACATACCAGGCATCGGTAAATGTGGCCTGTCTATCTGACGTATCAGGTATTGGTACAAAGTGGCCCTGCCCATCTATCCTGTGCTCTTCTCAGCACGGTGTGGATGCTTGGCAGGTCTGATCGAGAGAGAACCTCTGCGTCTGGAACTAAGTCTTTACAAGGAATAGCATCTTGTCAAAACGTAATAAACTGATTGATGGTAAACGACAAATGGGGGACAAACAGAAAGTGTGGAGTGGGGTAGGCCACTGAGATTTTATCCTCTTAGAATCCACGTCTATAACCACTTGACCATTACATCTGCATGTTCCCCAGTTTGACATGGGGAGTGGTAGTTTAGTGGAGAAAGCCTAGGAAGTGAGAAGCCGGATGACTTCGGTTGGTAGAGCACCGGGCTTGTTATCCTGGTGATCCTAGGGTGTATGTAGGGTCCGAATCTTCACCGGGTCGCTTCGGTAGAAGAGGTTTTTCCCCCTCGGAGTTACAATTCATTCTGATTTCCATGTGTGAACACATGCATAACATCCTGCTCACATGTACATTCCTGTCACTAGCACTTGGAAGAGAAGGCCAGATTGGCTATTGGTATGAACGACACGTTAAATATAGCATGCACCGTACGTGAAAAATCGAAAGAATAAAGATAGGTGGGAAAAAAGCTGAATTACTGTGATGGAATGACATGGGAAACGACTGAATGTAGGGTCAGCAGGCAGGTTTTCAATAGGCTCTACCAAGCTAGGCAGCCCGGTGCGAAAACGATAGCGGATTGTAAAAGGCTCAGAGCTAGGTTTCTGATTAAGGACAGGCGCTACAGACATTTTCTTGGCAATAACACTAATAGGTAGAGGAAGTAGAAACCCTTGGGCACGGTTCGATTCTCGTGAGGAACCTCCCCATTCCTTCTCCCTTTAAACTGGACCTGAATTGGTGGAGAGAGTGCCCGTCTTTCGGATGACACTGGTTGTGCAGTCTGCATACATACAGAGCACGTAAAAGAACTCACGATGTGAGAGGAGTTGCCTGCCTATGAACGTTTTAGTTTAAAATCTCCAATCTAATAAATGAAAATATGCACACACACAGAAGAGAGAGAGAGAGAGGAGAGAAGAGAGAGAGGAGAGAGAGAGAGAGAGAGAGAGAGAGAGAATAGAAGCACTGTAGCATGGCAAGGCCTTTTCCTTAGCGAGATCAGCTTGAAATCTGATGGACAAGAGTTGTATAGCGCAGTGTTGAAATAAAGAAAGGAAGACAGGAGTATTATCTGGACCACAACGACAAAGAATAGGTTACACACACAGACAGACAGACAGACAGACAGACAGACACACACACACACACACACACACACACACACACACACACACACACACACACACTCGTGCGTACACACACACAACACACACACACACACACACACACACACACACACACACACACAACACACACACACACACACACACACACACACAACACACACACACCACACACACACCACACACACACACACACACACACACACACACACACCACACACACAAACTCACACACACACACCACCGCCACACATACACCACCTCCACCACCACCACCAACCCTTCCTCTCCTCTCCTGTCCTCTCCTTCAAGCCTCTTCATCCCTGCTCAAGATCTTCTCTCCGTACAGGGAGATTCGTGTGAGTAACACTCATGTCGGCCACCTCAACACGCTCTTCAGCACGCTGGAGGCATGCTGAGAGAGTCTCGCTTTTGTTCTCAGCATGTGTGGATGGGAAGCGGGGAGGGGAGGCGTGGGGGTGGCGGGGGGTGGCGTCTTTGGAACTGCCGCTGGAATACCAGGCTTTGTTTCAGACCTCTGGTCTCTCCCCCCCCCCCCCCCCCTACAAAAAAGATGTCTCCTGTGATGGATCGGCAAGGGAGCTGTGTTGACTCAAGACAGTTCTTCGTTTTGTGGCCGCAGACTACGTGGAATGTCTGTGGGAAGAAAAGGAGAGGAGACAAGCCACTGAAGATTCCCTGGCAGCTTGATGTGTCTGACGTCAGCCTGTGTGTGGAGAGAGCCGCCCAGGAAAGGAAAATGTTGTGTCAGAGGATGGGCATCTAGAGTCTCTCTGTTAACAAAGAACGGCTCTCTTCCTCGCTCAGACCTAGGCGTGCGGATGCACTCGTTATTTAAGTTAAACAATCACTGTCAGTTCCAGACGTTCTTCGTTCTATATATCCCCCCCCCCCCCCCCCCCATCAGTATTGCCTATTCATCTTCGTTCTCTTACTCCTGTCCTACTCCTGATCTTTCTCTATTCTTCTCCCCTTCTCCATCCTCCACCTCTGTCTCTTACCCTCTCCTCCCTCTCCTCATCTTTCTTCTGTTGTCTCTGGGCAACAGATGGAGGTATCAAGGATG
>CM065732.1:27771921-27784421 GCA_033310375.1 Conus canariensis
GGAAAGGAGGAGGAGGAGGAGGAGGAGGAGGAGGAGGAGAAGAGAATTGGTGTGAAGCATGTACCACCGATACGGAGTGCTGCTGTATTTTGTAGAAAATGTGACTTTTTTTGTCCTCATGGATAATACCGTTACAGATCACCTGACTAAGTTTTTCAATCATTTTTCCTTTGTACTGTGAATTGCTCTTGTCAGTCTTCATAGAGCTTGAATATCTTGTTAGTGGTCCTATCAATGGATTTCTTCTGTAGTTGTCTGCTAATTATCATTTTAAGGATACATTATTCATTTAGGGTATGCTTCATGGAAATTATTGACTGTTGGATTCAACAGCATCATACCTCAATTTTTCATTTCATGCAAAAAATGTAAACCGTACTCCTTAGTAACACGCATTTGGAAAAATCTAACTGTGGTGGCAGACAACTAGCTAATCCAGTCTTACGTGAATCTGACACGCGGGGGAAAAAAAAACAAAAAAAAAAACCCCAACCAAACACACACACACACACACACACACACACACACACACACACACACACACACACACACACACACGTCATTCAAGGGGATTCTTCCGCTCCTCAGTGAAGAAAAACCCGTAACTGTTTCTTAATTTGTGGCAGCACCAGCACGCACTTGCGGCTCACAGGAAACACATAATACCAGTCCTTTGCAAGGCAACCCACCGGAGGAGACACTGCACCGCAGCTGAATCACTGCAGTGATGTTCACTGGTGCCTGCACTGATCCAACTTACGCAGGACACCGTCCACTAATTGTCGATCTTAGTATTGTGAAGGAAATAAGGTTACCAGGGGACGAAACTCTATCGCGCGGTTCCAGTCTTTTCAAGTGAATCATAGACAATTAAAGCAGGAAGGAGCCAGCCAGGGCCGATAAATCCTACCTCTGGTGGGACTCGAACTCAAGACATTTTAGTATGCAGTCTTTGACACTGACCACTTGTCCGGCATTTTCGAGTTAGGCCGCAAACAAACAAACAAACAAACAAACACATGGAGGCATAAACATCGCCCCGGCTGCAGACTACAACTGCGCGCAGGATAATGGAATAAAGATCTGTATTGTTCTGCTGTTATGACTTAGGGTTAGGGAACATATTAAGACAGAAATCGCAATGTAATTTTTTTTCTTTCTATGACAGCTGCATTCTTTTCCACCCAATCTTTGAAGTTGTTCTTCCTCCTCCTTCTTCTTCTCTCTCTTCTTCCTTCTTCTTCTCAGCCCCCTATTTTCCTCCCTGTTCAACTCACCCCTTCTTTCTTCTTTTCTCCCTCTATTTCCACCCCTTACTCATCCTTCTATTCCTCCCTCTCTTTTCGTCCTTCTTTCGACTCTACCTTAACACCCACCCCCACACTCCCTTCCTTCTTCAGTTACACGCGGAGGCAAACAAACACTTCATCCCTGTCAACTTTATGTGGTGGGGGGAAAAGTCATCGCCACTTGTCACCCGTTAATACCCGACACTTGCTCGGGTAGCCACCCGGAATAGCCACCCCGCTGAGATCTTGTTCTCAGCCACGCGCACCAAACTTCTACCGCGCTTCCAGCCACCATCCATTCCCCTTCCTCCACGCCCCCACCCACCCACTGTCCCCCCTCCTCGTTTCCTTCCCTGTCGTGTGTTGAAAGAAGTGTGCCCCCGCACTTTCGTCCACACACTGCCACTTTGATGGCTTTCCTTCTCCCTATCTTCATTTTACTGTCCCTTTAAGAACTCCATTGTTTGCAGTCTGGTTTTCTTTTTTCTTTTCCGGGTTTGATGCTGTCGTGTCTGCCTCTGTGTCTGTCTGTCTCTGTCTCTCTTCGTCTGTCTCTGTCTGTCTGTCTGTCTGTCCGTTTCTCTCTTTCTCTTTTCTCCCTCTCTGTTTTCTCTCTCTATCTTCACCTTATCTCTCTCCTCTTACTCTCCTTCTTTGTTGTCTGTCTGTCTTCTCTCTCTCTCTGTGTTTGTCAATGGTGTGGACAATAGCTAATTTGTATTGAACTGTACAAGATCATGTTATACTTTGTTCTTTGTATATGTATTTGCATTAATTTGATCTTTAAATGCATTAATTTGATCTTTGTTTTTCTTTCCTTTTGCCCCAGGGCTGGGTGGAAAAAAGCATTTGTATTGCTTATCTCATTACCCTGGTAAAATAAAATTTCGTTCGTTCGTTCGTTCGTTCGTTCTCTCTCTCTCTCTCTCCCCTCCCTCAAGCTGTTTCTCTTAATCCCTCCCTTTCTCTGTCTCTCTATCTCTCCCTTTCTCTTGTCTCCCTCCTCCGTCCTCTCTCTCTCTCTCTCTCTACCTCCGTCTCTCTCTCTCTCTCTCTCTCTCTCTCTCTCTCTCTCCGTGTCTGTCTGTCTGTCTCTCTGTGCGTCTCTGTCTCTCCATATCTGTCTACACCCTTCCACCCTCTGTTTCAATAAAACTGCATTTTGAAAGAAAAACACACGCAACTGCTCTGTGTGTAATGCATGGGCACAGTCTTGAAGCTGAGAATCATTTTATTCTTTACTTGCAGCAGTTATGCTGAAATGTAGAAAAACGATAGTTGTTCAGATTAAAAGATACAATGAAAAAAAAAAACCTGACAGCAATCACAATCAGGTGATAATGATGTCGAGTTGACGTGCGAATGACACTGAGAAAAATAAATTTTCAACACACAGTGGCTAGACCAATATTTACACAGTTGTTGAAAGATTTGGAATTGTTTGATCATCAAGAAACATCCAAGGTTATACTACTGGAATAGTGAACAATGCTCTGATGGGTTGATCCTATCAAGAGCGTTGAGCGTTATATGGTTTTGCATTTTAAGCTTCATTTGTTGTTGTTGTTGTTGGTGGTGGTGGTGGTGGTAGTGGTGTGAGTGCGTTTGTGCGTACGTGTGTGTGTGTGTGTGTGTGTGTGTGTGTGTGTGTGTGTGTGTGTGTGTGTGTGTGTGTGTGTTTATGTCTATTTGTGTCTGTTTGTGTGTGTCGCGAACTTGTGTTTGTGTGTGCCTGCATGTGTGTTTGCATGTGTGCATGTGGTGTGTGTGGTATGTGTGTGTGTGTGTGTGTGGTGTGTGTGTTGTGTGTGTGTGGTGTGTGTGCATTTTGTTTGTTTGTTGTGTGTGTGTGGTGTGTGTGTGTGTGCGTGCGTGCGTGCGTGCGTGCGTGCGCGCGCGCGTATGTGTCAAGCTATCGAATACTCATGGCGCTGAAGCATTGCACCGGCTGGGTCATTAATGGTGGAAATCAATAACTGCATAATTGTAGTTACAACTGAATAGGTACAGTTCATATTTCAACCCAGACACAACCGTTCCGTACACACACACACACACACACACACACACACACACACACACACACACACACACACACACACACACACATCACATCACATCACATCACATCACATCACATACGTTCAATTCATTATTCTGTATAAAATTGCTACCCTCGGTTAGAAACCAAGCTGTAAGAGCTTGACAATCCATGCCATCACTTACACAACGGGTTGTCTACCTGGGTAGAGCCGTAGGAAGAGCTGCCTGGTGGCGCTGCATCCATTCGTTTCCCGTGTCATAGAGTCGCCACCAGACACTCAGCCTTTTCTTTTTCTTCCATTCTTCCTATTTTTCATGCAGAATGCATGCTGTGTGTAACGTGTCATCCATACCAACAGCCAAACTGGCCTTCACTTCCGAAAGTTGTTAACGGGATTTTACGTGTGTGCAAGTTGTTGTGCGTGCATTCACACACAGAACCTCGGTTTATAGTCTCATTTAAGAGTCGTTTCCGGAAGTGGAAATAGTACCAATGTTCACTCTTGGGGAAAAAAAATCTCCCTGTACACAAACAGCCTGGCAAAGATTCGAACCCGCATCCCCAGGATCACCATGATCACGAATCTGGTGCTATACCAACAGAGCTACCCCCAAAAAACAAACAAACAAACAAACAATAGATTGTGTGCTGTTGAATCTTCAATGGCTCTAGCGAAAAATGAGTGATTAAGGGCACGAGAAGATAACGGGACAAACGCATGGGAAGGCCATTCCTGCAGTAGATTGGTGCTGTCTTCTTTTGAGATAACTCCGCAGAGCTGGTTCCCTGTGTCTATTTTAAGACCGCGAGTTCATTTCAAGATCGAGCCCCGACATGTTGGAACATCTTTTTGACAATATGGCGGCGTCTCCGTGTTTGCATCACGGAGAAAGATTCAAGCAAGTGTGGGATCTAAACTTCAGGTGACAGACAAGGCGAACAGGGAAGAACTGATTGACAGTGTTATTCAC
The DNA here is from genome assembly GCA_033310375.1 of Conus canariensis. Lineage (NCBI taxonomy): Eukaryota > Metazoa > Mollusca > Gastropoda > Neogastropoda > Conidae > Conus > Conus canariensis. Next base: position 27,776,226 of record CM065732.1, read on the forward strand.
ATGGCGACCTAGAAGATGTGCAACATTGTCTGCGTAGAGTCCTATCGCAGCGCGAATGTGCCGCTGCCAAGATAGGGGGGAAAAATCATCAACTGTTACCGTAGTCATGTGGGCTGTCTGTCAGCTGTTCAGTTTGCAAAGGGGCGACAAGTCTTCTGGTGGAGTGTATCGGTTGGAAGTGTATGATGGTCTGCGTGCTTCTCTCTCTTCACATGCTTGTGCCAAGGGTTGAAACTGCCTTTGGTTATCATTGATAAGTGCTGTCATTTAAAAGAATTGTGTTATCAGTCGAGGCTATGATGTTCTGGGTATAAAGCCCATCTCCTTTCGCAAGGGAGGCATTGTAAGCGGTTATATTCCCGTTTGATGCTAAGTGAAAAAACAAAACAAAAAACATTCGCAATTTAAATACGCACAATTTCTATTTTCTCTCTGCTTTGCTTCCTCCCAGTCCTTACGCTTTTGAGCAATTTTGAGATCAAATTCAGACCCTCCCCGAATTCTCTCATTCTCCAATCCCTCTGCACCTTACCTCTTCCCAATACACCCATTTTCACTTCTTAGTATTACTTGGGACACCCCCCCCCCCCCACACACACACACATACACCCCTCCCTCTACCCCATTCCTACCTCTCTCGGTGAAATCACTCACGTACTTTTCTTTCAAGTTGGCGGTTAAGGTGCGCTGAAGGCTAAGAGGTAGCGAGGTGAGGGTGGGGTGGGTGGGTGGGGGTTCAGGTACATGTACACTCCTCCATTTGTCCCCTTTCCTCCCAGCTCGGCTTTGCCCTGCAGGCCCACGGTCAAATGAGTAAGGTAAGGCTCACGTGTGACAGGTTTAAGGCCTCGGGACTACCAAGGAGTGTGAAGGAGAGACAGAAAACACAGACAGAGGACGAACAACAGGATGGCAGCTCATTCTTATATTTCCCTGGGCCGGAGGGTGTGTTATTCCAGTCTGAAAGTGATACACAGCCTTCTCCCCTTTCTTCCTCCCTTCCCAATGTTCCCCCCCCCTCCTTCCCACCCACGAACATCTCTCTCTCTCTCTCTCTCTCTCTCTCTCTCTCTCTCTCTCTCTCTCTCGTGTCTTCTGTGTCTCCCTCTGTGTTCCCACACCTTCTCTCTCTTTCCCCACCCCATCTCCTTCCCCTCCCTCTTTCCAGTGTGTGTGTGTGTGTGTGTGTGTGTGTGTGTGTGTGTGTGTGTGTGTGTGTGTGTGTGTGTGTGCGGCGGAAAGTGCCAGCAGGACGAGTGGGATGTGATGTGTGGTAGTAGTAGAGTAGAGGTGGTGTGTAGGTGTGGTGAGAGAGTGTTGCAGGGACAGAGAAGACAGACAGCAGACAGAAGACGAGTCAGAAATAGAGTGATGGAGAGAGAGAGAGAGAGAGAGAGAGAGTGGGAGGTGGTGAGAGAGAGACGAGACAGAAAGAAGAGAGACAGATAGACACAAGATGCTGAGAGATAAGAGCAGAGAGACAATTGGTTACAGAGACGGGAATGCACACGGGGCAGACACACAAGAGAACTGATCACATCAAACAAGAACAACAGACACGACAACAAAAGCGAACACACACACACACACACACACACACACACACACACACACACACACACACACACACACACACCACACACACACACACAACCACCCTCACCTCACATCTTCCCTTTTCCTCCGTTTCTCCCTTTCTCCTCTGTGTGTCACTTTCTTTCTCTCTGTCTCTCCCTGTCTCTCTCTGTCTCTGTCTCTCTCTCTCCAACACACACACACACGCGCCACACACCACACACACACACAACACACCACACACACACACAGCACGGACATACATACACACACACAGCCCACAACAGACAGACAGACAGACACACGCACGCACGCACGCACGCAGCACGCACGCACGCACGCACACACCACACACACACACACACACACACACACACACAAGAAAAACAAGAAGAAAAAAAAAAAGAAAAGAAAGAAAATGGTTATGACATAATAACAAACACCTCAGAAGAGGAGGAGACCCCACAGACGACACAGATAACGTTGTGAAGGCGTTGGGCCACAAACGAAGGCCGGCTCACTTACCTCCCCTGATGTGCGGTACTATCCACAGAAACACGATCCCTGCAATTTGACGGTGCACCACTCTTGTTGCGACCTCCTCGCCTTCGTACTCCACCCGAGGGTGTTAGGCGACCCGCTCAACGACGCAAGGTAATCCATTCACCGAAGCCAAGTTCTTCGCTTTCACTGACGGAAGGTCTTGTAGTCGTTGTCGTTCGTAACATTCACGCATATCGACGCAAGGGTATCCAGTCACTGATGTACGTTCATTTTTTTTATTTTTTTTTTTTCACTTGACGTAAAGGTATCCACCCACTGATGTAAATTCATGCTGACGTGACACAAGGGTCCACTCACTGATGTACATTCAGCACATATACTTGACGTAACGGAATCCACACACTGATGGAAATTCAGCATCTACTTGACGTAAGGGTATCCATTCAGTGATGTAGGTTCAGCATCTACGTGACGCAAGGGTACACTCACAGATGTAAATTCAGCATTTACCTGACATAAGTGTATCCACTAACTGATGCAAGTTCAGCATTTACTTGACGTAAGGGTATCCACTCACTGATGTAAATTCAGCATCTACTGACAAAAGGGTATCCACTCACTGATGTAAATTCAGCCTTTGTTTGGCGTGAGAGTATTCATTCAATGATGTAGGCTCAGCATCTACTGACATAAGGGTATCCACTCACTGTTGTAAATTCAGCATTTCACTTGACGTAAGGGTAGTCCCTCACTGATGCAAATTCATGCTGATCTGGCGCAAAGGTACACTAACTGATGTAAATTCAGCATCTATTTGACACAAAGGCACACTCACAGATGTAAATTCAGCATCTAGCCTACATGGCGAAAAAGTATCCACTCACAGGTCTAAATTCAGCGTTTACTTGACCTAAGGGTATCTACTCACTGATGTAAATTCAGCATTTATTTGGCGTGAGAGTATTCACTCAATGATGTAGGCTCAGCATCTACTGACATAGGGGTATCCACTCACTGTTGTAAATTCAGCATTTTACTTGACGTAAGGGTATCCACTCACTGATGTAAATTCATGCTGATCAGACGCGAGGGTACTCTAACTGATGTAAGTTCAGCATCTATTTGACACAAAGGTACACTCACAGATGTGAATTCAGCATCTAGCTTACATGGCGAAAGAGTATCCACTCACAGATGTAACTTCAGCATTTACTTGACCAAAGAGTATCCACTCACAGATGTAACTTCAGCATTTACTTGACGAAAGAGTATCCACTCACAGATGTAACTTCAGCATTTACTTGATGAAAGGGTATCCACTCACAGATGTAACTTCAGCATTTACTTGACGAAAGGGTATCCACTCACTGATGTAAATTCACCATCTACTTGACACTCACTGATGTAAATTCAGCATTGACTTGGCGTAAGGATATCCACCCACTGATGTAAATTTAGCATTTACTCGACGCAAAGGTACACTCACTGACGTAAATTCAGCATTGACTTGACGTAAGGGTATCCACTCACTGACGTAAATTGAACATTGACTTGACGCAAGGGTATCCACTCACTGATGTAAATTCAGCATTGACTTGACGTAAGGGTGTCCACTCACTGACGTAAATTTACCATCCACTCACTGATGTTTTTTTCTTTTTTTTAGCATTTTCTTGACGTTAGGGCATCTATCCTTTTATGTAAGTTCAGCATTTTCTTTACGTAAAGGTATCCACTCACTGCAGTCAAGTCCGCACCTCACTGACGTACATTTCTCCACTCTCTGAGTGACGTTAAGCATCTTGTTGACGTAAGGGTATCCGCTCACTAATGAAAGTTCATTATTTTCTTGACCTAAGGGTCTTCGCTCTAAGATGTAAGTTCAATATTTGCGGTTCAATACGGCAGGCCGGTGCCGTCAAGACTTCATTGAGTTAATGTAAAGGTATCCGCACTGAAGTTTAAGAAAAAGCCAGTATCTTACTGACGTAATTTCATCCTGACATTCAGTGACCTAAGCTCAGCATTTCATTACATTAGTTTGTTCACTCACTGACGTAAGTTCACCATTTTCTTGGACGTAGGGGTATCTATTCTCTGATAGTTCCGCCTCTTATCTTGTAAGATCAACCACTCGCTTCGGTCAGATCATCTATTTGGTGACGAAGGAACATCCACTCTCTGACGTAAATTCATCTATCTGGTGACGTAAGATCATCACCACAATGATCAAAAAGTGATCTACTCAGAGATTTATGGTCAGTCACTTATGGCATGGGCTTACCAAGTCAGCGACATAATGTAATCAAAAGCTAAGTGCATTTAACAGAATTCAGATGTTGTTTCGGGGTCGGGTTCCCGAACAGTGGATGTTTGTTTTTTTTTGACAAAACACTGTCAATGAATCCATCAGGGTATTTACGAACGAAGCAGTCTATATTCTTTCCACAAGAAACCAATGGAATTGCCATATTTCAGCGGGGAAGCCATCACAATCGACATTTTTGTGATAATTCTCCAACGACATCAGATCAGAACAGATCCCCGTAAAGTTGATCAAATGACTGCGTTTGAACTCGGTCATTATAGGGGTGTCATACATATTTAAAAAAACAACAACCGTAGATTGAATTATTTGTTTATTTTGGTTTCGATTTGCGTTGAAATTTAGTGGTTAGTTATTCCCGCACTGAACGAATCAATGGCATATTGACATTTAATCACTCTCTCAAAATCAACCATTGTTTTGATCCTTTTTTTTTTTTTTTTTTAAATCTGTGAAATATAAATGATTTCAAATCCAGTGTTCCGAACTGTTTTCTTCAATCTTGGGAACAAGCTGGCGCGGGTATAGCTTCTTTCTTTCAATCTAACGTTTTGAAAACCAGCAGGGGCAAATCAAACCTTGAAGTACAGCGTGGTTCAGTCCCTTTACATGACATCAGCGGGTACAATTATTTCCTCATCAAACTAGAATCTGAGAAGTATGGATTTTTCTCCCACATCTCCGCCATGAAACGTGCTTTCACAACTATCTCCTGTCCATGCATTGGTGTCCACGAAATATCGATTGCTTTCAGTCCAATGTCGGAAGAAACCCCACGACGATATTGTTGTCTGTCGTGCGTGACAGGAAGAAATGGGACATTCCCTTTCTGTATCCGCCTCCATGAAAAGGTGCACAACATACGGGAATAGCACACCACTTGCACGTTTGGCTGGCTTTGATCCTTCATACACACGTGAGCATCCTGCGTAAAATAAAAAAAAGAAGGTCGAACTGCAACGAAAACACGGTGAAGATCACTGTACATGGCTAACTACTGGCAAGAGGTTACGATACTCTGAGCTAATGACGTACCAGCGACTGTGTCAACAACGCTTTACTCGGTGGATAGTCTGTTGTGGCAGGTGCGTTAACAGCAGGAAGATAACCCCGCTCTGGATCCAGGTTATGATGATAATGGCAACTCTGCTCTCATTTTCGAGACCAACCGTGTCAATCAAAACTCAAAATGCAAAATACTTCGTTACCATAAAGACCGGTCTAGTGAATTACGGATATAGTTAATAGTTACGGATCTAATGTGCGCAACGACTCATAGACGATTTTATACCCCATGTTATCACACGGAGTATGCTCTATCTCTAATGTATGGTAGTGCCAGAGATTCGTTACTGTACTTTATTTATACGTCGAGGATTCGTGTAAAACTACAGTGATGAGAAATAAAAATTCCCATGAAGAGTTTCAGCTGAGTCATTAGTACACACAACACAGAATTTCGGGGGAATATTCTATATCACGCATGTAATGATACCTTAAACATGCACAGGAACGCGTTACAGCACATGTGTTGGCACGCTGGCCATCATCCTTACAGCTACAATCACACGATTTTTGAATGGCATTTTCCACGACTAAAAAGATGTCTCTTGAAGTATTCAGAGACAAAATTCGGAATAATGTTCGACGAATTTCTGCAACCCCCCTGGAACACTTATGCACAACCAATTGTAAAGACATTTGCAGAAAGTTCTACATCACTGGAGCTGTGGTCATGACATTCACGAAAACTGCTGGACTAGGTTTACAGAGCATCATAAACACCCACACATCGCAACAATTTTTTTTTCCACAGAACATTCACTTTAAGTAATGTGGCTGAAAATTTTACAGAACATTCTATGTCGCAGATGCGATGGCGTTTGGCAGGGTATTTTGCACATCATTCGATATCACACATTGATTGGCTCATGCAAACTGATACATTCAGTTTTATATCAGCGAACAACAGATGATTCACGGATTCATTCAGGACATTACAATATTGAATATTCCTTACTATCGATGTGATGACAGATCAGTATTGTTGGTCAGAATATTTTACAAAACTGAAGGACTGAAAAGCCTAAAATTCTGTGGAGCATTCTGCATAAGTGACGTGTATCTTGACATTTGAAGAATATTCCGTATTATTGACGCATTGACACACTAACTCTCTGCGTACTATTTTATGTGACCAATTTCTACTGAGATTTCAAGAATTTCTGAAGAAAATTCTGTTTCAGTTCATCTATATGGTTGAAAGATGAAGGACTGACACAAAATATACAATATCACTGAAGAACTGACACGTCCAAATCTACCGCAAAACAGTCTATATCACTAATATACGTCCAAACTGTCATGTTCCAGGAAAACTATCAACACTTTGTCGGAGCGTTCGCATGTTGGGGACTCACAAAGAACGCTGTGTACAAAGCATGTATTGGGCAACACTTTCAGCACAGGAGTATCGGCACACAACACGGCCATGAAGCAATCTTCACACTGATCCATGGAGCAATGTACCAATCGTTTGTGTAGAACACTCATTATTTTCACACAGAGACGATACGCGGCCACTGTTCAACAGAACACACTACACATAACTGGTTGACTGGCGTATTCCTGACGACGTCTCACTGGGGCGAAACACACACACACACACACACACACACACACACACACACACACACACACACACACACACGCGCGCGCGCGCGCGCGCGCGCGCGCGCACACTACACTGACGATGGACATTCCACATTGATATATCTTTACGGCAGAGTTCTGCCCCATCGCTGTTCTCTGACACTCGTTCCTCACAATGTGCAGTACATGTGGATTTACACATCCTCATGAGGATCTCGAACACTTTGCATGGCTCTATGCATCACTGTGTGGCTGTGACTATGGTCAACATGGCACTATGCATCACTGTGTGGCTGTGACTATGGTCAACATGGCTCTATGCATCACTGTGTGGCTGTGACTATGGTCAACATGGCACTATGCATCACTGTGTGGCTGTGACGTTGGTCAACATGGCACTATGCATCACTGTGTGGCTGTGACGTTGGTCAACATGGCACTATGCATCACTGTGTGGCTGTGACTACGGTCAACATGGCACTATGCATCACTGTGTGGCTGTGACTTTGGTCAACATGGCACTATGCATCACTGTGTGGCTGTGACGTTGGTCAACTTGGCACTATGCATCGCTGTTTGGCTGTGACTTTGGTCAACTTGGCACTATGCATCACTGTGTGGCAGTGACTATGGTCACCTTGGCACTATGCATCGCTGTTTGGCTGTGACTTTGGTCAACTTGGCACCATGCATCACTGTGTGGCTGTGACTATGGTCAACAACGCGTCTTTCTGTCAGATTCCCATACTGTAGTCCCAGGTCAGGGGAATCACTCTCACGCTGTTCCTCACGACTGCACACTACACAGCCACACCCAGATAATTCCATCACGGTCACTGTCACTGTACCAGCACAGAGCCACAAAGAGCTGTCTACTTCCCGCCATGTCAAGGCCACCTGCCAGACAGTACCCCGCACGGCGGCTGAATTACGTTATACCACAATGCTAGTTTTACACATGTCTGACTAAAACAGTCATTTCATTCTGTAAAGTTAGTTCCACGCTTGGTTGAATGAATAGTCACTTTATTCCATAGAGGTAGTTTCACAGAGTTTGACCGAACAGTCAATTGTTTTATAAAGTTGATTTTAAACACGCTGGACTAAACATTGACTTTATTCCATCAAGTTGATCTATG
>CM065732.1:27796921-27801921 GCA_033310375.1 Conus canariensis
CTCCCCTCAGTCCACGCTCTGTTACCATGGATACAGGAGACAACACAATACAGCCACCAGACAGATCTGATGGGTTTGTGAATGGACGGAGATGATGTACGGTGGGTGTGAAAAGAGTCTCATAATCAGCTACTGATACTATTCAATACTACTCAGTGAAAATCGCGTTCGGACAATGTGAGTATCGTTGAAGAAATAAGTAAACTGAACAATTGTTATTGGTGTGTATGTGTGTGTGTGTGTGTGTGTGTGTGTGTGTGTGTGTGTGTGTGTGTGTGTGTGTTTGCAAGAGCAGGAGAGAGAGAGAGAGTGTGTGTGTGTGTGCATGTGCGTATGTGAAAGACAGAGAGAGAGAGAGAGAGGAGAGAGAGAGAGAGAGAGAGAGAGAGAGAGAGAGAGAGAGAGAGAGCACTGACAAAGACAGAAAGAGACAGAGACGAAGACAGAGACAGAAAAGAAGAGAGATAGGGAGACAAAAACTGAGAGACAGAGGCAGTGACATAAAGACAGACAGAGAAAGAGGGAGAGAGAGAGAGAGAGAGAGAGGGGGGGAGGGAGAGACTCAGGGAGACAAAGGGGAAGAGAGAGAGAGATAGGAACAGAGACATGACAGAAACAAGAATGTGTTTAAAACAAGCATCTGCTCTAGGGAAAAAAAAGCGTTGGGCAGGGATGTGTGACAATGGGTGAAGGTGACGGGGATCTGGTGATGACGGTGGTGGCATTTGCGTGAGAATGTGGTGGAACAGAATGCATATGTGGACACGTCAGAACAACTCCGGAACACAAAGGCGGCTTTTACAAGGCAATGACAGACACAGTCCACTCTCTTTTGCCGACACAACTCACGGAACAAAGCCCTCTACTTGTGTGCAGGAGTCAGCACTGACAATAGACATTGTGCCAGCACACAATGGAGCGCCAGCGCCACCCACTGCTGGGAATTGACAGACCCCCGCCCTGTGGACAATGGACATCTCCCCTCAGTCCACGCTCTGTTACCATGGATACGAGAGACAACACAATACAGCCACCAGACAGACTGATGGGTTTGTGAATGGATGGAGATGATGTACGGTGGGTGTGAAAAGAGTCTCATAATCAGCTACTGATACTATTCAATACTACTCAGTGAAAATCGCGTTCGGACAATGTGAGTATCGTTGAAGAAATAAGTAAACTGAGCAATTGTTATTGGTGTGTGTGTGTGTGTGTGTGTGTGTGTGTGTGTGTGTGTGTGTGTGTGTGTGTGTGTGTGTTTGCAAGAGCAGGAGAGAGAGAGAGAGTGTGTGTGTGTGTGTGTGCGGTGTGTGTGTGTGTGTGTGTGTGTGTGTGTGTGTGTGTGAGAGAGAGAGAGAGAGAGAGAGAGAGAGAGAGAGAGAGAGAGCACTGACAAAGACAGAAAGAGACAGAGACAAAGACAGAGACAGAAAAGAAGATAGGGAGACAAAAACTGAGAGACAGAGGCAGTGATATAAAGACAGACAGAGAAAGAGAGAGAGAGAGAGAAAAGAGAGAGAGAGAGAGAGAGAGAGAGGGGGGGGGAGGGAGAGACTCAGGGAGACAAAGGGAAAGAGAGAGAGAGATAGGAACAGAGACATGACAGAAACAAGAATGTGTTTAAAACAAGCATCTGCTCTAGGGGAAAAAAAAGCGTTGGGCAGGGATGTGTGACAATGGGTGAAGGTGACGGGGATCTGGTGATGACGGTGGTGGCATTTGCGTGAGAATGTGGTGGAACAGAATGCATATGTGGACACGTCAGAACAACTCCGGAACACAAAGGCGGCTTTTACAAGGCAATGACAGACACAGTCCACTCTCTTTTGCCGACACAACTCACGGAACAATGCCCTCTACTTGTGTGCAGGAGTCAGCACTGACAATAGACATTGTGCCAGCACACAATGGAGCGCCAGCGCCACCCACTGCTGGGAATTCACAGACCCCCGCCCTGTGGACAATGGACATCTCCCCTCAGTCCACCCTCTGTTACCATGGATACAGGAGACAATACAATACAGCCACCAGACAGATCTGATTGGTTTGTGAATGGATTGAGATGATGGGGGATAGGTATGAAAAGAGTCTCGTAATCAGCTACTAATACTATTCAGTACGACTTGGAAATTTTGTTTGGGAGAATGGATCATCACATGTAGCATGATGGAAGAAAATAGTCAATTGAGGAATAGTTGATGCTGTGGTATACAAGGAAAAAAATGAGTGCTATGAGGAATGGACGATCTCTCTCTCTCTCTCTCTCTCTCTCTCTCTCTCTCTCTCTCTCTCTCTCTCTCTCTGTGCATGTGTATGCGCTTGAGAGAAAGAGAGATAAGAGAGAAAGAGAGAGAGAGGCAGACAGATAAATAGATACAGAGGCACAGACAGATGGGCTGACGAAGAGACAGAGAGATAGAGAGAAAGAGAGAGACAGAGACAAAGAGAGATGGAAAGAGACAGAGAGACACACAGGGACAGAAAGAGAGAAAGACAAAGAGAGAGAGAGACAGAGAGATAGAGAGACAGACAGACAGACAGACAGGTAGACAGACAGGCAGCTAGACAGACAAATAGACAGACAGACAGACAGAGAGGGCAAACAGAGAGGGAGACACAGACACAGACAGACAGACAAACAGACAGACAGGTACAGGGAAAGAGAAAGTTGGTCACAGAATCACAGCGAGGGACACAGACAGACCTGGACGCAGTTAGAGCATTATGGCTGAGTTGCGTTGGGGTGAATGAAAGTAGTGGGAGGTGAAAGAGTGGGGCGGGGGAAGGGGGCGGGGGGCGGGGGGGGGGAGAGGGGAGGATGGGGAGGCTGTGGTAAAACCTGCAGTTGTGTGGGGAGGTTGAGGAGAAGAAGACCTGAAGAACAAAGACCACTTTTTGCTACGGTAATGTCAGAGACAGTCCACTCTCCCTCTGCGCAGACCTGATGCAGGGGACAAAGCCCTTCAGTTGTGTGCAGGTGGTGTCAGCACTGACAATAGACATTGTGCCAGCACATTATGGAACCGCCAGCTATCCGCTGCTGAACATTCACAGACTCCCATCTCCTCCTCCCCACTTCCCCACCCACCCCAAGCCCTCTGTGGTAAAAGAATCTCCCCCCGTCCCTCCCCCCCCTCCCTGCCTCCCCTCCACCCTCTCCACCTTGGTCTGATCTGACCTCTGTAACCATGGATGCAGAAGACATGACAATAATTACGGGTGCCATACAGATCTGTGGGGTTTGTGTCTGGGTTGAGATGATTTAGGGTAGATGGACAAGAACTTCCTTGATGGATGGCGAGAGAGAGAGAGAGAGAGAGAGAGAGAGAGAGAGAGAGAGGGGGGGAGAGAGAGAGAGAGAGAGAGGAGAGAGAGAGAGAGAGACAGACAGACAGACAGACAGACAGACAGAGAAGGGTTAAGGACTAGGCTCGAAGTCGGGTGACAGACAGACTGACAGACAACAGATTAGGGACAGACAAAAGCCACAGCATCGCACGTGATACTGGCAAATGACTTTAAAGATAAAAACGATGGTGATAAGACTGGTAAACAAAATGAAGACTGAACGAAAGAAAGAAAGAAAATAAGAAAGAAAGAAAAAAGAGAGAAAAAAGAAGAAAGAAAAGAAAAAGAAAAAAGAAAAAAAAAAGAAAGAAAAGAAGGAAGGAAGAAAGAAAGAAAGAAAGAAAGGAAGAAAGACAGACAGGCAGAAAGAAAGAAAAGAAAACAATAAATGCTGAAAACACCCAGGTCACAGGAAAGAACATCTACGACTCAAACAGAAAGGGAATTAATGTCAAAAATCTAACTCACCTGCATAACCAAACCAAACCAAGACAAAACAAAATCCACGACAAGGGGTGGCGATCCGCATTTGGCACACAACTCACTAGAATCAGCACCCACAGTCGGTACCTCATACACATACTCATCCACTTCTTTCCCACCTCCGTTCCCATACCCCACCCCCACCCCCCCCCACCCCCCCCCCCCCCCGACAACTTGCCTCAGCCACCCCTGTTGATGATTCTGCCCCCCTACCCCGAACCCTGCCCCCCCCCCCCCCCCACGCCCACTCCCAGCCTCTTCCCACCTTTCCCCAACCCCTTCCCCACTGCCATCTCAACAGACCTTATGCGCGCGCGCGCGAATGTGTGTGTGTGTGTGTGTGTGTGTGTGTGTGTGTGTGTGTGGTGTGTGTGTGTGTGTGTGTGTGTGTGTGGTGAGAGAGAGAGAGAGAGAGAGAGAGAGAGAGAGAGAGAGAGAGAGAGGTTTAGTAGATTTCCAAGCCAAAAGATCCTGGATGTTATCTGGCTTGAAACGTCTTCGGTCAAATACTATGACACTCCTTTCCCTTTACCATCACCACCCACCTCAACCATCACAACCATCATCCCCATTCCTCCCTCTCCTGTACTCTTGGCTTGAAACATCCATCCACTGTCAAAACCTAAGACACCCCCACTCTCTCTCTCTCTCCCCTTTACCATCACACCCACCTCAACCATCATCCCCGTTCCTCTCCTGTACTTCTCAGCTCACCACCACCGTCCTCCCTCCCCCTCTCCCCTAACTTGCCTATACCTCCCCCTCCCCCCTCCCTCCCTCCCTTCCTCCCTTCCTTCCTTCCTTCCTTCCTGTCTTTCTGTCTTGCTGTTCTGTCTGACGCTGTTTAGCTGTGTGACTGAATAGAGACCTCAGTTGGGTCCTGCCGCCCGTCCGAAACTTGAGAGCGAAGAGTGAGAAGGAAGCCGTGGAGGAATGAAACACCGAGACCCCGAGCGAACAATGGTCAGGGGTTTAGGGGTTGAACCTCCTCCTCCTCCTTTTTCTTCCCCCCCCCCCCTTTTTTTTCCACCCTTCCTCTCCGACTCCGATTGTCGTATGTAAAGTGAGGATTGTTGAGAGAGTTTTCTCTTTTTTTTTCAGTTCTGGGCTTGGGATTGGATTTAGGAAGAGGCTTGGTATAAGTTGCACGTGGTGTCAGTTCCACCCCC
>CM065732.1:27804421-27814421 GCA_033310375.1 Conus canariensis
CTGTTGGTTTGTATGTGTGTATGCCTGTAAGCAAGACCCGAAAACAAAAACATGCTGAATCGATTGTAACAGCGCTAGAAAGAAAGAAGGACTGTGGTTGAAAAAAGAAAAAAAAAGAAAAGTGCAGAACAGAATCCGTTTAGTCTTGGCTGGGGTCTTCGCTCTCCTGGCTGACCTAGTTTTCTACTCACTCTCTCTCTCTCTTTTCTCTCTCTCTCTCTCTCTCTCTCTCTCTCTCTCTCTCTCTCTCAGGTATTTTCCTACCTCCTCTCCCTCTCCTTTACCTTCTCACTTCTATTTGTTTCTCAAGTTTTTTTTTTTTTACCATTCCCCTACTTCCCTTTTTTGTTTTTTACAAACCCAACTTTTTCTACCTTTGATAATAATTCTCACTTTTTCCTACAATACTCTTCCTTTTACTACTGCGATGAGTCAGCAAAAAGTTCTCCACTCCCTTAGACAAAGTCAGCGTGCTTTTTTTTCTCTAATGTCGGGGATTAGTTATCTTGGATCCTTCGAACATTCGAGTGTTGGAACTCCGATACCACATGTTTGGGTACCCCAGCTCAGATGTTGAGATAGATATGTGGCCAAATTGGGAGTAATTCCCATATCGGGGAGGGGAGGGGGAGGGGGCACTGACAAGCAGATGTCACTCGTTTAGGCAAATTCAGTTTTTTTTTGTTCTGTAATGTCGGGAATTAGTTATCTTGGATCCATCGATCCTTCAAGTGTTGGAAATCCAATATCACATGTTTGGGTATGCTAACTCAGATGTTGAGGTATGAGGGCGAATTGGGAGTAATTCGCATTTCGGAATGCGGAGGGGGGGGGGGGGGGGTACTAACAAGCTGATGTCAAGCTTGTGTTCCTAGAAGAGGAAGATGTCTCACCTCCATCAACGGCTATCCATAGCGTGGAACATAAAGTGTGGAAAAGTGTCGTGGGATCCGACCAGGACTATTAAGCCTGGACGTTGGTGGCAGTCTGCAGACCGCTCTCGAGAATCGTTCATGCTCATTGAACCTCGAGGGTGCACAACTTCGGGAAGCCTTTAACGTATAAGATGATTTGTACCTTACAGGCAGTGGTTCAAAGTGAATGCTTGGGGCATTGGGTCTTGTGGAAAGGCCTGAGCTGCTGGCACAATGGATAGTGTAGAGGAACGGAACACGACTTAGAATGAGGAGTTAGGCATAAACCACACGGTATCCAACTCTTCCGTGTGCGTGTGTATGGGTGCACCATTGATTACAAAGGCTGAACCAAAATAAGTCATTGGTTAGATTTTTACAGCTGTTTGTGTGAGCGTTTGTGATACGTATGGATTGTATGACCTGTTATTTTACTGTCTGAACCGGAATGAATGCCCCCCCCCCCCTCCCCTTTTATATCCTGGTTTACCTGGTTTGGATTCTTTCTACAGACCCGTATAAGCATACCGTAGAGAAGCTGACGAAGCCTGCGAGTTCTGTCCAGTGCTTGGCCAGTCTTCACGTTGCCCATGCGGTACAGCCCCAATGACAGCGGAACACTTCCTGCAGGACTGTCCCACACATGAAAAGCTGAGGGAGAGACCTGGCCTGCCAACACACCGATGAGGGAAAAGCTTTATGGATCACTGGAGGGCCTCCGCCGTACAGCAGCCTTCGTCAGTGCCTCTGGGGTTCCTGTCTGAGTGAACGAAGAAGAAGAAGACGAAGAAGAAGAAGAAGAAGTCTAGTGCCACACGTGCTCTTTGTCGGCTTTGGAATTTCAGAAGCATGCACTGGACGCTGATGCCCAAGGGTAGTGTAAGTAGTCACAGCACGAGAGATGAAAAAGAAACGATGTCACATTCACGATCCAGCGTTCCTTTTCGCGACACGTGACTCCGGTGGAAACTGACAGTCACGATTCGTCTGTAGTTCACTTGTAGATCTCTTTACCCGATGTGACATCTCTGAAGCTCCGTTCTGCACATACTCGTGTCTAATAAAGTCCCTTTCAGACCATCACATCTTAAAAACAAACAAACAAATAAACAAGCAAACTAAACCTTCACGACGTTCACGACGTGCCGGACGTTACAACACAGGCTCTTTATTTCCCAAATTTGAGTAGAGTGCCGTAATTTCCACTGACGAGGCTAACAATCTCGGTACTGGAACATATCAGCGGGTTTATTCCTTCATCTTGTTTTCTTTTCTGTTTTTTCTTTCTCCTTATCCCCCCCCCCCCCCCCGCCCTGCATTTCTTTCATTTTGTTGTCTGAATTACAACTATGGCGGATATTGCCGACGAGTTCAGCGAATTGAGACTCCCCTCCCGCTGGACGTGTACACTGATACATGACGCAATTCGGTGTCCAATATAAAATGCTTCCCTTCTAAGGTTGTCCCCACGGACGTCATTTCAAGAAAGATCGTCGAGAACTATCCCTTTCAGCATTTCATATAATTCTAGAAGCTGGCTTCTGTTAACCCGTCAACTCCCCCCCCCTCTCCCATCACCCCCCCCTCTCTCTCTCTCTCTTTCTCTGTCTCTGTCTCTCTCTCTCCATCTCTGCCTGTCTGTCCGTCTGTCCGTCTGTCCGTCTCTCTCTCTCTCTCTCTCTCTCTCTCTCTCTCATACAGACAGCTAGACAGACAGACAGACAGATAGATAGATAGATAGAGACAGAGAGACAGACAGATAGATAGATTGAGATAGATATACAGGCAGATAGATAGGTAGATAGATAGATAGGCAGATAGATAGATAGATAAAAAGACAGATAGATCTATCTCAACACAATAACGCACCCCATCTCCATGCCGATAATGGCTGCTATAGACTCGAGTGGAACTGGCACCAGATGGTCAGTGCTATGATGCCAAACCAGTCGGGAAACAGCGTGGAATTGAGTGAATTACATTTCTTTTAGAATAGCAGCCAGCAGCAGCAGCAGCAGCAGCAGCAGCAGCAGCAGCAGCAGTAGTAGTAGTAGTAGTGGTAGTAGTAGTAGCAGCAGCAGCAGCAACAGCAGTACTAGTAGTAGTATAGTAAAGTAGTAGCCGTAATGGTGGTGGTGGTACTAGTGGTAGTAGTAGTAGAGGCAGCAGCAGCAGCAGTGGTAGTAGCGCTAGAAGTAGTAATAGTTGTAGTTGTAACAATCACAGTAGTAGTAGTAGTAGTAGTAGTAGTAGTAGTAGCAGTAGTAGCGGTCGCAGTAGTAGTAGCGGTCGTAGTAGCAGTAGAAGTTGTAGTTATAGTGTTTAGTAGTAGTAGTAGTAGTAGTAGTAGTAGTAGTAGCAGCAGCAGCAGCAGCAGCAGTAGCAGTAGAGTAGTCGTAGTAGTAGTAGGAGTAGTAGTAGTAGTAGTAGGAGGAGGAGGAGTAGGAGTAGTCATAGTAGTAGTGATAGTAGTAGTAGCAGCGGCAGCAGTAGCAGCAGCAGCAGCAGCAGTAGTAGTAGTAGAAGTAATGGTAGTAGTGGTAATAGTAGTAATAGTGGTTGTAATAGCAATTCCAATAGTAGCAGCAGCAGCAGCAGCAGCAGCAGCAGCAGTAGTAGTAGTAGTAGAAGTAATGGTAGTAGTGGTAATAGTAGTAATAGTGGTTGTAATAGCAATTCCAATAGTAGTAATAGCAGCAGCAGCAAGCAGCAGCAGCAGCAGCAGCAGCAGCGCAGCGAGTAGTAGTAGTAGTAGTAGTAGTAGTAGTAGTAGTAGTCAGCAGCAGCAGCAGTAGTAATAATAGTAATCGTAGTAACAACAACAACAGTAGCAATAGTAGCAGTGTTAGCAGTAGATACAGATGTCAGACTATAGTTTAGCTATTAAGGATTTGTCAAAGTAGCAGTAGTATTCAGTTATGTTCAGTTCATGCTGTTCATAGCTCATCCGACCGCTGGGCCTATATCGAAACATATCAAAATCGATTCCATGACATGAACAGCAGCAGAAGTAGAAGTTGGGTACCAGAGGCATCAGCAGAAACAACAAATCAACAGCCGCAGCAGCAGCAGCAGCTGTAGCAGCTGTAGCAGCAGTTGCATCATGTGTAGCATTAGCAGAAGAAACAGCAAGTATCAGCAACAGAAGTAGCAGAAGTAGTTATTGTTGCTGTTGCAGTCACGACAGTGTTATTAGTACAGAGAAAACAGCCGCCCTATAATAATAAACACACCCAACAAACCCTCCAAAAATACTCCGGAGGGGGACAACATTCATTGCAGGGGGGGGGGGGGGGGGGCGGGGGGAAGCCTCTCCCATCGCCGAACACCTCCAGCATCCCACCAAGCGGGGATTTCAAGCGCTGCTCCACGCATCAGCCCTACAATGCTTCAACCCGAGCGTTTCTCCACGCCGCTATACAGCGCCAATAGCGGGGACCCGAACGGCCCAGTTAGCTCACACAATGCCTCTGTCATCGCCCGCCAAAATGGCCGTCAATTCACTCGCCGTGAAATCATAAAACAGAACGTAAAACACGAACCAACAGCCTGGGAAGCTTAGAGAATAGCTAGCTAGGTGACAGGGATGGTGAGAGTGAAAAGGGAGGCACAGATTTGGACAGTTCTGAACGTCAGGAAGAGAGAAAGCTGCCTTATATATTTAATACTTTATTATTGTCCGCTAACAGCAAAAAAAAAAAAAAATTAAATATGACAGATGGCAGCATCAGCGATCAAAACAACGGCAGAATTACAGAATGGATAAGTGAGTTAGGGATGAAATTTTAATTTGTAACACATTCGCCAAAATGTGAATGCATTAACTTAAACATAGTACATGAAAACTGAAGAAGACATGGTATGATTCAGATGCAATGCATCAACGCTGGTCCTTTTTTTTCTCCGTTGTATGCATTTTAGTGTGTTTATTGAATTATAAAGTATTGTATAACATCATATTCTACTGTACTGAATTGCACTGAATAGCACTGTACTGTGTTGTTTTTAATGAACTGTATTATACTACATTGTAATTTATTGTGCAGTAGAGGATTACTGGAATAATTGTGCAGTAGAGGATTACTGGAATAAATAGCTTAGAGCTTAGAGCCACTCTAAATTAACTCAGTAAATACAAGCAACACCAAAGATGCTTTACTTAAAGAAAATTACAAGAAAATCTAATTTTTGAATGTACAAGTTTATACAGTCAAATCAAGACCACTTAATCACTAACCCCCTCTTCCCCGCCCCACCTTCCATCCCCCCCTCCCCTTCCCCGTCCCATCCTTCTGAAATTCCAGCGGGTCCTCTTTTTTTTTTTTTTCTTTCTCGTCTTCCACTACTGACAGGTGGCACTATTCTCCTGCATTCAGTTCCTTCAGAGGTATTCCAAGAACCAGCAGTCCAGAGGGAACCATTAGTATCAGGTCGTCAAGAGGAAACCCAGCACAGTAGACACTGCGCTGCTGCTGGTGGATCACTCCGCGTGGAGTTCCAGTGGTGCGACTTCTACTCCAACAGACGAAGGTCACTGAGTACTGAACCTACAGGTGATGAAAATAACTGCATAGTCGCGGAGCCAGCGTGGATGAGCGTCCTTCCCCGGAGGGTGCCACTATGTCTGTCCAGCGCGCATACGCACATGTGCACAGGCACTGCGTACACACACACACACACGCACACACACACACACACACACACACACACACACACACACACACACACACACACACAACGGGCCAGTGCACGTGTACACTCACCGCACACACATACAAGGACAATAATAGCATAGGCAATGTTAGATAGGTACCCAAGGTCTTACAAGCGCGTTGGGCTAATGCGTAGGTCAGACACCTCCTAAGTTGTAGCCATGAG
Organism: Conus canariensis; assembly: GCA_033310375.1. Classification (NCBI taxonomy): domain Eukaryota; kingdom Metazoa; phylum Mollusca; class Gastropoda; order Neogastropoda; family Conidae; genus Conus; species Conus canariensis. The sequence continues at coordinate 27,810,214 of CM065732.1, forward strand.
ACCATCTTCTTACATTCTCTCATCCTAGTCATTAATTCATTTGCCCATCAGCCTTATAAATCGTGTACAGTGTGCTCTCTAAACTTAGCAGATGTGGTGTATGGTATGTGGACGAGTCCGCACGCAGGGACACCTCCTTGATGACAATGAAACTGAAATTGCCCACCAACAGGTACCATCACCTTCATGATAACGAAGATTTTGACACGGATTTACCACAGGAGTTGACTATAGAAATGAAACCGAAGCGGATGTCATCGCAACAGCATCGCATGAAAGGACATATTCTTTGAGACCTTTGATCTTAGTGACGTTTCATCAAGATCTCTCCTTTCTGCTGCTGATGACAGGATTCTCGGCATACCAGCATTCTACAGAGAAAAGTCATGGGGGAAGAGCTCTCAGCATTTCTGCTGCATAACTCTGGAACTCACTAAACATCTCCGTCATCCACAGTCCGTCACTGTCATCTTTCAGAACTGATCTGAAAACATTTTTCTTTTCAGTCTATTTCCCGGATGTTCTCCTTGTTTACGGGACATCTTGTGTGTGTGTGTGTGTGTGTGTGTGTGTGTGTGTGTGTGTGTGTGTGTGTGTGTGTGTGTGTGTGTGTGTGTGTGTGTGTGTGGTGTGGTTGTGTGTGTGTGTGTGAGTGTGTGTGTGTGTGTGTGTGTGCGTGCGTGCGTGCGTGCGTGCGTGCGTGCGTGCGTTCGGACGTGCGTGCGTGTGTGCGTGCGTGTGTGTATGTGTGTGTTGAGTTGTGTACATGTGTGAGTGCGTGCGTGCGCGCGCGCGCGCGCGCGTGTGTGTATGTGTGTGTGTGTGTGTGTGTGTGTGTGTGTGTGTGCGAGTGTGTGTGTGTGTGTGTGTGTGTGTGTGTGTGTGTGTGTGTGTGTGTGTGTGTGTGGTGTGTGTGTGAGTGATCACGTCTTTGCATTTTTTCATACACTGTCAGACGGATCTTTCGAGTGTTTATCTACAATTTATATGCCCATTACAATGGCGAAATCTGAGAGAGGAGAGAGAGAGAGAGAGAGAGAGAGAGAGAGAGAGAGAGGAGAGAGAGAGAGAGAGAGAGAGAGAGAGAAGAGAGAGAGAGTCACAGCAAAACTTCCTGCTAAGATGATATGGCAAATACAAAAAAAAATGATAAGAATGAAAACGAAAAACTAAAAAAGACATCACAAGAGAAGGTGAAATTAGCAGAGAGAGGAGAGAGAGAGAGGAGAGAGAGAGAGAGAGAGAGAGAGAGAGAAGAGAGAGAGAGAGAGGAGAATAGCAGAAGAAAAAAGTCCACAAAACGTTCGATTACATTGCTCTCTCTCTCTCTCTCTCTCTCTCTCTCTCTCTCTCTCTCTCTCTCTCTCTCTCTCTCTCTCTCTCTCTCTCTGTGTCCATAGATGTCCAGCTAGCAGAACGAACCGCGGTGCTTATCTCAGAGAGTTATCTCCCTTGAACTTCTTTCGCTTCCCATTGACAGGGAGGCGAGCTTTCGCCGATCTGTGGCACGGCTATTCATCTGTCATTCCCAGGGTTTATTTTCATTTTATCCTTTGTTTGCCGAAAAAAAAAAAAAAACGACAGGTCAATTGGACTGAACAGCGCGCATGCGTGGGTTTCGTTTGTTATTCAGTGGTTCGTTTGAGAGTCCCCGCGCCATTCTGTCGATATGTTTTCATGAACATTTTTCTCCCATTAGCTCCCTCTATATGCTCCCCCCCCTTCCCCACCCACATGTTTTCTGTTTCACTGGCACGTTACTTAATATATAAATCATAGAATCGTTATTTATGGATGTTTTAGTCAAATAAATCATAGATAGGTGATATTTGTTTTGTATTTTGTTTGTTTGTTTGTTTTTGCCATACATTCATCGCTAGTTTCCAGGTCGTCTTATCTAGCCAAGTCATAGATGTTTTCTGTGGGTGTTCTACGAACAAAACAAATCATGGGCAATGTTGTGGGTGTTTTGCCCTCATGAATCATATGTATTTTGCCTTTACCAATCATTCTCGCTTTCCAATGTCCTTTTATCCTCAAAGATTATGGACATTCGACATAGTTAAGAGCATTTTCCATGGGTATTTTAACTGCATGAACCACGGGTATTTTCCACGGATATTTTGCCTGTACAAATGACGGGTATTTGACATGAACATTTCATTTACATTAATCATGGACATATTTTCTGCTGGCAGATTTAATTACAGATATCACGGTCATTTTCCACGGTTACTTTTACCCATATCATACTTTCTTCTTCTTCTTCTTCTTCTTCTTCTTCTTCTTCTTCTTCTTCTTCTTCGAGCGTGTTCACCTAAACAAGTCACTAACACTCTTCTCGTGGAAATGTTTGTATTAAGATTTCCAGCTGTCAAAGGTCTATTATGAGGCCATTCCTGAGGTCAGAAGAATAGTCTCTGTCAGGAGATTTTTTTCTCAACAACATGCAATGAGTCCTTGAGTATGTCCTTCGTTATCTCCAACACGGACTAAATCGCACTTCCATGGTTTTGCTGGCATCCCTCTTAAATATACTGAGGACATTCAAATGACGATTAACAGCGCAGCGCGAAAGCGAGGCGACATCATTCCTAACCCTGAGAAGCTTCACTGGCTGCCTGTATTTGTAAGAATGGAGGACAACATTGCCTCTGCTTGTAACATTCTTTCTGTTCTCCACCTGTCGCTCGAAGAGGACTTGGTCAGGTTCTCACTTCACCTCAGTCCCCTCCCTTCCTCCCCCTTCTCCCCTTCGCCCCGTTCGTCTGGTGATATCCATTATTTTTTCGCCTTCCTGACAGACGCAAAACGCTGAAGGAGCAACGTGCTTTTATATTGGCCTTGTCATCCGGAACAATCTCCCTCCAAATGTGTAGTCTCTGTCACTATTCAAAACTGTACTTAACGGCTACCTCTTTAGTTGCTACTAAGACTGGTTCTTCCTGCCGTGAACCTCTGTCTGTCTGTCTGTCTGGTCTTTCTGTCTTTCTGAACGTGCGTGCGTGCGTGCGTGTGTGCATGCATGTGTGTGTTGTGTGTGTGTGTGTGTGTGTGTGTGTGTGTGTGTGTGTGTGTGTGTGTGTGAGCGCACGTGCATTCTCGTTCCTGTGTGTGTGCGTCGCCAGGTGTTTGTCCGTGTGATTTACTCTACTACCACTTTTGGCTGCCTGCATTCTTTTTATGTCACAGCTCTCAAATATTCCCTTTGTTTATTTGTAAAAGGCTCTAAGACTTATTTGAGATAGGGGCCTCTAAATACCCCATAGTATCATTATCATTATTACAGTTACTGCTGTTTGCCAAGACTAATCTGCGGTATTTCTCCAAGAATATATTTCCTTACACGAATATTAGATATTTCACCTATGGATGTTTTTTGCCTTTTACAACTTACAGACTGGGTTTTTTTTTTCTTATCAGACGGGCATTTTATCCACACAATGATATTGTTCTTTTTCACCATGAAAACTTTGACTACATAAATTATTAAAGCTTTTGGCCTTTTTTGTCTTCAACCACACGGTGTTTTTTTTTTTTTCAATGAACATTTTACCTGAACAATTGATGAGCAAGCTACGTCTTGGTATGTTACTTACAGACGAAATTCATCAACATCTATGTTTTTTCAGCAAGCACAATTACCTATACCATGATTAACTTATTGAAACTCAGCTTTGCGTACATAAACCATGCAAATTGTTTTTCCAATATTTTTTTCTTTTTTTTTTTTGTTTTTTTTTTTGTTTTCTTGTTGCTATTGTTGGAAGTGGAAGTGGTGGTGGTGGTGGTGGTGGTGATATGGTGTTGTTACCGTCAACCCCAGACCTACACCCACTCCTTTACCCATCCCCAACCCTGCCCCATCCCCACCTTACTCCAACTCCCCCCTTCCTTCCATCCACACGATCTGGCATCGAGAGTTGTTCAGACCTAGGTGTGAATCAGGGTCTGGTGGTCCTGTCTCCTTTTGTACCGTGCGGCGGCGGGCTCAGCGGTATCGATCGGCCGGTGGTCGGCGTCACTCTGTGGAGAGAGAGAGAGAGAGAGAGAGAGAGAGAGAGAGAGAGAGAGGCCGAGCGGCCGGCTGTGTGTGTGTGTGTGTGTGTGTGTGTGTGTGTGTGTGTGTGTGTGTGTGTGTGTGTGTGATTCTCCGTTCGATAACCGCCGCTGTCCGGAGTTCCTCTATTGTCCACCCGCCGTGTTGG
>CM065732.1:27819421-27829421 GCA_033310375.1 Conus canariensis
GTGTGTGTGAGAGAGAGAGAGAGAGAGAGAGAGAGAGAGATGTGTGTGTGTGTGTGTGTGTGTGTGTGTGTGTGTGTGTAAAACATGGTGGGGGGGGGGAGGACAATTTCCGGTTGGACTGTTGTGCATTTTTAAGATTTACTTTTGAAGTACTTTGGGTCTTTTTTGTCTATACGTATTTATTCGTGGTATATCTAAATCATTTATGATTGTTTTATTTTTATTCATTTGTTCACGTGCTATTTAGTCACGGTGATGGATGTGTATTTGTTGGGGGAAGGGGGGGGGGGTGGGAGGGCGGGAATCAGGGCTCGGAAAGTGAGGGTGGGACGGGTTTCGTAATTGCTCGTTAGAACTCAGTCGTGCTTTGTTTGCTATAATTTCTACATAAAAAATGGACTCTAGACAATCTCAATTCACTCTTGAAACACTCAAAAGCATTGCACCCGTTTGAACTGCCTCGCAGGTCAAGGACAAACAGACATCTGTGGATATCGCAACACGGGTTCCTGACAAGAAAAGAAACCTGATGATGCCAGGGCATTTCAAACATTCACACAGAAAGTGTACAACGCCGTCCACTGACCACAATATCATGGAAAACACACGACAGGACTCACTGACCAGTTGCCACTGTAGAGATGACACGGTTCCACACACTGACAATAGAGCCATGGAAAAACACGACACTATGCTCTGACCATAGAATCGCAGAAAAAGACACAACACTATACAATGACCACGACACCTTGGGAAACACAGCAACACTACACACTGACCACAGCACTGTGGAAAACACACAACACTACACACTGACCACAGCACTTTGATCTAATATCACGAATAGTGGATAGACGTTAAATGAAAGACACACACTATAGAAAACACACATCACTACACACTGACCACACAGCACCGTGGGAAGCACACAACACTACACACTTACCACATCACTGTGGAAAACATACAATACTACACACTGACCACAGCACAGTGGAAAACACACAACACTACACACTGACCACAGCACCATGGGAAACACACAACACTACACACTGACCACAGCACCATGGGAAACACACAACACTACACACTGACCACAGCACCATGGGAAACACACAACACTACACACTGACCACACATACACCATGGAAAACACACAACACTACACACTGACCACAGCACTGTGGAAAACACACAACACTACACACTGACCACAGCACTGTGGGAAACACACAACACTACACACTGACAACACATACACCATGGGAAACACACAACACTACACACTGACCACAGCACTGTGGAAAACACACAACATTACACACTGACCACAGCACTGTGGGAAACACACAACACTACACACTGAGCACACAGCACCATGGGAAACACACAACATTACACACTGAGCACAGCACCGTGGGAAACACACAACACTACACACCGACTACACAGCCCCATGAGAAACACACAAAACTACACACTGACCACAGAACAATGGGGAGCACATAACACGACACACTAACAAAGGCACCATGAAAAACACACAACACAACACATCGACCACAACACCATGGGAGACACACAACATTAACATTGACTATAGTACCGTGGAAAAAACACAACATTACATATTGACCATAGCACCACGGAAAACACACGACAGTACACATCGATCATAGGACCATGGAAAACACACAGCACTGCACACTGACCACAGCAAAAAAAAAAAAAAGGGGGGGGGGGGAACACACGACATTACTCACTGACCACAGCACCATGAGAAACACACAGCACTACACACTGTCCACATAGCACCAAGGAAAAGACACGACACTACAAACTGACCACATAGATTCATAAAAAAACACACGACACTACACACACACACACACACACACACACACACACACACACACACACACACACACACACACACACACTGACCATTGAAGCCGAGTGAAGCACCTTGTACGATCCCCTCCCACTCACAGCCAAACAGCCACAGTATCGAGCTAGCAGGGAGCATCATGGTTGTGTCATGACAACCCACAATATTTTCATTAAACCACAACCTGAAGTAACGATGATGATGTAAATCCGTGTCATCACGTCACTGAATGTGCGCTGGGTGAGATAAGATCTCAGACTGGGGATTGATCACAATGACGTCAGCTAGGGAGCATTATGCAAAATAACATCACAGTTTGGGATCGTATCCGTGACTTCACGCCTCCAAAGAAGAATTGTGTCAAAATCACTGTCACCTGGTGGAAATCGCGCGGGAACCAATGTCACCAGAGCAGGACTACGTAAAAATCACTGTCACCAAATATCGATGACGAAGAATTACTGTTATCACATGACAGTAACGTAAAATTACTGTCACCACATGACGATGACGTAATAATCACTGTCACCAAATATCGATGACGAAGAATTGCTGTTATCACATGACAGTAACGTAAAATTACTGTCACCACATGACGATGACGTAAAAATCATTGTCAATAAATGAGCAATGAAAAAAATCACTTTCACAACCTGAGGATGACGTAACGACCACTGTCACCAAATCAGGATGACGTAAAAAGTCACCCTCACAAAATGAGGATTACACTAAAATCACTCACCAAATGAGAATTTTTTTTTTTTATCACTATCGGCAAACGTACATCACATTATAAAAAAATCACTGCCAACAAATGAAATGTACGTAAAAATCAAATGACCAAATGAGGATGACATAAAACCACGAGTCACCACATGAGAATGACGTAAGAACTCGCTATCATCACCGCAATAGAGATTACGCCCTCGTGAAATCGCTATGTTCACCACTGAAGGCAGAGAAGCAGAGAGAGAGATGAGAGAGAGAGAGACAGAAGGAGAGAAGGAGAGAGAGAAGCGACGGGCTGAGAGGCTTGGGCTGAGTTAGTGTTGAGGCCGACTAGGGGAAGCTCCCTCTTTCTAGATCCACAGGGAGGACGGCCCGTGCTATGTCGCCGTTTGCATGACTGTGCAAAGAGCGTTATTCAGACGGCCACCCGTCTTTTCACCGGAACACAATGCCCACGGAAAGAGGAGTAGCGAACAGGACTATTGTGCCTCTCCGCCCGATCCACGCCGCCACCAACAGAAAAATCCAGGCGCCTTTTCACTCCCTCCCTGTCCTCCTCTCTTCTCGCTCCCCACCCCCCAACCCCATCCCACCCTGCCCTCTCTCTCTCTCTCTCTCTCTCTCTCTCTCTCTCCTTTCTTTTGAGTCCTCCAGTCAGTATCACTCGCGCGTTTGCGCTTCCATTGGAAGGGGGGTGGGGGTGGGGTGGGGGTGGGAGAAAGCACCAGCCGGGTCCTATTGTGCCCGAGAAGAATGCCCTCTCTTCTTTAAAAGTCAGTTGACAGAGCAGGAGAGAAGGGGCTCCCTTTCACCGCCCGACAATGAAGCGTGTTTCTAAATATGTTGTACATATCGCAAATGAACTAAGCTGGCGCCCGGGCCCCGCTTTTCTTTTTCTGTCTTTCTTTCTTTCTTTTTTTTTTCTTTTTGGCTTTCTTCTTCCTTTTCCTGCTTTTTTTTCTTTCTTTCTTGGTTGCTTTTCTCCCTGTCACATGTTCTTTCTCTGCCCCCCTCTCCCCCCTCTCTCTCCTTCTGTGTGTGTGTGTGTGTGTGTGTGTGTGTGTGTGTGTGTGTGTGTGTGTGGCGCGCGCGTGTGTGTCTGTCTGTCTGTCTATCTGTCTGTCTGTCTGTCTGTCTCTGTCTCTATCTCTGTTTCTGTCTCTCTCTCTCTCTGTCCCTGTTTCTGTTTCTGTTTGTCTGTCTGTCTGTCTGTCTGTCTGTCTCTCTCTCTCTCTCTCTCTTTTCTCTCTCTCTCTCCCTGTCTGTCTGTCTGTCTGTTGTCTCTTTCTTTCTCTCTCTGCGGCTCTTTTCTCTGTCTGTCTGTCTGTCTGTGTGTCTGTCTCTTTGCCTGTGTGTCTATGTGTCTGTCTGTCTCTGTCTTTCTCTCGGTGTTGGTCTCTCTCTCTCTCTCTCTCTCTCTCTCTCTCTCTCTCTCTCCCTTCTCTCTATCTTCACCCCCCTTCTCTCCCCCTCCCCTGCACCTCTCCTCTCCTCTTTCTCCCTCCCTCCCTCCCCCTCTCATCTCTTCTCCCCCTCCCCCCTCCTCTTTCTCTCGCTCTCCCAAGTGCCCCTACGGAAAATGGGCGTATAATAGCGGGAAGAAGTCAATAGAATGACAGTTTCTCCGCAATCCGTGGCGCGTCGGTACGTTAGCATGTGAAAGCGGTATGACAGCGGAAATCGCCCCACAGACAGACAAGAGGCGACCAGAAAAAGGCCTTTTGAATGCCTGACTGGCTGACGTGACCTACGAGCGACAGCTAGGCTACACTTAGCCAGCCTCCCCGGGGATGGTATGACAAAGATTGGCAAGGACTCGGGACCGCTTGTTGGTGGTGTTGTTGTTGTGTGTGTGGTGGTGGCGGTGGCTGTCACGGGATTCACTAGGCAAGGGATTTACTTTAGCTGTGCGGTGCTGAGTTTGTCCCGGGAGCTAGGTGGGGTGGGTCGGTCATTCGGTCTGGCGACGACGAAGCAAGGCTTTAAAAAGGGCTGCGCGTTGATAGAGATAGGAGGACCTTTGGGTGGGAAACTCGGAAGAATCTCCCGAGAGCTTCTGGAATGAAGGACCCAGACTCTGAACCCTAACCCTTACGAACGTTAACTACACCGTTTCCTCAAACCCCGAACCTAATCTGCGATTCTGAAATGAAGGACCCTAACTCTGAACTCTAACCCTAATCAACGCTAACTAATCCGTAGCCCCAACCCCTAACCTAACCTGACCTAACATTGACCTGATTCTAACTTTACAAAACCTTAGTATCCATAGATGGTGCTTGCGATGTGGGGGCAGTGGAGTTGTCCTCTCCTTTCTCCGTATGGAAAGGAAACGATATCCAGAAACATGAGCGCATGCGTCGACTTTGTCACGTGCAAGGCATGCGTGGGCATGGATGTACTTGCATGATTTAATGCACGTGGAGGAGCGTTATGTGGCATGTGTGGTGAAACATGTATTATCTCACCTATGTCCTGTACTAAAAAAAATTGAAAAGCAGGATATGAACTTTTGTTTGCTGTGTTGATTGTATGGCTTGTAAGCTTGACAACAGAGGTCTAGAAGCATGCTGTTTGATAATGACGGTGATAATTATAATGATAATGATGATGCTGTTTCTCTTCTGCTGTCGCTGCTGCTGCTGCTGCTGCTGCTACTGCTGTTGCTGCTGTTGTTGCTGCTGTGCTGGTCCTGCTGTTGCTGCTTCTGCTGTTGTTGCTGCTGCCGCTGATGATGATTATAACGATGAAGATGATGATGATGATGATGATGCTGATGATGATAGTGATGTGATGTATGCTGATGATAACGACGACAGTGACGATGATGAGATGATGATGATGATGATGACGACGACGACGACGACGATGACAAGGATGATGATGATGATGATTATGATGATGATGATGATCCAGTTATGAGCTGAAACTAGATGTTCATCAGAGTAGGAATAAGAATATGTGAACGACAAATGCTAGGGTGAGGAGAGATGGAGTCGGGGAAGGGAGGGGAGGCGCAGGATTGGCCGGGGCTGACGATATGCAAGAACAAGAGTGAGTGAGGGGAGTTAGGGGGGGGGGGGGGGTATGTAAGCACAAATTACTGGCACGTCTTTAGAAATGCGTTTATATGCAGAAGCAGCCAAACTGTCACACCCAGCACCACGACCACCTGAAACTTGAAAATAAATCTAACATTCACCTCAGAACACAAACTACTTATTCTTCATCTTGGTATCTGAAAAAAAATAACTGTTGAATATCGGAGGAAAGAGGGGACAGAGAAAGATATGCCCCTTGCCCCTGTCCCCCATCACCAAAGTCAGCGGGGAGGGAGGGGGGTGCGGGAAGAGGAAGGGGGGTTCAGCTGCCCCTTGGTTCTCCCCCCCCCCCCCCTTATTTCCTCCCCATTCCTATACCACTGATCGCAACATTGCACTTTCTTTCGCGACATATTCGGGGCGTCAAATCCACACCCGGGAAACAGACAACGAGAAGCGGATGAAAAACCACCACTATACTCTAAGGTTCAAGTCTTTCCATACGTGCCCATGGTGAATCGCATGTCTGGCGGTGGCGCCTCACGAGGGGGCGACAGTCATGTGCATGTGTTCTGTCTTTTAGGATCTCAAAGCTATTTGTCTTACGCATCTTCTATGTTTACTATATGTTTATTGTAACTCTGTTTTTTTGTTGTTGCATTGTTGAATATCAAATGTTTACTATTCTTTTAAACATACAAAACTAACGTCTTAATGTTGTCGAAGGTCCTGGGATATATGTGTGCAGGTTGAGTGATGTGGGTGCAGTGCAAGGTCGTTTTGTTTTAAGAGAATTGTTCATTGATTATTCCATGTACTGTCCCTTGTTGCGTGTAGTTAAACTGTTACACCTGGTCTTAATTTCTTGTTTTTGAGATAATAATAAAGTGATTTTGACTTTGACTTCGACTTTGACTGGACTTGACTTGACAAGAGCCCGTGTGGAAGGCATGAGAAGACTTCTGACTGAAGGGGCTTCCAGCCCACGCCTTTAGTTCTGTCAGTTGATGAGGCTGACCACAGAATCACCGGGAACTGACGCAGTTCATCGTTAGTATGATTGTCCGCAGACATGCTGCTGCACTGTCTTCCATCCTTAGTATGATTGTCCGCAGACATGCTGCTGTTCTGTCTCCCATCCTTAGTATGATTGTCAGCAGACATGCTGCTGTACTGTCTCCCATCCTTAGTATGATTGTCAGCAGACAAGCTGCTGTACTGTCTCCCATCCTTAGTATGATTGTCAGCAGACATGCTGCTGCACTGTCTCCCATCCTTAGTATGATTGTCCACAGACATGCTGCTGCACTGTCTCCCATCCTTAGTATGATTGTCCGCAGACATGCTGCTGTTCTGTTTCCCATCCTTAGTATGATTGTCCACAGACATGCTGCTGCACTGTCTCCCATCCTTAGTATGATTGTCCACAGACATGCTGCTGTACTGTCTCCCATCCTTAGTATGATTGTCCACAGACATGCTGCTGTACTGTCTCCCATCCTTAGTATGATTGTCCACAGACATGCTGCTGTACTGTCTCCCATCCTTAGTATGATTGTCCACAGACATGCTGCTGTACTGTCTCCCATCCTTAGTATGATTGTCCACAGACATGCTGCTGTACTATCTCCCATCCTTAGTATGATTGTCAGCAGACATGCTGCTGTACTGTCTCCCATCCTTAGTATGATTGTCAGCAGACATGCTGCTGTACTATCTCCCATCCTTAGTATGATTGTCCGCAGACATGCTGCTGCACTGTCTCCCATCCTTAGTATGATTGTCAGCAGACATGCTGCTGTTCTGTCTCCCATCCTTAGTATGATTGTCCACAGACATGCTGCTGTACTGTCTCCCATCCTTAGTATGATTGTCCACAGACAAGCTGCTGTACTGTCTCCCATCCTTAGTATGATTGTCAGCAGACATGCTGCTGCACTGTCTCCCATCCTTAGTATGATTGTCAGCAGACATGCTGCTGTACTGTCTCCCATCCTTAGTATGATTGTCCACAGACATGCTGCTGTACTGTCTCCCATCCTTAGTATGATTGTCAGCAGACATGCTGCTGTACTGTCTCCCATCCTTAGTATGATTGTCCACAGACATGCTGCTGTACTGTCTCCCATCCTTAGTATGATTGTCCGCAGACATGCTGCTGTACTGTCTCCCATCCGTCGCCTCTTCTCAAGCCTTGAAATGGCCTCCACAGTCGGCTGGTCTAGAAGCAACTTGTGATTTGTTTGCTTCTTTCGTTCGGCAAAACAATATACTTTTCTTTTAAGTTTGTTTCAGTTTCCGCCTGCAGTCCCCTCCCCTTTGAAAGCAGGCATTGTAACTCCTTCCCAGCAGCCGCGTTCTGAGTTTTCATTGTCTTGAATGTTGCTTTTGTTTGTTTGTCTTGTTGGAAGAAGACCAAGGAGATTGGAACGTGTCGTGTTTGTTTTGTGATTTTTTTTTCTCGCTCGGTGGAATAAAAGATTTTTTTTCTTACAGTTTACAAATATCATGTTAAGGCTTGAAAAGCAAACAGGAATGAAAGAAATCAGAAAGAAAGAAGGGGAGGGGGGTGGAAAGCCTGACAGAATAAAAAGGTAGGAAAGAATAGCTAGCAAGAAGAAAAAAATGAAGGACAGAAATCCAGATAAAAAAAAAATTGAAAGAAAAAAGCCAGAAATGAAAAAAGGAAAGGACGTAAGAGAGACAGAAAGAGAGCAAAAAATATGAAAGGAACCAGGAAGAAACAAAATGAAAAAAGGAAAGCCAAAAAGAAAAAAAAGGAAGCCAGAAAGAAAAAAAAAGAAAAGGAAGAGAGAAAGGCACGAAAGGTAGTCAAGTAAAAAAAAGGAAGGACAGAAAGCCAGAAAATACAGGAGAAGAAAAAGAAAGCCAGAAAATACAGGAGAAGAAAAAGAAAGCCAGAAAATGCAGGAGAAGAAAAAGAAAGACAGAAAATACAGCAGAAGAAAAAGAAAGACAGAAAATACAGCAGAAGAAAAAGAAAGACAGAAAATGCAGGAGAAGAAAAAGAAAGCCAGAAAATACAGGAGAAGAAAAAGAAAGACAGAAAATACCGGAGAAGAAAAAGAAAGACAGAAAATACAGCAGAAGAAAAAGAAAGCCAGAAAATACAGCAGAAGAAAAAGAAAGACAGAAAATACAGGAGAAGAAAAAGAAAGCCAGAAAATACAGCAGAAGCAAAAGAAAGCCAGAAAATACAGGAGAAGAAAAAGAAAGCCAGAAAATACAGGAGAGAAAAAGAAAGCCAGAAAATACTAACCGGAAGAAGAAAAGCCATGGAAAAAAAGGAAGAAAAGTAAACCATAAAGAAGGGAAGAAAAGAGAGCAAAAATAAATAAATAAATAAATAAATAAATAAATAAATAAATAAAGCAAAAAAAGCAAGAAGACAAGAACGCCAGAAAGAAAGACAAAAGCAAGAAAGAAATAAAGGGGAAAGCTAGACAGAAAGAAAGAATGAAAGAAAGCCAGGAAGAAATAAAGAAGGAAGAAAATTCAGAAGGAAAAAAAAAAGAAACAAAGCCAGAGAGAAGGGAAGGAAGGAAGAAAAATCCAGAAGGAGAAAATGAAAGAAATCTAGGAAGAAGGAAATATAAAGAAAGATAGAAGGAAAGAAAGAAGGAAGGAAAGCCAAAAAGAAAAAAAAAAAACGAAGGAAAAACAAAAAGGAAAGAAAACAGGAAGGAAGGGAAACTAGAAAAAAGGAAAGAAAGCAAAAAACAAAACAAAACAAAAAACAAAAGAAAAAAAGAAAAAAAAAAAAAAGGAATGATAAAATCGGGGTCTCGGGGAGGGGAAAAAAAGCCAGAACAAATGAAAAAAAAAAAAAAAAAAAACCGGACAGAAAAAAAAAAAAAATGGGAAGAAAGAAAGCCAGAAAGAAAGAAGAGAAAAAGAAAAGAAAAAAAAAAAAAAAGAAAAAGAAAGGAAAAGGAAGAAAGCTGGCGAAATAAAATCAAGTCAACAAAGGCCAGAAAGGAAGGAAGAAAGAGAGAAAGAAGGGGGAAAGAAAGCCGGAAGAAACAAAAGGGAAGAAAGTCACAAAGAGAGATGAAGAGAAAGACAGACAGAAGGAAAAAGGGGAGAAACGAAAGTCAGGAAAAGGGTAAGAAAACAAAAACAAAAAAAAAAAAAAAAAAAAAAAAAAAACAAACAAAAAAAAAGGACAGAAAGAAAAAAGCCTAAAGAAAAGGAAAACATAAGTCAGACAGAACGAAAGTGCAAAAACAAATAAAACCAGAAAATAAGAAGAAAAAGAAAAAAGAAATCCAGAAACAAAGAATAGGAAAGAAAAATCCTAGAGGGAAAGAGAAAGAAA
>CM065732.1:27836921-27846921 GCA_033310375.1 Conus canariensis
AGAGAGAGAGAGAGACAGAGACAGAGAGACAAAGATATAGACAGAGACAGAGAGACAGACAGAGACAGAGACAGAGAGAGAGAGAGACAGAGACAGACAGAGACAGAGACAGACAGACACACTGTCTGATAGACAGACAGACAAACAGACAGACAGTGAAAGAGACAAAAAAAAAAAGGAATGAGAAATGCATCTTTTGTGGCGAATTTTGTGTGTGACCAGAAAGAAAAGAAGATAAAGCGAAAGACACAATGCTGTCCCATTGAGCAGTAACAGCAGACCACCCATCAGCATTGTGTTCAAAGGAGAGAAGGACATGAAATGTTAACACACATTGTGATCAATGACCATACGCTATACAGAGTCACAGCAAGGCAACCGTGGGAGATTCGGTGACACACGTAGTGCTCTGTCTGTCTGTCTGTCTGTCTGTCTGTTTGTCTCTCTGTCTGTCTGTCTCCCCTCATATCCCCTCCCTCTCTCTCTCTCTCTCTCTCTTTCTCAGAAACAGTGCCCGTTGTCAATGCTTTAAGAAGTTTAATGCCTTTACTGCCGCGCTTTTTTTTCCTCTATGAACGGTATCCGTTTAATATATACATGTACAGGCAGTTTGATATATACATGTACAGACAAACACTGGTCTGAGAGAGAGAGAGAGAGAGAGAGAGAGAGAGAGGAGAGAGAGAGAGAGACAGAGAGACAGACAGACAGACAGACAGACAGACAGGCAGGCAGGCAGGCAGGCAGGCAGGCAGGCAGGCAGACAGACACAGAGAGGCAAAGAACGAGACACAGACAGACAGACATACAGACAGAGACAATGACAAAAAAGAGACAGGGAGACAGACAGTCTGTCAGACAGACGGACAGACAGACAGACAGGCAGGCAGACAGACAGTGAGAGAGACCACACAAAAAAAAAAGGAATACGAAATACATCTATTGTGCCGCATTTTGTGTGACCAGAAAAAAGAAGACAAAGAAGACAAAGAGAAAGACACAATGCTGTCCTATTGAGCAGTAACAGCAGACCACCCATCAGCATTGTGTTCAAAGGAGAGCAGGACATGAAATGTTAACACACATTGTGATCAATGACCATACGCTATACAGAGTCACAGCAAGGCAACTGTGGGAGATTCGGTGACACACGTAGTGCTCTCTGTCTGTCTTCTGTCTGTCTGTCTGTCTGTCTGTCTGTCTCTCTGTCTGTCTGTCTCCCCTCATATTCTCCTCTCTCTTTCTCTCTCTCTCTCTCTCTCTCTCTCTCTCTCTCTCTCTCTCTCTCTCTCTCAAAACAGCGCCTGTTGTCCACACTTTAAGGAGTTTCATGCCTTTACTACCGTGCTGTTTTCTTCTAAACGGTATCCGTTTCATAAAAGTAAATCAGAAGGAGATAAACAGTACCAATCGGAGACAAGACACAAACAGAAACACCATAGAGACCAAATTGCAGGTCGCAGCCATTTGAAGTACCGAAGCCGTACTTTAATCCAATACTGCAGGCAGTAGTAATACTTCATCACTCAGCTTCTCATGCAACACATTCAAGCACCACGATAGCTCAGTGGAAAGTGTCCAAGTCTTGCACAATCCTTAATACCTTCTTTGAAACCGCGCGCAAACATTCGAAGAAAAGGCCCACGCTTTTTCAAGCGTTTTACAAAGGCTTCTGCCAAAATGAAGTCCTTTTCGAACCTTTCTTCGACGGAAGCTGCAACGAAATATTTCTGGGATTCTGACTTTTCTGAAAGGTAGTATTCTAGACGTGCTTCTTTTGCTGTCGTTTGTGTTCGGGGTGCGATTGAAAAAATCTGGCAACATTGAAAGAAAAAAGGTAAAAAGATTCATTATATAAAAAAGCTCCATTTCTTCATCTGTCCTTTTCTGCTCTGTCCTCTTTCCTCCTATCATCTATCTCTCCCATTCCAATTCATTCTGTCCCCCCAAATCTCTCTCTCTCTCTCTCTCTCTCTCTCTCTCTCTCTCTCTCTCTCTCTCTCTCTCCTTCTGTCTGTCTGTCTGCCTGTCTGCCGTCTGTCTGTCCTGTCTGTCTGTCTGTCTGTCTGTCTCTCTCTCTCTCTCTTCTCTCTCTCTTCTCAATGTTGAGAACACTTCGTTGTCGTCGTCGTCGTCCTCCTCCTCCTCCTCTTCTTCTGTTTCTTTTTCATCATCTTCGTCTTCTTCAACAAATATTACCGCAATTTACCACCTTTCTGGGAATTTTGATTTTGAGAAAGCAAAGAGGGTAACGGATAAACAGAAAGGCACACACAGCTCAAGAAGAAAACATACGTTCAGGGTATGAGAATGATTGAGGACGAGAGCAGACAGACAACCTTAGGACACACAGACAGAGAGATGGGCAGTCGGAAAAGCAGATGATGAAAAGTGCCCTTCCAATGTTTTAGCTATTGAAAAGCATAGTTCAGAAACTCAATTCAAGAAGTAGCAAGAGTTTTGGAAGTGGAATATCATCACCGTTGACAGACAAATACCGTGACACCTCACTGTACAGTCGTCAAGTCTTGCAGATTTATTTTCTTCTTTCTGAGAACGCTGATACATAAGAAAGGCCTCATCGCATTCCTGCATCTTTCACCCTGTACAAAACGAATTCTATTGCAGCCTTTTTTTTTTAGGGCAGGTTGCTTTGGTGCTTTGTTAAGGAAGAATTTACTCTAGTCGTCACTCAGCCCCCCTGTCTACAGTTTATGGAACACTGTGTCTTTGCTGCCATGTCTTCCATCCAGATTTCACTTTCGTATAATTTTTTTGTACGTGTGTGGGAAACAGAGAGAGAGAGAGAGAGAGAGAGAGAGAGAGAGAGAGAGAGAGAGAGAGAGAGAGAGAGAGAGAGAGAGAGAGAGAGAGAGAGAACACACAAGCGAACACACACACATGTTCACGTTCATTCTTTCGCTCACTAAAAATCACGCAGAGAGAGAGAGAGAGAGAGAGAGAGAGAGAGAGAGAAGAGAGAGAGAGAGAGAGAGAGAGAGAGAGAGAGAGAGAGAGACAGACAGACAGACAGACAGAGAGACAGACAGACAGACAGACAGACAGACAGACAGACAGAGCATACATGCGAACATTCTCGTGTTCACCTTTATTCTTGTGCTCACTAACGTTCACACACACAGAGACAGACAGACAGATATACAGAGACAGACAGACAGACAGACAGACAGACAGACAGACAGAGAGGGAGGGAAGGTTAAAACATGTTTTTGAGGAAGAGAGAGAAATGAAAAGTGGTCGGAGGAGGATGGAGGGAGAGAGATGGACAGCGCAAAGAGAGAAACAGAGATTAAAAAAAAAATTATTACACTGGAGAAAGTGGTCAAGTACAGAAAGTTTCTTTAAATCAAATAATGCTGGCAGTCGTAAAGCTCATCTCCACGGTTGCCATGAACTATAATTAAGCAGTCACCACGACAGCTCAGTGGGAAATGTGTCCACGCTCTGCATCTGGTTTAATCACCTCTTTGTGTCCACGTCAGCCCACACAGAAAGGACCCACGCTCTGCATCTGGTTTAAACCACCTCTTTGTGTTCACGTCAGCCCACACAGAAAGGACCCACGCTCTGCATCTGGTTTAACCACCTCTTTGTGTCCACGTCAGCCCACACAGAAAGGACCCACGCTCTGCATCTGGTTTAACCACCTCTTTGTGTCCACGTCAGCCCACACAGAAAGGACCCACGCTCTGCATCTGGTTTAATCACCTCTTTGTGTCCACGTCAGTCCACACAGAAAGGACCCACGCTCTGCATCTGGTTTAATCACCTCTTTGTGTCCACGTCAGCCCTCTTTGTGTCCACGTCAGCCCACACAGAAAGGACCCACGCTCTGCATCTGGTTTAATCACCTCTTTGTGTCCACGTCAGCCCACACAGAAAGGACCCACGCTCTGCATCTGGTTTAACCACCTCTTTGTGTCCACGTCAGCCCACACAGAAAGGACACACGTCAGGGCGCTTTCACAACGGATTCTGGCCACATCAGTTTCAATGCCAAGTCGTTTTCAGGAACATTCCTTTCCAAGCCCTCTCTCTTGACAGTTTTCTTGGAATCCGAATCGCCACTGTTGCAAGAGTTTTGAGACGTGGCGGAATTTTTGTCGGTGATGTTTGTGTCCAGGTTTCTATCTGAAAAAGGCTCGTTTATGATCAGTTTTGTGATTGAAAAAAAGTAAAAAAAAAAAAAATGAACGCAATAAACAGTGTGAATTTTTTACAAAAAGGTATCCATCAGTGCATCTTTCGACTCTCTCTTTACTCTCTATTATCATGAGTTTGACCCATTCTGCCCACTGCTCTCCCTATCTCTGTCAGTCTGTCTGACTCTCTCTCTCTCTCTCTCTCTCTCTCTCTCTCTCTCTCTCTCTCAGTAAGTTCTTGCGAACCAGCCAACAATCTTTCTTGATTGAGACAGTGTACTAGTTATAAACGTTTGGGGAGAGAGAGAGAGAGAGAGAGAGAGAGAGAGAGAGAGAGAGAGGAGAGAGAGAGAGAGAGAGAGAGAGAGAGAGAGGGAGAGAGACAGTGGGAGAGAGAGAAACAGCGACAGAGACAAAAACAGAGACAGAGACAGACAGACAGAGAGACAGAGGATGAGACTGCTGGAAAGGAACAAGAAAGATAGATAGGTGAAATGACACCTACAGAACCTACACATCAGTATTCGATCCACTGGAAAAAGCGCAGTTCAGAAACTCCATTCCCACTTAAAAAAAAAAAACAACAACAACAAAAAAACACGAAAAAAATGTAGACAGTTGTAAAGGCATCTGACCGAGTCCTGTCGCCCCAAACATGCACAGACACAACGCCAGCTTCATGGAAAGTGTCCAAGTCTTGCACCATGCTAAATAACGTCTTTGTGTCCACGTCAGGCCGCAAAGAAAGGGATCCACAACATTCCTGCCGTAACAAAGGCTTGTGCCCAACACATTTCAATAGAAGCCTTTTACAGGGGAGGCTGCTCAGAGATGGGCTTCACAACGACCGCTGCTCACTCGTCTGTCTGCAGTCCACACGGTATTGCTGATTTGCCTCTCCCTCGGCCCAGTCTCCCCTCTCTATCCCACAACCCATCCTTCCTCTCGTCTGTCTGTTCTGCTCTGTCTCTTTTCGCCTCTCTCTCTGTCTGTCTCTCCGTCTGTCTGTCCCTTTCTCTCTCGTCTCTCTCTCTCCTCTCTCTCTCTCTGTCTTCCGTCTGTCTGTCTGTCTGTCTTCTCTGTCTCTCTCTCCTCTCTCTCTCTCTCTCTCTCTCTCTCTCTCTCTCTCTCTGCGCTATTTGCTGTCGGTTATTTTCATTTGTTCATGCGATTGTTTTTTGTGTAGTTGCAAGTCATTTCAATTATTAAAGCGACGTGTTTTGTCTTCTGTACTATTTCTCGCCTTTCAAGAGGTTCACTCCATCCTTACCCACCCTAACTCTCTCATAAACACACATCCCAAACCGCCTCACTGCAATCTGCCCTTTTAGAATTTTTTTTTCGGTCACTGACAGTCCACTCGGCAAAAACAAAAGACCCTGTAATGATGGTGGAGTCACTTACATTCTATTTTGCGGAGATTCTGATGATCAAGAGCGCGTAGGACACAGGATATACAACGCCGGTCCTGGGCAAAGCAACGACTTGTTCCAGAGCCAGACAGAAGACAACATCCTTTGAAATGGAGACCATCATGGTATTCATCAACAGTCACACATGCACTCCACATATCCTGGGAGAAAGGCAGACTGCAGTCCGTGCGGTGTTGAAGGAATTCACTCTGAGGATATTAAGGACTAAAACTGTTTCTTTTTCACGACAATGTACCTGCATGATGACAGTGATCTAGCGCTGCTATTGTTGAAGACTGCAGTGAATGTCCAATTCTTGTGGTGAATCGCAGCATGGGGGATGCAGAGCAGGGCAGTGGTGGTCAGGAAATGTGAGCAACATGTGAGTCAAAAGATGCACTTGTTCAGAACACTGGACTGTAACAGTCTTTATCTCCATTGGACTCACAGTGCATTAACACTAGGAAAAGAGGAAGGGGAGGATGGGGATAAGGGCGAAGTGATTCAAAAGAATCTCGTGAACAATACCATCGCTATTGATCATGAAATGAGGCAGGGAACAGTAAACAGTAAACAAGTAGGGTAAGTCTTGCTCCCATAAGGAAACCTAACTCAAGAGTAACTTAACTGTTATTCAAGACGAAGTATTCAAGTCTTGAATAAAAGTTACTCTGAGTTAGGTTTCCTTATGGGAGCAAGACTTACCTACTTGTTTATTGTTTAATACCATCGCTGTCTCACCGCCAGCCGTAGATGACTGAAGTGCCGTGACAGAAGCTCGGGCAACAGGACTCTCCCAACATCTTTTCTCCTGTCATCCATGAGGTAAGAATTGGTTTGACTGGTCTAGTTCCTCACGCTCCCCATCCAGAACGTCCTCAGTCTGCTTCTCTAACACTGACCCTCTACATTTGGCTGCAGAAGATTCTTGACGAGGACGTTTGGACAGATTCAGGTCGGTAAGGCCAAGGACGACAATATAAAGAGGACAGGCTGCTGATTATCTGGTGACCTCAGACCCTCCGTCCTCTACCCTGATCGTCTTCCTGAACTGGTGTGGACGTTCAACTTCGAATAACCAACCTCCGTGCATCCGTAAGCCCAGAATAGTGTGTCGTGACTGATGTGATGGACACTGTGGTAACCTCCTATCTTTCTACGGTCGGTCTCTGCTCGAGAGTAACTGCTCCGCAGTCGTGTTCCCAGCCACCCTGGGTTTGAAGGGCAGAAACCAAAACGAAAAGAGTGAACACTGTTGAGTTTATATACTGGCCACATTTGATCTCATCTAGGCCTAAACCCCTGCGCGAAATGAATGCAGAAATAAACGGATTCATGTCTGGGTGAATAAATGTACGAATGAAAAGAATAAATCAACGGACGCTTCGGATTCCATTTCGGCAAGCCGAGAAGCTCTTCTCCTGAACTTTGGGGCGTGAAGACGGGCGGGGCGGTCTTGGACAAAGTCAACATAATCACGGCATGGCATAGAATGTAGGCCCTAAAAGCAACTCGGAGATGATCAGAAGAGCCGTTGTCAGACGGACTCACTGCTTCCACCCCTCCCATTCCAACTCCCCCTCCCTTCCCCCACACCCCCCTTCCCCCCACTTCTCAGCCCCCCCCCCCCCCCCCCCCCCGACTCCGCTCAGCTATTCAGCACTCCCGACTCTTTTCAACGGGCACCTCACCGCTCCATTCAAGCCTGTAAAATATGATCGCAGACATTTGTATGGCGCTGGCCAAATCTTCTCCCTTCTCTGGCCCTGCCTCCTTTGTGAGCCTGTTTGAGGTGCTGAAAACGCAAGGCTCCGATCCTAACCAAGGCTGCCCGCCCGTTTCAATACGTTCATAAGCGCGCCGTTTCAAAAGCCGATACGGAGGGAAGGGGAAAAAGTCACAAAAGCCGACTCCATTACGTGGACATTGAAGCCCGCGAGAGCTGAATGGCGCGCATATTTGCGCCAAGTAAGGATAAATATTTGACTGCCGCGACTTCGCCGTTGAAGTTGACGGCGCGCATTGATACGCTCACGTGCTGCGCGCACGCCTTGACGCGGAAGGCGACACTGTCCTGCAAAGGAGTGGAGCGACCGAAGAGAGAGAAAAAGAGAGAGAGAGAGAGAGCTCTTGGAGGCGTAATCATGATGCGAATTGAGAGAGAGAGAGAGAGAGAGAGAGAGAGAGAGAGGAGAGAGAGAGAGGAGAGAGAGAGATTCTGGGTTTATTTTCAAAGCACTGGCCAAAGACCACCCGAATAGAAAGATGTGGGTGAGAGAGAGAGAGAGAGAGAGAGAGAGAGAGAGAGAGGAGAGAGTCTCTTTATTCCCAAGGGTAACAGAAAAGCAAGAAGATGTTTTTCATATGCCCCCGTCCCTTCAGTGACTAAAGATACTGCCGTATTAACAATGTTACACAATATGAAACTGATGATAAGAAAACACTGAGAGAGAGAGAGAGAGAGAGAGAGAGAGAGAGAGAGAGAGACAGAGACAGAGACAGAGAGAGAGAGGCTGCGGATACAAGACACCGCAGACGGAAAAGAGCCTGAAGAACTGAAACCTTTTAGAACTGACCATCCCATTTTTTTTCTACTTCATGATGAACTCGAGAGCCCGATTCATCGAGGAGTTGATTCCGCGTCTTAACTCAATTTTTATTTCCTATCGATTCAAACCTCATTAAAATCACTAAGCTGTTGAAGAGTGAGTTCACTAGAATAAGATGCCACTACTTTGACTGGTTTTCGTGATCATTATTCCAAGCATCACACTTCAAACATCGTCATAAACAGATCTAGTGTTTCGACCACACTCAGTTACATTAACACTCATTGAACAAAACGCACAGATCGAAACGAAACTAATATTAAAATGACGCGTAATCCTTGGATGTGTTATAAAGGGAAAAGAACATGGTGTACTCTCAGTTTCATAAGTATTGTTGTCTGGAAGACGACACCAGCAACTGCCTGAAAACTTACGAACATGGATTTTTCCGGCGACTAACGAGCCGTGGGACTGGCACATCATGCACATGAGCAAGTGTTCCTGCTGCTGTCAGAATGTTCATCTCACTATCAGCGGTGGCGTGGTGGTAAGCGTCGCGGATTCCTGGCTGGGAGGTCGATTCC
Organism: Conus canariensis; assembly: GCA_033310375.1. NCBI lineage: Eukaryota > Metazoa > Mollusca > Gastropoda > Neogastropoda > Conidae > Conus > Conus canariensis. The sequence goes on from CM065732.1 coordinate 27,845,630, forward strand.
CATCAGAGCCTGTTACTAAGTGGGGTTTTTTCTGCACTAACCGAATCCTACACAGAGCTGAGTTTGTCATGAGCTCATTTGGGAACACTGAAACCACACAGTCGAGTGTCTAGTTTCAAATGATAATGTCTCCGAGAGAGTTGCTAAATTTTTTTGACCAGCCCCGCATGTTTCGGTACCTATCGGGATTGGTTGATGCAGGGATATATGATGAAAATAAGCTTAGATTACAGTCCTCTTATGCAGCCTCAGTCCAGAATGGCGCTCCATAGCATCATCTTCATCATCCATATCAAAATCGATGAGGGAAAAAAGCCTCAAATTCTTTGATCTTTCAAGTCCTGCGCTAATGTAACTTCAGTTCCCATATTATCTCCGCGGCAATGCCCTTGATTTGGTTCCGTCGGTGTCACCGGTATCGGCAAGTTCATGCAGATTGTCGTTGGACGTCTGTGGTGGCATCTTCCAAAGACTGAGCTCATTCAGACCGGATCCACGACGAAGCAAATATTGTCATTAGTAGGGGGACTTAATCTGTGGTGTCATGAGTACGTTGGATCAGAACAGGCACTCTGAACACCATCGGAGAGACTCGGCAGCGGTGCAAGGATATCTTCTGGTGGGTTGCCGCATGACGATTTGGCACTGGCTGCTTCCCGTGGATCGCTTGCGGATGGGGGCTGTGGACGGGGGGGGGGGGGGGGGGGGGGTGTGTGTAAAAGGAGTGGCGAGGGGGGTGATGCCACAGAGAAGGCATGAAGATGAGACAAAACAAAATCATCACAAAATGTTTGTGGATGATGGGTGATGTTTAGCAGCGTCCATGTGTTTGCACGTGTCTTGGTTCATCTGGGTGTTTTCGTATTTCAATATTCCACTCTGTGTGAAGGCAGATGACGGAATATCTAACGTGTGTATTTTTTCTGATCTGCATTCGCTTAGAAGAAGGGGACTCAGCCAAAAACAGGTTAGCAGATACGTTTATCCTGGAAAATGCCGTTGACATTCTCTCTGTCTCTGTCTCTGTCTCTGTCTCTGTCTCTCTCTCTCTCTCTCTCTCTCTCTCTCTCTGTTTTCTTGACTTATTGTCTGTGTCATCACACAGACATTACTTCCATGCCAATTATTTCTGCTCCGTGTACATAGCCACACCCCGGGTTATCCCGTCTTAACCCCTTGCACCGACAAGTCCACAGAGAACTGTCAAATTTAAGATGTCATGTAGCAATCCACCCGAAGAGATATTGCACAGCTACGGAGAAGCTTGGTGGTGTTCAGTGCTGCCTGTTCTG
>CM065732.1:27851921-27856921 GCA_033310375.1 Conus canariensis
GCTTTGAGCCTGATAGCAGACTCTTTCAGAGGCTGAATAGTACAGACACACACACACACACACACACACACACACACACACACACACACACACACACACACCACGCACGCACGCACGCACGCACGCACGCACGCACACACACAAGCGCGCACGCACGCACGCACGCACCACACACACACACACACACACACACACACACACACACACACACACACACACACACACACACAAGTGAAAAACGTTATTTTCATCGACGGGAGAATTATTTTGTTTCTTCGCATTGAAGCTCTGTTTTGGCGATTCCATTTTATATAAATCACAATGTAAATCACCTCTTTTAGAGTTACATGTATAGAATAAACACATACACTGATCATAGCCATGTTTATGTGATGAGAAGTCATTAAAATTATTATCCTACCTACAAAATCAGGATGCAGTTATAACTATAGTAGAGATTACCTTCGAAATAAATTTTAAAAAGATAAGTATAATAAAAATGTCATTGAAAATGTTATAAATATAGGAAGTAAATAAAATAATAGGTAGAGAAGAACATTAGAAATGGATGTGTCTCTAAAAGGAGTGCTTAAATTTCCGGACAAACACAACAGATGTCTCTATCTCTCGAGCCAGATTGACGCCGGGATACATTATGAACGTAAGCGTGGCAGAAATCCCAATCATGCAGTCTCAGACCGGAATGGAATGGAACAGAAATCCACAGTATCATCATCATCATCATCATCATCATCATCATCATCATCATCATTATGATCATCATTATCCTCAGCAGGAAAAAAAAGTCTCTTTTTTCTGGCCCTTCATGCCATCTTCATGCTGACTTCTGTTTCGGTTTCCTCTCTACATCTTTGCCCCTTGTTGAGTTCATGTCGAGGTCGCTGGTATCTGCAAATTCATGGGGACTGTCGTTGGAATGATTTGATGGCAACCCTCTGAGGGGGGCGGGGGTGGGGGGGGGTGGGGTATGGGGGGGGGGGGGGTTCGCTCACTCACGCTGGCTCCGAGACTAAGCAATTATTGTTGTCACTACGGGGCATGGTCAGCGGTATCCAACACATGTATGATCAGAACATGCACCACTTAACACCACCAAAGTGACCCCGCAGCGGTGCAGTGTCTCCTCTGATTGGTTGCCTCTCTTGACGGTTTGGCATTGCTCCCTTTGGCTTACCTGTGACGTGGCTTTGGCAGGAACAGTCGGCAAATGCTGTGGGCAGAAAGTCGGAATGAGCAGTGATAGGATAGTGCCACCGAAGTGGCACACACAACAGGACAGACAAAAGAGACACCAATGAACACCGCTGAAACGACTCAGCGTCTTCTACAGAGGGTTGCCTGGTAGCAGTCTGATATTGGTCGCTTCTTGTGGACCGCTTGTGAGGACATGATTGACCTGAATGTAACTATATACGGATACTATATACTAATCAGACATCAACAAAAATGGTACCAACAGATCCTTTACTCTGCGTACAAACCATGAATTATCAAACGATAGCATTTATCTTCTACATCACTGAAAGGAAACAGCAATAACATCGCGGAAGGACGGAGATGCGACAGGAAGTGACCACATCCGGCCAAAAGGATGATAACAACATTCTAACAATAGATACTTATAAAGCACACTGTCCAGAACACTGCTCAAAGCACTTTACAAGTACGCATGATATTCTACATTTCACATCAATTATACACACTGAAATAACTTTTTAAAAAAAACTACACTTACACAAAATAAACAACAAACATAGCATACAAGTAGTGTCTACTATGTCGCGCACATAATGCGCACATACGTAATCAAACATATCACACACATGGAGAGGTAATACTGTTTACACAGACATGCCATATATAACCAAACCTTTTGCCGAGAGAAGGGATGAGCTTTAAAAGAGACAAGGGGATCAAAGTGCCGGCGGAGATTGTCTCGGAGTCTGTTCGATGTCGTTGGGGCTTGGGGTAAACATCTCTGTCCGAAAGCCTTGGTTCTGGCGGACGTATCCTTATAAATCGAGTATCAGAATAAGAGTGCAGCCGGCGAGAGAGAACATAGAGTTGGACGAGCACGAAAAGTATTCTCTGGTCCAGAGCCACTGACAGCAGAGAAAGTCGGAGCAGCTTGTGGTCTGTTCGGTCAGAAACAGGTAGCCAGTGGACAGAGTGAAGAAGAAGATACAAATGAAGAGGTAGGAATACTGCACATGTTGACAGCATTGACCAGATTTTATTTGGCATGTGTATCACGGACATAGCACATGTTACTGCCCAGTCAGAGTTGGGCAGACTGTTGTGATTTTTCAAGAAGTATTTTCAGAGTTATTCTGTGTGGAGTGTCTAGATTCTAACATGTGACGGAGAGACCAGAGACTGTGGGTCTGACATTCTCAGTGATCTTTTAATATCGTCTAATATCATCGACGATGAACAGACGTTAAAACAAACACAAACACTGAATTGAACTGAACTGAACAGAAGTGAAGAAAAGAAAAATGGTCAGATTTTCAAGCTCTGTAAGTAAGTCTGGCAACCTTATTTTAGATTCGTCTGAAGACTGGTCAAAAAAACATTATAGTAATCCCTCCTAGAGAGGACAAAAGCGCACACGGGTGTTTTGTTGCATTAGCTGCGAGAGAGAGAGAGAGAGAGACAGAGAGAGAGAGAGAGAGAGAGAGAGAGAGAGAGAGAGAGAGAGAGAGAGAGAGAGATGACAAAAAGATGAGAATAAGTACCATTTGTTATCTCCCTTAGCTCGGGAAGACCGGACAAAGGCTAACACCTTCGAATTGGTCACTCTTCATTGCCCAACCCGAGAAAGGCAACAAAGAGTAGTGCCAGAATCACAGAATCGTCAGTCTTATCAGCCGCAGAAGTGAAAGGATATTGAAATTTATCTTAAAAACGTTGAATCAACAGACAGAAAAAATACTGCTTAAACAAACAGTCCAGATTTTCACGGTGGTAAAAGTGAAACAGGACAGATTTTTAGACTTTGGGTCAGAGAAGTGAGAAATACAAAGTCAGCGGACCATCTACCATGTATTCAAAGACGTTTAGAGGGCGTTTGACAGTGTCTGGTTTCATGTGCTGTGATCCACGAGGTTGGCCATTGCGACATGCATTGAATTGGTACGAGAGCGTCCGAGTCACTTTCAGAATTTTACGAAATCGCTGATGTCATGGAAATAAGTTTTACGTCTTTACACTGCACTATGTTGACATCGGCAAGACAACAAATTTCATTCCATTCAAAAAGCTCTGTGGAAGGTTATAGGTCGTGTAATGGTGATGGTGTTCTTAACATCGACATAGAACCTTCACGGAGTTATATCGGTGTCATTTACCATACCTACTGCCGGGAAAAGTCCTTGCAAGACAGCTTCTAAACTTTCACGCACACACACACACCCACACCAAACTCCAAAGTCTTTGAGGCTTAGTGCACGCGCTGTCCACGCTCCAATGTCTCTGCACTTTGGACGTTCTGCACGAAAACAGTGGTCAGCTGGACTGCTGTCCTCCACATTCTCACGACCCAGCCACCTGTGACTCCTTCTTTCCGGAAGCTAAGCGGCAACTAAAGAGGAAGCCGTTCCACAATGCTCAAGATCCACGAGTTTTCTTTAAGGACGTCAATGCCGACATGCCCCGGTCAACGTGGTTGTTTTCATGACTTTGTGGTTTGAAATGATGAACAACTGCACGCAGGCTGAAAAAAACAGAAACTGTGGTACTTGCAAACTGATGCGACTGCGGGCGGAAATTTAAACAAATCTTACAAGGTATTTGAAAGAACTCGGCCAGATAATATGGACAAACGAATCACAGGACAAAACACGACGCGATTCGACCTCTTAGGTCTTCTTCAGGCAAGATAAACAACACTCAACGAAAATGAACAATGAGCAATCACTTATCTTGTCGAATTCTGCGCAAGATGAGCGTGGACACTGGTAGTCAAGAAATACGCAAGTATTTCGAGGGACCCGTATTCTAAAACTTTCACGACTGCAGGCAACTACGCTGACAGCAGCACCGTAATCTTACTGCAGTCGCAAATAGAGCGTTTTGTCTTTATTTTCGGTAATGTTGTCGATTAATCACAAACAAGTGTATAACAATTAATGTACTGAGTATGGGATCCACCACAAAGAAGGGATGTTTACAAAGAAAATACGATTATGTCATGAAACACTGTACTGCACTGTCCTCCACTTGATGAATGAATGCATACCACAGTATCGTCTGCTTTACATGTGTTCATTGAGAACCAGGTCAGTGTCTCTGTCCGCACTGTCGCTGGTCACTCAGAGAGAGAGAGAGAGAGAGAGAGAGAGAGAGAGAGAGAGAGAGAGAGAGAGGAGAGAGAGAGAGAGAGAGAGAGAGAGAGAGAGACATGCCGGTAAGTACAATAAACAGCATCTTCCCGCGCTAAGGAATTTTTCTGAAAGTGCGCGCTAGTTGCCGCCGATTCTGTGACAGACAATAATGCCATGCTCTCAACTGTCAATTGTTGGGTTAGAAGAAGAAGGCAACATACGCAAGGAAATGTGCATTGCTGTTAGCTGACTGTTAGCGTAAGGGGCCCACAGACGCCCTCGTATGGGCATTTGACAAGATCATGCGGGACTGTCGGAGACCATTTTCCTAGGAAATTTGCAGGAGAAGAGCAGACAGGGCAGGTGGAGAAAGAGGTGGACAGGCAGCATGGCTGAGTGGGCCGGAGGAGCTCTGCCACAGCCATGCACCAGTCCACAGCCGTGAGAGGTGGAGGGAGACAACTAGCGCAGTGATCATCACTGCGCTGCTCCCTCCCCCACCCCCACTACCACTGCCATCCTGTATAGCGCCGGGACCAGTGATACTGTTTATTACTGCTATTAGTTCCAGGTCAAATATTGTCAACAACAACCAAAAAAAAGGAAAAAAGAAAGATAGCAGAAAAAAAAGAATGAACGGATGAATAAATGAAA
>CM065732.1:27866921-27891921 GCA_033310375.1 Conus canariensis
TGCTACACGCAGTCTATCGGACATACTAAACACGATTCAGCTGGCGGACCACAGTCTTGCTCTTAACCAACAATATGATAAATTCGCATTTTACTGGCGTAAGTATTGAGTATTGCCACCACTTTGACTGTCAATATTTGTATGCGTTGCAATGCTAGCGTGAAATCAGTCATGTAGCTGCTTTCCATTGAATACAGAAATTGATTTGAAAAAAAGGGTGAGTTTCTAATAGAATGATTGTGGGTGTTTTTTGTGTTTTCCCAACTGACGTCAAATATGGCGGTTCATGGGTATTCCAGCTGAAGCTATGTGAATAAAAATTCCAACAGATTTGCTTGCCAACCATAGGATGTAACTATTTTAGTGCGTGTGTGTGTGTGTGGTGGGGGGTGGGGTGGGGGTGGAGGAGGGGATTGGGGGAGGGGGGATACTGTCTTAGTATGCCTACAAATTTCGTTGTCCATCTCCAGCCCTTAAAGATAACGTTTCTCATTTTGTTTTCGGGAACAAAATTGACTTTTAACGAAAAGAAGCTGGATTGGGAAATAGGTTAATATATTAGGTGATTAGCAGCATTCTGTAAAGCTCCTTACGATGGCTAGTAAGTGTTGTTAGCATCAACTTGCTGCTAAGTCAGGGGAAAAAATAGTCCCTATAAATGTAGCCCATGGTCGTTTATTTGGAGTCATGTTCGAGGTAAAATCGCTTGAAAAAGTTTCAAAAACTGCCGTTGATGCAGGATGAGAATCCGCGTAGTTTTGTGTAGTATTGTATTGTATTGTATTGAACTGTATCGTGTTGTAGGCCTATCATACCACATCGTATTGTATTACATTGTACTGTTTGTAATATATGGTATTGCTTCGCATCGCTTTGTGTTGGATAGTCTCGTACTGCGCTGTAATGTATCATATTCTTTGTATTGAACTGAGATGCATTGCTTCACATTGTATTCATTTGTATTGATTTGATGCGTATTATAACCGTACATTTCTCTACGTGAATTCTTAGCTATTCCCGAATTAGTACGCTGCCAGGGATACCGATACTGATATTCTTTGCCATTTTGATGTGCGTTTTTGCTTACCAAGTAAAAACTACAAATACCACACCACAACGTTTTCACTCTTTCTGGCTATTGGGCTCTATACCTCTGTTTTCATATCGCTGTCCCTCGCTCCTCCCCCCCCCCCTCCCCTACCTTCTCCGACCCTCCCCCTCTACCCCCTCCCCCCACCCCTGTCCTCATCAGCACCTATTCCCCACCCACCCTTCACCCACCCACCCACCTTCAACCCTCGTCCTTGCTGTCGTTGCTGAATCAATGCTGGCTTTACAAAGAAAGAGCGGTGGTGGCATTGGGCGAGAGCTGTCCGTTACGTGAGCGAGCCACGAGGCGGCTGCGACAGGCTATTGTGCGGCAGCAGTTATCGGCCCTGTCGCGGACTGTAACGTACACCTCACCAGGGACTGCCGTCTTTTACTGCCTCTCGCTGATACTTTTGTAGTCTGGTAGTCTCGGGAGAAATATATCACGAAACCCTCTTCCGTTGAATGAAAAGCCCAAAGACAGACTTTTCAGTGGTTAGGAAGCCGAGAGTGGGGGTTGTGGGGTGGGGGTGGGGGTGGGGGTGGAAGATGGTGGTGGTGGTGGTGGTGGTGGGGAGGGATGGGGGCGGGGGGGGGGGGGGGGGAGGCAGAGGCTGGTACCGGGGTGGTTGTGTCAATAGAGCTGGAAGAGAACGGAGTGGGTTGGACACGTGTGGCTCTGTCTATGCGGTGATCGTGAAAAGAGCTGGTGGAGGCTTGGTAGAATCTGTTGTCTATTGAAGAGTGAGTGAGTAAGTGAGGGGGTGAAGGGGTGGGTGAGGAACGAAGTCGGCATCTCTCTCTCTCTCTTCTCTCTCTCTTCTCTCTCTCTCTCTCTCTCCTCTCTCTCTCTCTCTTCTACATTCACATGAAACGTGTTACCTTCACTGTTTACATTACACAGCCCTTTAGTTCTGTAAATACAATTATCTCATGCTCCTTTCTGTCTAAAGATGGTGGTAAGGACACTGAAAATGAGCATGTGACACGATGTGAGAGGGTTGGAAGCAGTGAAAACAATGACGACAGAGTTTACGAGCAGGGTCCAGGATGACTCGCTGTTCTTGTCTTCAAGTCTATTTTTCTATTCACCCGACGAATTCATGTTTGAACTCGTTTATTGGTGATAAACACGGTGTAATACATGCTTCGACTTTTTCACGGAATTTGGCAGAGGCAAGTGTTGTTGTTTGAAACAGTTATGCACCATCAGTCACAATAGAAAGGAAACGAAATAAACATTAGGCTGCATTTGTCTTTTAGTCAAACTGAAAGGACGGACAAGTACCATCCATATGTTCAGAAATCCTGGGTCTTCTACGATTACAGAGCAATGAAGTTACAGATAATGCAGTAACACCAGCCGGAACACCTGGCTCGCAAAGATGCAAAGCATTATGCATCCTGCATTGAGACATAGACTGCTTTCGAAAGACTTTTTTAAAACAGGTAAAAAAGATCCAAGTCAAAATATAATTGTAGTTACTGTGTGTCTCCTGAACCACACACGCACGCACACACACACACACACACACACACACACACACACACACACACACACACACCTCGTGCGCGCGCGTGCACAAACCTTCGATGACAATAACAGCAACGATAGCAACAGCGACAGGGGAAAAAGACAATTCAAAATGGGAGGAAGAGAAAGAGGAAGACGAGATAAGGAAAACAAATATTGAACAGTGTGACACTAATAAAGACCGATGGTTGTCCAAAATATTCTTTCAAACTCTTCTGTTACTGCTTGAAGCCAGTACAAGATGAAGCGTGAGATATCTATGATGGTTGAAAGGCACATTGAAGAGATACCTTCTTGCTTTGTCTTGAACGAAGGGAGATAATTTGGCGGGAGGGGAGAATGTCGGAGGCCAACGTGTTGTGACCAAAAGGCAGAGGGATCTCTCCTCATTGCCATGGGTACTAGCTAGAATTCTGAAGTTAGGAATAGCGGAAGAGGAAGAAGGACGTAGGGCAGTGTGTATGGCATGAAGTCTGGAAAACCGGGCTATAGCCAAAATGCAAAGCAGAGAAAAGTCGTATCTCATTCGTGACATTATCAGAAGCAGGTGCAGCACCTAGCGAAGCCTGCATGGCAGATTTTAGTTTTAACTGAGGCAAGTCTAGCTGCAGAGTTCTGAATTTTCGAAGTTTATGAAGTATGAGTCTAGAAGACCTAAGTAGCAGCGACTTCACACAAACGAATTGTGAAAAAAAAAAACACTGAAGAATATTTGTCACTTTAACCTAAAAAGGGCAATTGTTGTCAATTAAATAAACTCCGATAAGCGGATTTTTGTATTTTGTGTATCATCCATACGCGTAGACAAGAAATGCAAAAAAAGAGTCTTATCTCATCTAAGAACCAAGCTGTTTTACCGATCTTTAACACCTACTAATTGTTTGATCACAAGGTATTGATGGCTTAGGTACTGTTTGCTATGACTTGAATGGTGAAAAAAAAAATCCCCGTGGAGAAATCAATGGAACTGAGACTCATCAAGGAAAGACGACGTCAGTTACACCGTCAGCTGATGAAAGAGAAGAGGGAATGTTTCCTTGTTTGTTCTGTGTGCTCTGTGCTGTCATATCTGCTAGGCGATTTGGTGTCGTAAGCAGCATTCCTTTGGATTATGGGAGGTACTTATTTCATCATGGGAGCAGAGTTACCCTACTTGTTTGTTATTTATTGTTTACTCTTCCCTGCCTCTTTTCATATTTACTTTCAAAGAGAAGAGGGGTTTGATGAACTTGGTGAAAAGAATATTACCAAGGAGAAAGCCTTGGGGAACACAAAACCTAGGAAGACCTGGTCAGCAACGGCTGTTTTGAACAGTGACAGCTTGTTACAGTCAGTTAAAAAGACGTGATTAAGTCTACTTGAACAGATTGTCAGAGATTCCGTACAGAAATAGCAGGAGGTGAATGTTGTGGTCAGTTGCATCAAAAGCTGCGGTTAAGTCGATTAAGCAGTGACTGAAATCTGACCGTCATTAGGTGCAGGCAGCGGAGTATTCATGACCTTAGAAAGGACAGGTATAATGCAATGTCCAGGCCCAGAGGCAGACTACTGTCGGGGAAATGGGTTGTCAGATTTAATTCGCGTCACAGGTTATGACAGTGAGTCTTTTCAGTTTGTTTAGAAGGTAAAGATAGCAAGGAGACAGGGTGGTAATTTGCTGTTGATTATTTCGATCACGTTAAATCTTCTTCGACATGGGTTTTACAAACAGGGGATGCAAAGAGAGACGGGAATTCCATAAGCAGAAGTGAATCGTTAATGACGAATATCATGGAGGCAAGTAGTTGATCACACTGAACTAGCAGCGCCACGGGGACTTAAGGCAGTTAGTATGTTTCACACTGGGTGTTTATGTGTCATTCGTCAGGGCATGAAAAACTGATGGACAGATCCTACCCATCAAGGGTGTGTGTGGTGAGGATATTTCTTTCTTGGTGGCAGTTAAATAGGTCTATCCAAGCTGATCTTGAACATTGAAAGAAAGGGGGAGAGGATGGAAATCTTTTATTACTATCACACAGTCTGTTAAGGACGGCACATATACGTTTACAGGAAGTATTGTTGGCAAGGAGAAGATCTTGAAACTTAAAACAAGAAATACATTACTGTGATAATCTAAACTAAGTATCTTTAACAAAAAGGGAGACATATTAATAAATAATAAAGAGCAAGGTATAGACACGACTTATTGTTATGACGTACACACATTACTTCTCTCTCTCTCTCTCTCTCTCTCTCTCTCTCTCTCTCTCTCTCTCTCTCTCTCTCTCTCTCCATCCACCCATTCATCAATTTATCTGTCTATTTATCTATCTGTATATCTCTCTATGTCTATCTATGAATCTGTCTATCTCTCTGTCTGCCTGTCTGTCAGTCATTTTGTCTGTCTATGTATTGTATGTAATGTATGTGTATGTATGTATGTATGTATGTATGTATCTATCTATCTATCTATTTACTTATCTATCTATCTGTCTGTCTGTCTGTCCGTCTATGTGCTGACCAAGTAAGTAATTGTAAAAAAAAAAAAAGACGTGTGTAGGCAAACTTCTGTTCCATCATTTGGGCAACGACTCAGCAAAAGTTTGCATGAAAGATAACAAGAGGAAGGCGAGGTGGAGGTGGAGGGGATGAAGACCAAGCCTTTCAGGAAAATATTTAGTTTGTCCCAAATGGAAGCACGCTGTAGCGAACGGATAGAAAAAAAAAAAGACAACGTGCTGGTAAGACCGAAACGAGATTTCAGCGTTGTTATAATCAGAGCTTCAGACCTCATCTAGATGCTCAAATCCTGTCTCTATCTAATTTGGACTCTGCTAACGTTGTCAACCATTCCCCCTTTAGCCCCTCCCATACCCCCCCACCCCCACCCCCCGCCTCAGACCTTTCCCTTCCCTTCCTCTCTCCCCCCTTCCTTCCTCCCTCTCCTCCATGCCCCTTCCCTTCGTCCAAATCCCTCTTCCGTTCCCCTAATCATCAGCACCAGCACACACACTTCAGAACCAACACGTTATCCACAAATCAATTAAGAACCACCGCAAGTTCAATGAATCAATTGTCCCGCGCTCTCATTCAGCCCCACGGCCCGCCATTGTCGCACACGCATTAGGGTTCCAGTCCGTCTTTTCACAAGCGTCGGACCACCACGCATGCGCAATGATGGCGGTTTTTCATGGCTGTCCCGATGACGGTGAAATGGCGCCTTTTTCTCGTTCCAGCGGGTTTGGTTTGTAGAGCGTCCCAGCGGCTGGCTGGGGTGCTTATCACGGCTATTCAGCACCCGACAAGCCGCTTTCAGGACCAGTTTTGTCAGTACCGGCGGCTATGCAGGGAGGAGAAAGCTTTTCGTCAGTGGGCTCTGTTGAGAGAGGAGAGGAGAGAGAGAGAGGAGAGAAGAGAAAAGAGAGACAGAGAGAGACAGAGAGAGACAGAGAGAGAGGGAGGGAGGGAGAAAGAGGGACCGGGGGGTAGCAGGTTTTGTGGACAAGTCTTTGGCACCGGCGTGGGTCTATTCTGACGGGTTGAAATGACGCTGATTACTCTGTCTGTCTCTGTCGTTCTTTCGGGTTTCTGGGTTCCCCCATCTTTCTCATCGTGTGCCTGTCTGTCTGTCTATCTGTTTGCCTCTCTCTCTCTCTCTCTCTCTCTCTCTCTCTCTCTCTCTCTCTCTCTCTCTCTCTCTCTCTCTCATTTCCGTTTCAGACTCATCCACCGCGTGCTTGGGAAAGGATGGGTGGATGCATGGGGAAGACCACCAACCAGTGTGGATAGAGCATGCATCAGTAAACAAAAGAGTAAACAGTAAATGAAAATGAATTACAATTAAATAAACAAGACAAGAAACGCCAGGGGAAAAAACGGGGGTGGGGGAAGGGAGGGGGGGGGGAAGGGTTGACAGCAGAGGGGTATCGAAGAATCATGTCCTGAATCCGGCCCGGCCTCGTTTGAGTGTAAGGAGTGTAGGGCCGACTTGTTTGAGGAGGGTTTCTCCTCTGAAGTCCTTCAGCTATCTCTCTTGAGAGTTTCTTTTTACTTAAAAAGACGTCAACAAGCAAAACACATTTTGTGGGCATAATAAGCGCATGACTCGGAAGGACGAAAAAGGTAGCAGGCAAACAGACATTTCGTGAAGTTAACGTAAAGTGATTGTTCATCATCCGCAGCCTCTGTCCACGCTGGTCACAAAGGTGAACCCAGCACTCCAGTGGATTCCTGTTGTCTGTGGACTCCATGGAAAGTAGACGGCTGACAAACTGGCAAAGGAGGGAGGACAGGACGGTATAGAAATGTTGTATTGTGAAGAGAATGGCCAATCATCAAGGCTCTGTCTCCATCAACATGGCGTCAGTAAGAGCTAGACTTGGCCCAGACACCATCATCTGAAACCTAAATGATTAAATTGTCCAGTTCAGACTGATATTAACATATTGCGACTTTATTTATATAACAACTTCGAATTTTGCAAGACAGAAAAATGCGTAGTAACACACACACACACACACACACACACACACACACACACACACACACACACACACACACACAACACACACTATGACCAGCAAAGACCTAATCCACATTGCTCCTTCTAGGATGCCCTTCGAAAAGCCACGTGGCCAGACCAGATATATCTAAAGAGGAGATTGCATGGTAATCTGGAGGAATTTGATACGGCAACTGCATTAGTAAGGGCTGCTGACGTGATCATCTAGTGATCGACGAAAACAAAAAGAAAACCACCTCGGTAGCAACAGCCGCCACACCAATAACGGCAGCAACAATCATACTGTGTAGACGAGCATCATTACGAACAATAGCAGTGGCAATAACATATGATGCAACTGTAGAAACGGTATCTTCAACACTTCTCAGAAAGTGCACCAACCTCCGTAGAAATCGCTCTTACAAGTTTAACTTGCGGAAATCCTTAAAAAAATATGTACTTTTTTTTCCGGTTTCGGAAGTTAACTTGTTTTAGAGGTAATGATTTTCTCAAAATGTTTTGTTTAAAAACCTTTATTCTGTCTGAGAATGGTTTTGTCGACTATCCAAGATCACATTTTGACTCAAATGCGCCAGAGACACCTCACTCGGTGCCGTAGGTTTTTTTTTTTTTTTTTTTAAATAAAAATTACCTGCACTTATCATTTCTCCAAGAGAACTGCAGATTAGAGTCAGATCATTCTGTCTTTCCAAATAGCGGCATTACTGAGGTTTACCTGGACAGAAATTCAACTGGTTTCCCTCTCCTTGTCTGAAGTTCTGATGCCTTTATAATGGGTCAAATGGCCCTTCTGACTCAGTACAAGGCATGCATTTCGTGGTAGGAAGTGAAAGAATTCTTTTTTTCTTTTGTTTTAGACAGCAACATGGGCCAGCTTTTTCCACGCCACTGTGAGATCATACTTCAGGGCCGTCTTGGTGACAATTTGCTGCATGCGATTTTAAATTTTTTTTTCTCTCTCTCAGAATTTACTCAACATTTTCCATGTTATGCGTCTGGTATAGAGTATATAGGCATGCTTGGAACATCCTTTTTTTTGGCGGGGAATATTTCCTTCTTTGTTCTGTGTGCTGTGGGCTGTCGTATCTGCAATGCCAAGCAGTACTCGTTTGGAGTTAAAGGCGTGTGTTTATTTCATCATGGGATCTAGAGTTACCCTTCTTGTTTCTTATTAACTGTTCACTGTTCCCTGCCTCATTTAAGATTTGCTTTCATTGCAGTCAAATCGAGGTTACCTGTATTTGTTACTGTTCGTCCGTGTTCTTGTCTGACTATATTCAAGATCGAAAAGGCTGTGCCAGTCTTGAATAAATATTAATTTGTGTTTGTTCATTTCTCCAGTTGTCGTTATTGTGTGGATGTGTGTGATATAGGGTATTTAGGCAAGCTTGGAACATCCTTTTGGGGGTGTTTCCTTGTTTGTTCTGTGTGCTCTGTGCTGTTATATCTGCCAGGCGATTCGGTGTCGTAAGCAACATTCGTTTGGAGTTATGGACGTGCGTTTTTTTTTTTCATCATGGGATCTAGACTTGCCCTACTTGTTTCTTGTTTTCCGTTATGTGGAGATGGGGCGACTGTGCTGGCCACGGCTGGATAGAAATGGACTGCTGTCACTCCCACTCTTCTGTTTGACAGCACATGTGAAGGGACGCGTTGTCTCCTTGGATGTGGTATCGCCTCGTAGGAAATAATTCTTGGACAGATAGATTGCAACGGTCTTGCTGCACCTGAATTTTTTTTTCTCGGAGTTCTTGGTTCCTTCTTTCCACGAAGAAAAGATCAGAGCTCAACCCCGCATCATGGATTTCAGACAATGATGGCGGTTCACGCACTGTACCTAGCATTCTTGTCGCCATTTTGTTTCGAAGACTTTTGCGACACTGTTCGTCTGTTGGTGTTCCTCAGATCAGTTATAATTTCATTATTAAACAAGATGTATTTCCCTAAAACATACAGTCAAGTGCAGGCTTGTCTGACACCAGTCTCTCTTGAGCTGTGTTTACTCCACTGATTATAACATTTTTTTTTTCTTTTTTGTTTTGTTTGTCTGTTTGTTTTTA
The DNA here is from genome assembly GCA_033310375.1 of Conus canariensis. Taxonomy (NCBI): domain Eukaryota; kingdom Metazoa; phylum Mollusca; class Gastropoda; order Neogastropoda; family Conidae; genus Conus; species Conus canariensis. Next base: position 27,876,109 of record CM065732.1, read on the forward strand.
ATACATTTCTTCCCTTAAATTGCTTCGAATGATGTGACCTTTGCAGAATAATTTAAACTAGATACCAGTAGTGCTTCAAATTGTACAGTGGCTAATTTCATTGTAACCATATACACGTTCTATTTATGATTGCCATGTGGCGTTCTGAGTTACATCTGTCTTTCAACAATGTAACAAAGGTTTGTAAATGTGGTTGTGCAGTTAGCACTGTTGCATCTGTATCAGTAGATTTTAGCAAATGAAATGATGAAATTTGAAAAACAAATTGTGTCTGTACATTTTGCTTTACACCGAACAGCACAACTTTCTTGCCTGTTGCAAAACTGTGACAACAGTGAACATTTCCTAGTCACAAACTGCTGAAAATTCATCCAAAATCCGTGCATGATGTCGCAATCAAGCAGTATATGAGAAATTGACTGTTCCTCCCCCTCTCAAAAACTACAAAATAGAAGAATTCACTGAACGGCGCAGTTACAAGAATCTCTGGGTTTAAAGTACTTGATATAGAAGTCTGATCTGAAACCATCTCAACTGCACATTCCTAGATATTCTATAACAATGTGAGAAAATGTCTTTATAGTTTAAATTCTCAAGAAAATTATTCCAGCTGGAAGTAACCGTTGGAGTGTTTCCAATTTCATCCAACAAATCTGATTACTTTTGTAAATGTATGATGCTCTTTAAATGGGTATAGAAATTAGAATGATTTCTGTTTGGCCCATGTAGGTTGACGAGAAATAGGTCGTGTTCCGTGCATCCAAAATAAACAATATGGCAATTTTCCGCCTTTGTGCTTATCTGCCTTTTTAATCTTAAATTCAAATGAGTCATCAAAACGTATTGCTAAACTTTTTGAATTCTAACCATAAGACAAGAAGAGAAAGTTACAATCCCATTCTGATGTTAAAAAACGGGACCTAGATTTTTACTGAAATGAGTATCCCGCTCACAGTATATTGAGTACGACTTTTGGTTGAAACAGTGAAACATGTAACGTCTTGTTTTTAAACATTACCTAAACTTTGGTATCTCATAGAAACAATTGGAATGCTATCCATAGCTTCTGTTCAACAGTTTGTTATATTTTGCATGGAGACATCCTGACACACAACTAAATTTTGAGCTATCTTTTATGGTCTCAAATGACTGATTCATGTGTTTCCCGACATCTCCAATATCAATGGCGTGTATGACTACTTTAACAATGTATTGGTAAGAGGCAAAGTTAAATAAAGATAAGAACAACAAACCTTTCGAAATTAACATCTCATGCTTGTTTATAACGAACTCACACATGAATTTAATCTTTACTTGAGCATATTTCATGATCATTTTTCTAAGTCTTGACAACACAACTTTTCAATATGTAGGGATTTTTTTGTAATATTCGTGCGCATTCCATACCAAGATAAGCAAAGAAAAAGGGCCATATACTATTTACATATTTTTATATAATCCATAAATTCTTCTCATCCCCCAAACACATGACCCGCCCCCCCCCCCCCCCCCCCCCCTCCCCCCCCCTCCCCCCAGCAAATATCTCCAATGTCCGAGAGGAATATACACACGCGGCTGCAAGCACACACACACACACACACACACACACACACACACACACACACACACACACACACACACACACACACACGTGTGCGCTCTCTCTCTCTCTCTTAAACACACACACACACACACACACACACACACACACACACACACACACACACACACACACACACGATGATAAAACTGTTTCTTTTTTTAAAAAGGAAAAGAAAAGAAAAAAAACAAAAAAACTCAAGGATGAACAGCAAACGGTAGTGAAAATTTAATACCCTATCCTGAGCAGATACTGGTGGCCTACTCTGCAGTATATGTCCATATGGCTTTGTTATATCTTCTGTTAGATGTAATGTTTTCACGGTTGTTTTTTTTTTTTTTTTTTTTTTTTTTTTTGGGGGGGGGGGGGGGGGGGGGGAGTAATTTGAGACCAAGTACTTGACAGTATTACTTGACGCAGCTTGCTTTCATCCGCCTTAAGAACACCAATACTTTAAGCTATCATGTTATAGGTTGTTTTGTCATACATCGATCACGTTTGTGTCCGCTGTTTCTTGTTTGTTCCTGTCAAAACTGTTTTTCCTGCGTGTTGACAATCATTAGGAGAAAATAAATTTGTAATGTTAGCGATAATGCACCGCCAAAAAAAAAAGAAAAAAAGAAACGTACACAATCGAATTATAAGACAAAAAAACGACGCGTTTCGACCTCATGTCTTCTTCAGGCAAGATACAAAACACTCAGGACAATGAAAATGAACGAGCAATCGTTTATCTTCATCCAATTTGGCCCAAGACAGGCGTTGATTCAGCGTTTGTCTACGTTTTTTGGCGGTGCATTATCACTAACATTTCAAGTTTGTTTGGATTTCCGCCTGCACTCCCCTCGCTTTGCAACTAAACCATTAGGAGGCCCTGTGTGGTCAATTGGGCCGTAATAACAAACGACTGAAGTCTGAAATAGTTGAAGTTGGGGTTGATGGCCACATTAGATTTGTCAACAGGGTAGCTTGCAGCGAAGTTGTCGTAGGCCACAATGGATTTCTCAATAGGGTGATTTGCATTGGATGTCTTGATAGCCATTCTGAAGTTTTCAACAGTGTGGTCTGCATTGGAGTTCTTGTTGGCCACACTGGATTTCTAAACAGTTTGTCTGCAGAGGAGGTCTTGTTGGCTTCTCCAGATTTCTCATCAGTACAACACAGTGGAAAAGTCTTGCTGGCCACACTAAATTTCTCAACAGCTGGTCTGCAGTGGAAACACACTGGATTTCTTAACAAGGAGAAATGAAGTGGATGTCTTGTTGGCCACACCGGATTTCTCGATAGTGTGGTCTGCAGTGGAGTTCTTGCTGGCCACACTGGATTTCTCAACATTAGTCTGCAGAGGAAATCTTGTTGGGCCACACTGGATTTCTCAGCAGTGTGGTCTGCTGTGGAAGTCTTGTTGGCCACACTGGATTTCTCAGCAGTGTGGTCTGCAGTGGAAATCATGTTGGCCGCAGTGGATTTTTCAACAACGCGGTATGCAGTGGTGGATCTTGTTTGGCCACACTGAATTTCTCAAAAGTGCGTTTTGCAGTGGGGTCTTGTTGGCAGCACTGGATTTCACACACCGGCCAAAGGTGAGTAGTTCGCTAGCATATTAAATGGTTTATGTTCTTCAAATTCTAGAGCTGAATATAGTAAGAGCAACTTAAACTCTGTTCCGAAAGATAGAAATCAGACCTAAGTATGACAAGAAAGATGTTTGAGGATACAACTAGGAAAACGAGAAGCAGCGTAAATAAATAAATTAGTTTACAAATGCAAAATTTATGTCCCTTTGCCATTTACTATTTTTGTATTCATTTACTTATTGATTGGTTCACTCATCTATTTATTTATTGATGGTGGTTGTGTTGGCACGGAGGGAGGGGGTGAGCAGGATTTTACCCTGAAAACATTGCAAAATTGATACCACACAAGCCTTCTTTGCAAGCTAACCGACACAAAATGGTGGACTGGCATTAAAGCTACGTCGGCTTTGTTTTATACAAAATACGATCTCTCGTTGGCAACCCGACAAAAGAGGGACTTTGTGTGCGCATTACAATTGTTTCCCCATACAATAGCTGCCCAACGCTCAACAGAACGAAACCGTGAATGGACAGCTTCAACGGGCATTGTCTCCAAACGAGACAAAACTAAAACCAGTTCAGCTACTATAACACGAGGCTGTCAGTGGCTGGATTTTCGGCACAAAGCAAGCGATTAGAAATGTTATTGGCAGAGAGAAAGCGACGGAACAGGCCATAGATTTAGGTATTGATAACCACACAAAAAGAGATGCGGATGTGGCGTGGTCTTCTAAGGTCATGACATATTTCAACAATGGCCGGTGATGGACGAGACACAAAAGACAAGGTAATATGACAGTGAACGGGTAGTGATGGGATTTTCTGTTAACGGGAGGAGAGGAGTAATCGTTGCAGCGCTTTGAGGAGCTACCATCCGTAAACAGACCTTTTGTTGCCATTGAAAGTGTCTACATCTCGAGCGAGGTACAAGCTGAAAGAATACTTCATCTTTCAAAAACAAACAAACAAACAAACAACAACAAAAATACAAGCTGAAAGAATGTTTCATCTTGTTAAGGCAGACATACGTGTCGAAAGAATACTTCATTTTTTTCAAAGGGAGACAGATAGCACTATCGCACAAACACCAATCAATATTTGAGGACACTGGTATCTCACCGACACAAGGAGATGCGCACACATTCACTGAATAAAAGATAAGTTTGCAAACAGGTTCAACACAACACAACATCCCATATGTGCATGCGATATACCCTAAAATCTGTTCCATGCTTTTTAAGGGGAAAAACGCATTTGCAGATTGAAAATGCAGCAAAAAAGAAGACACACAGTCTTGTAGTTAGACATTGACCGGGTGATAACCTGATGAAATTACAGCAATAAACAGTGTCTTAGAAACTGGTTTTCGTCTGCTGTTAGCTGTGGTCTTATGCCAAATCATAGCATTCTACAAACATAGTCACACAAACAACTATGCAAACAGTAAGACGTGTATAGCTCTGTTTTCATCATTGCCTTTTCCAAAGGTCTTGAGTACTACATAATACTGCGCTACAGAACAACGCAAACAGATTTGATTACATGAAACAAAACGAGGCTTACCCTGGAAGGTGAGTCACGTTGCAAATCCTGGCGAATTTGTCGCTGAATACTGGCAAAGTGCATGTGATATAAGTACCGCACGTTCGGCGCCAGTATTAAGAGTGTTAGGAAAAACACGAAGACAAAAAATAAGATATTTTGACTTTGAAATAATACTTCTCAAGTCTAATTGTGTAATAAACAGGAGTAGCCAAGCGCAGTGTTCCATTAATTAGTGACTAATTCGTCAGAATTTGCGACGAGATGACTTAAGCTTCCCTTTGTTTCATACAATTCTGACTCATTCCTTAATAAAAGTGTCATTAGGAGTGCTCGTGAGATATTTAGAGGAAAGTACCTACCAGCTGCAAATACAAATTCTGATTAGTAGATTCATTAAGACAACTGAAAACAACTGAAAACACCGTTGTGGCTTCTCCAAAATTTGGCTTTTCACTTGAAATGGCTTTGCTATAGAAGTGAGCTCTTGTCATAATGACACTGACTGATACACACTGTTTAGCCTCTTAAGCACTGTTGTCCTGTGTTCTCTCGTGAAAATAGTTGATCCAATGGCTGCCTCTTTGAGAGTCAATCGCATCCAATCTGCCGCAGTGTCTGCTGATTTTGGCGTGGTGCCGGTAAGGCTGTAAATAACTTCACGCTGTCTTTCCCCATTGAGGCAGTCCTTCTTGAATAATAATTCCATGTGGCTAACATTCCTGAGACTTTTTGGCTCCCATGTTGGGTGACTGCACATGGAAATTGAAAGAAGCGCACAGACAGAATGACTGCACGGCCAAAACGAAAGAATAAACAATTACAAAACAAACACAATGCATTTCGACCTATTGTCTTCATCAGGCAAGACAAATAGTATTCAAAACAATGAACATGAAGGACGAACAGTCTCTCATCTCTTTGAACTGACTGCAAAAGGTCTACTGAGTTCACTTAAGACGATAAACTGAATATCCTAGTAATTCATGGTACAAGCGTGTAGTACTAACCCACTGCTGACTTATTCAGTCAGTATGGCAGTCTTTTTTTTCTTTGGGGGGGGGGGGGGGGGGGGGGGAGGGGGGAGGGGGGATTCAGAAAGGGTGATTTCCACATTAACTGCAAGCACGTTAGTTACTGACAATAAAGAAAACCTCAGAGGGAGCTTGTCAGCAGAGGGTCCTCAGGAAGAAACCCACATCAGGCAAGTGTTTCAGCCCTGAGCTCTTTTCAGTCTAATCGGCATTGCCACATCTAGATCATGGCGCCTAGGTGTCCTTCTGCTGCCTGAATCTTTTTTCCTTGGTGCTGGTGAAATTCAAACTAGCAACTTCTGGACTGGTGGGCATCTGAAGGTCTTTTTTTTTTTTTTTAGATGGATGTCCTACCTATATCGCTTTCGATACCTGGTTTAAGGTGGGAAATGTAAGCTTTATGAAGTCAGATTTTGTTTCTCCTCGACCAGATATAGCTAGAGCTCTTTTCAGCTGCCTCTGTTATTGCCGTTAGAGTTCTAGTCCTCCTTCTTACCAGAAATCCAGGGCTATTTTATGAGATCACAGTCTGATGAGCTTACTAAGCCCGTTGCCTCAACTTTTATGACGAGGACTTTGGCAGACTCTCTCTAGCTGCTCGCTTAGCTTGTAGATGTAGGCTCGCTCCATTCTGCGTTTATATGGCACAGGGACTTCCATTACAATCATTTGTTTTGAGTGGAGTACAGTATCCGGTCTCAAGCCACTCTTCCTAATGATCTCTTGATGGTTTTCTTGTCAGGAACGTCTGATGCGCACTCCTAGTCATCCAATCTATTCAGTAAACCCTGATTCCACATTGTTGATGTCACAGGTGTTCCAGAACATGATTTGTGACTACCTGCCGTGTGGAATGACGTTGCTGGGGTTTGTGGTGAGCTACCGTTTTCTCTGGCAGTGCTAATAGCATGCCCTTTTTCCTTAAACTCGTGGGTGTGTCTCAGATGCGTATCTTCCCTGGATTAGCACTGCTTGGCATACACTCAGGACTATTCCACTTTTTGCTTGCCCTGACAGAGCAGACACGCAGGATCACCAGATTTCCTGATTTTCACCAGCCTTGAATTCGAGGGCAGATCTGCAGATCGGCATATGCAGATCTGAAAATGAAGCTGACATTATTAGGTGCTGAGGCTTCGTTAGAGTACGTTTTCCTGTGTGGTTCCACGCCCCTGTTCCCCTTGCTGGACTGCCCTCTGGATTCGCTTGGAATTCCCTTGTTTCTTCAACTGCTGTATCACCGTGTCTCTGTGCTTTCCCTTTTGCCTCTGACCACCTCTTCGGCTCTATTGACCACAGCCCCCTGTCTGTTGGTTTGTGGTGTCTGTTAGTTTTCTTGTCCTCTAGTTTTTCCTTCTTGCCACGCCCACTACCTCCTAAACTTTCTATGTTCTCCCGGTCTTTACCTGCTCACATTAGCTGCGAAAGTTAATGAAATACCTTCAACAACATGCATTTCACTAATCATGAACATGAGTAACATAACACTAATTTGATCACTTTCTCAACTTAGCTGTACCATCGTATAGTAAATGTGATCCAGTGGCCGAATTTCTGTATACAGGACGTTACTGAGTCCAATCGTTGTGTAATCTTTGGATTTTAAAAAATATCTTCGCCAAACCTTATCACGCAGACCTGCACAATTGAAATGCAAAGCAACTCACGTCGCATTGCTGACGGTTCTGTTGCTCTACGTTGGAGAATATGTGACAAAATCCATATCAGATAATGAGCAATCATTCCATAAAAAAACTGTCATGAATACTGGGCCGTTGTAATTGTTTTTAAGTTTGATAGAAATTTCATTGGTAGCAGGGGATCAACTATCTAAACTTTTGCCAGTAGAGCCATGGTTAGTTCTGGGCCGTTGGATTTTAGCCCGTGGTAGGAAGTGTTTTGATTAGTAGTTGTGCCCCTTGATTCTTGTGAACACCTGTTTTGTGTGTGTGTGTGTGTGTGTGTGTGTGTGTGTGTGTGTGTGTGTGTGTGTGTGTGTGTGTGTGTGTGTGAGCGCGCGCGCGCATCTCCTTCGATCGCTGTTTTAAGTTAAAGATATAGAGGGGAGAGTATCAGTATTCCGCCGTGATTTTCCACTGTTTACCTACCTTGGAGTCCTGTTTGCTTACACAGACCACCAACCACTTCCTCGGGGCATAGTTACTGCGCGCATGTACAGACTAGACTTGTTTTTGCTGGCTGGGCTGTCTTCTACGCCAAAAACACTAGCTGTTTTGACGTGTGTTAAGCGAGTTCAGCTCGCTGCCTACACATAGCATGTGCTCGTTCGCGAGCTACTGTTCGTTGAAAAACTTTTGGCATCTCCGTGCCAATGGATAGAGACCAGGTTTGGTATGAAAGATAAGGTGCAAGGAACGAATGTGCACTTGCGCTGATAATACTACAAGGAAAATGAGCAGCAACGCCAGCACAGAAATCGATTTTAAAAAGTATCATTCAGTGGGTAGATTTGGTTTGTTTCGTGTTCAAAATGAATATTTTTTTTTTTTTTTTTTGGGGGGGGGGGGGGGGAGGGGGGGAGGAAAGCGGTGAGTGCAAGGTACGGCTATAGTGGGATGGGTGGGGTCGGTGGAGGAAAGAATCTGCAGATTGGGATTCCAGAATTGTCATCATGACAACAATGGGGGAAATGTGACCACATAACTCTTCTCTGTGGCTAACCAGTACAAAATGGTGAATTGACATTAAACGAAAAGCTGCGTTGGCACAGTTTCGCTCAAAATGCCAACTCCATTCAGAAACCAGACAAAACAGACGACTTTGGTGTGTCCGCTACAATCATTTTCCCAAACAAAAGCTGTCCAAAGCTCAACAAAACAAATCTGTGAATGGAGAGTCTCCATAGGCATTGTTTCCAAACGAGGCAAAAACTGAAACCAGCGTAGCTACTATAACACGACGCTTCCAGTAGCTGCTTTTTGTAACAAAAAAGGCAATTAGAACCTAGAACCTGTTATTGGTGGACACAAAGCGACAGAAGAGGCCAAAGATTCAGGTATTGATGGCCACACAAATGCAGACGCTGGTCTGATCTCCATAGGTCGTGACATATGTTAACAATGGTCAGTGACAGACGAGGACACAAAAGACAAGATAATGTAACAAAGTATGCGTGGCGACAACATGAACTGCTTGCTTGATTGTTTGTTTTGTTTTCTTTTCTTTTCTTTTTATCCCCCCCCCCCTTTTTTTTTTTTTTGTTCGTCTTTTTTTTTTTTGAAACAGAAGGGGAGTGTGCTCCATTGTGCTATATTGGCCTATCCTTGATCAGACATTTTTCGATTCCTGCAAGACTAACATAAGAACAGACATACAAACTAAAAGAATATTTTGTCTTCTAAAGACAAAGTGAGAACACTGTTTCTGAAAGAAAAAAAAAAAAAAGAACATCGGGCACTGACACACCACACACACATAGAAAACCAATCGTAATGTGCACTTAAGTTCACTGAATAAAAGATAGATGTGTGTACACAATCAACACAGTGCAACATCCCATTCGAGCGTAAGATATACCCTGAAATCTAGGCTTTTCATTGAAAAGACACGTACAGCGTGAAAATCACTCCGAACCCAGCACAGTAATAGAACCTGTTGCTTTCAAAGCGGGGTGACCGCAGGCGGAAATTGAAACAAGAGTAAAAACGGAATTGCTGAACCGCCAAATGAAGGGGGGGGGGGGGGGGGGGGGGGGGGGAAGCTACGAAACAAACACAAAGCGTTTCGACCTATTGGGTCTTCTTCAAGCAAGTCAAATAACATTCAAAATAATTAAAAGAACGGACAACCAGTCATTTAGATCTCCGATCTTCACAAGAAGGTTGTCCTTCAACACTAGAAGGTCGTCTTTTAACACTAGAAGGTTGTCCTTTAACACTAGAAGGTTGTCTTTTAACAACAGCAGGTTGTTCTTTAACACTAGAAGGTTGTTCTTCAACCTGGATGCGTACGTCTGCTATCCAGCACGGTTATGACTTCAGGCGTCATACAACGCAAAATGCAACATGCCAACGATCTCCATGAAAAATAAACACATGTCACAGCGCAGCAGCCTGGGAGAAACGTTGAACAAATCTTACATTTGTCAAGCTGAATATCTTACGTCTGAGGCACACAAACAATGTAACAATTAGTTGCAAAGTTGCTATTTTTGCTGGTGTTGCTGCACTTATCATTACTACTATCATTATTATCCTCATCCAACAGTACTGTCTGCTGTTATTCATTGAGTATTTCAACTCCTTTCCACCTAATATTTCTATTACCAATATTACTTAATACCTTTATTATTTATATAATATACCTATTAGATTCCATCCTTCCCATAATTCATATCTCCTCTTTGTTCTTCCTGTCCTCCCCTCCCCCTCATGTCCTTGGTTCCCCCCCCCCCCCCCCCCCCCCACTAGTATTAGCATTCGTACCAATATTATCATTACTATCATTAATATTGTTTTTTTTATCTTATCTATTTATGCTATTGTTATTATTATTATTATTATATTATTATTATTATTATTATTATCTTTTTAAAACAATTGTTTATTATCATTACATATGTGTATACATTTATGTATATATATTTAATATATTTCTGTATCATGCTTTTATTATCAGTACCATTATTATCATTACCTTCACTATAGTTGTTAGCATTATCATCATTAATACGATTGTTAGTATTGATATTACCATCACTACCATTAACATCACCATCGCCATCGCCACTAAGACTGTTGCCACGGCAACCATGCTGTTTAAAAATCCTCTAACCCACTCTCCCTTCTCCCATACTACAACTGCTATTGCCATATTATCATCAAAAGTGGAAGTAATCCTGTCTTTGTTATTTTTTTCAATATTTTGATCATCATCATTACCATTTAAAATATACCTATAAGTAATATAATTGTCATCATTACTACCTTGACTCACACATTATCTCCCTTCTGACAGCCTCGTTTTCATTCAATGCCTATCTTGCGCTGAAGAGATTGAAGATAAGTGATTGCTCGTTCATTTTCGTTGTAATAATTGTTTTGTATCTTGCCTGAAGAAGACCTAATGGGTCGAAACGCGTCGTATTTTGTCTTGTGATTCGTGTGTTCACGTTTTGTTTTTTTTTTTTTTTTTGCCGTTTGCTAACATTTATTTAAGATTTCATGTAACAATTGTTACGCTGTGTTGAGACCGCTGCATTTTCCGGGTTTAATTGATCGATATATACCAAACACGATGAAACGCTGAGATTGAATTTGTTTTCGCTGTTGACAGGTACCTCTGATAAATTACCTTATTTCGACCCTTTGAGGTCTTCAGCAATGTACAATTGATAACCTTCTTTTTTCTTTACATGTTGCTGTCCACTTGGATACAAACCCTGTCATCCAGTTCTGTAAGTTCATGACATTGTGGTATCATCATGTCTAGCTATTAATTTTCTCGAGGCTAGTGACCGGTTTTATTATGAATTTTCAACAACGTGTTATCCCCAAATACTGATTTCTGATGTTATCAACTTTCAACATTAAAGAACACTAATGCAGTGTTATCCATAAAAATGCACTGACTCACCACACTTGTCGTGTTCAATGCACAAACAATGTCAAAGTTACTAGATTTTAGTGGATCGTGCACGGGGCAAAAAGTAACAATAACGCATCCGAAAATTGTTACATTTATCATGGTGACTGTTGCACTGTTGCATTTTTACGTTGTGTGAAAGTGGTGTTCGGTGTCTGTAGGGCTTTGCTGTTCACTACAGACCTATTTCATTTTGGGGAATGGTATGAGACAACGCTCTTGAAAATGTTCCAGGCGATATAAGCAGTGACTATTAAGCATAAGAAAGATAATCAAGACAAAAAAGACCCCAACAACATTTACGACAGTAAGCACATCATCATCATCATCATCATCATCATCATCATCATCATCATCATCATCATCATCATTATTAATGATGATGATGATGATGGTGATGATGATGATAATGATGATGATATTAATAATGATGATGATGATGGATGATGATGATGATGATGATAATGATGATGATGATAGGAATAGTCAAAATAATGAATGACAATAATAACTTCAATAGTCATAATAACAACAGCAACAACAACAAGGGCAATAACAACAACAACATCAACAACGACAACAGCAACAATGACAATTATCATCATCATCATCATCATCATCATTCATCATCATCATCATCATCATCATGATACTACTACTACTACTACTACTACTGATGATGATGATGATGATGATGATGATGATGATGAGGATGATGATGATAAAGACGGTAATAACAACACCCCAAATCTACATAACAAACAACAGCAATAACAACAACAACAACAATCATCATCATCATCAGCATCAAAAAGGAGTATTTAAAAAGTGTCATATCTCGAAAAAGATCGGAGTGCTTACACATACGCGCACGCGCGCACACACAGACACACAGACACACACACACACACACACACACACACACACACACACACACACACACACAGATACACAGATGAACAGGGCAGTTTCCCGCCCACACACGCACCTGAAGAGCGTGCGCATGCACGCGCGCTCGCGCGCGCAAACGCACACACACACACACGCACGCACGCACACACGCACGCACGCACGCACACACACACACAAACACACACACACACACACACACACACACACACACACACACACACACACACACACACACACACACACACACACGAGCGCGCGATAGGGTGGAACCTGGATCTAACAATGGTATGAAGAAACAATTTCAGAGGAGACGAGTGTTAATTTAATCAGTGTAGCAATAAGCTCTGATCCACAAATCAAAAACTGATTAGACAGCTGCAACACACATAGACAGAACACATACTCAGATTCCAAGCTGATACATGTGCGAGCGAAGAGGATTTTTGTAGAACGCTGAAGCCAACAAGATTTAAACCGTAGGCAAAAGAGGCCGAATAGCGTGAAGCTGTTGAGACAACTTGACAGCTACACATCAGAGAAGCTCTATGGCCGTGATGGAAACTGGAAGTTATCAACTAGCACAGAGATGTGAATAAAATGGGCCACATCGAAATCCAGATGCTTTCAATGCCTTAAACAAAGTAAAACCGGTCAATTCAATCAAACGCATTTTCAAAGGACCGAGAATGAAAAATTGATATTCCTGGCCATTGTGTTGATTCTTAAGTGATACACCGCTTCAAGCATTCGTCTAACAATTGTCCAAAGGATAAATGTTTGTTTTGTATCTTGTTTCAGTCGCACTGGTCAAATTAGATTAGTATTAAAAATAGTCTAAGCTCTTGAAATAAAACTCGAATGGATTTCTTGATATTTCAATCATCTTTACTTCACAGTAAAAATGTGTTCAGTTCACCGACAACATTTTTTTTTAATCTTCCGTGTCCCTTCATTGGTGTTACTGCCAGCTGCCTATATATCCACTCCGCCATCCACAGCCACACAAAGGCCTGTCCCTTGGCAGCAACCGTGCTAGCAATCCACAGAGAGCAACAGTTAAGTCGGCGTGAGAAACGCTGCTATGCCAATGCTGGTGAGTGACTTTGGTGGTGTTCCGAAGGACTGACTCTGATCCCAAACAGGCAGGGCACCATCTGGTAGGTCCCTTACCAGCAACTCTTGAGATTTATGGAATTTCGTGTTTTTTTTGTTTTTTTTTTCTTTTTCTTAAAGTGTGTCTTTGACTGTTATGTGTGTCTCACGCCTATTGCTGACGTCGTCGTCTCCACCCCTAATAAAGTCGTATCTCATCATTATAAACCAATGAAAACGGGAATGAATGCAACGTGGAACATCGACCAGATTGCAAAAACCACTATTCTTTCATGACGTAGCCACTTCTTTAGGTTGAAAGGTCTTATAAACTTAAAGAAGAACTTTCCACAAACTTCAGTCCTAATGACACATTTGGAAATCAAAGGTATCTACAATATTTTGGACTAAAAGAAATGAAAAAAGAAAGATGGCATAGAGGGAAGAAGACAGAAGGGTACATGACTTCTGTCAAAAAAAAAAGTGTAATTTAATGGATCAAATCAAAATTCACCATAACGCAGCACGACACAATACATTACAAAAATAATACACTGTACCAATACAATACCAAATAATGTGTTTTCCACATGCGCCTTGTACTTCCTCATATCACGGTTCGATGTGAGGTAAGAGATGCTAATACCACCAGTCCATTCCTCTACCTTCGTGGTTTGACCCAGGTCCTATTTCTCTCCCCTTTGTGCTGGGGGAAAGGGTCTGACAGGGAGAGAAAAGAACTCAGAGCTCCCTTTGTCTCGCTTTGTGTCGCTGTTCTGAAGACTGGGGTCTTAGTTCACCGGTCTCTTTTCAATTCAAGTTTGTTGCATGTGAGGTTTTGAAAGCGACTGGAAAAGTATAAGATAATTAATTATTCATAGTTTAAGAAGAGACTCACTTTAATGTGGACGAGCATTATCGCATTTTGCAGACCGTTTAGGAAACTGAGGAATCTTAGTTGTAAACAGTTCTGTCAGCGTTGGAGTGTACAGAAAAACTGAAGCGGTTTTTCGTCTTTTAAATTAGCTTTCAAAATTGAAGAGTAATAATAATACTGTACCAGTTTCTTATCCTGTTGATTTGTTCACAACTGCGTAAAATGATATCATTTGTGGGTGAACGGATTGATATTGTAAAAAAAAACGGAAATCCGGACAAATGCTACATATTACCCAACCAGCAAACCAGCACATGGATGGCAAGAGGCCGTGAAGTATTGAGTATCGGTGTACAGCCTTCTCGTAATTTGATATGAAACAATTCGATTCTGACAAAACTGATGAAACCCCCCCCCCCCCTTGCAAGACCTCATAATTAGGATATATAAAACTGTTGAATATAGTGGCAGTGTCTTCAGTTGCAGGTTGAAAGTTGGAGGTTCAAATCCCCTCAGAGTGATATATACCATACATGGATGGCTCCAGAGTTGTTGAGCATACTGTAAATCCAAAGCAGGGAACCACATGGGCACGTTTCATTCGTTAAATGAACTTGTCTCTAACAGTGTTCTTCAAACACACAGACTGACATTACACGAGTCCACAACTTTCCAGCCTGGCTAACGCTGGGATGAATCAGCAATATACAATTGAATTTGTGTGCTTGTCCTTTTCATGTCTTCGTGAATGGAGCATGCCAATCAATTAAGGTTTGTGTTTGATATTAGGTATTTCAATTTAATTTAGTCGTAGATCATTGTAAATCTTTGATCCGTCAGTTAAACCATTTATAACTTGAGGCTTGTTTTTGCTATTAGGTATTTCAATTTAATTTAGTCGTAGGTCATTATAACCCTATGATACGAAAATTATACCGGTTATGATTTGAAGTGTCTCATTGTATTCATTCCTCAAAATATTTTCAAATTTGTAAATTTTAATCCTTTATTGCACAACTGTAACTTAGATAATGCAGATAGTTTATGTGAGTACGTAAGATTCTAAAACATATTTTGTGACTTTCAAAACTTTAATTCAACTAGTATCCCATGTGAATGACAACTTCTCTTGTCCACATTCTGCAACTAATTGTAGTTGTTATATTTGAGTATACATTATAAAAGGTATGGCCAACTGCAATGTCTGCAGTTTCGTCCAATGACTTGGGAACATTTAGATTGTCACCTGTAAGAGAGAGAGAGAGAGAGAGAGAGAGAGAGAGAGAGAGAGAGAGAGAGAGAGAGAGAGAGAGAGAGAGAGAGAACAAACGAACGAACGAACGAAATTTTAGTTTACAAGGGTAATGAGATAAGCAAATTAAATTGCTTTTTTTTCCACCCTGCCCTGGGGACAAAAAAAAGACAAAAACAAAAAGAAAAAGATCAGAAAGCACATGAAAAACATACAAGTCAAGATTGCAGAAACCAGAAAAGAAAGCGAATACACGAGTCGACATATAAACTATCAAAAGGAACACACACACACACACACACACACACACACACACACACACA
>CM065732.1:27896921-27901921 GCA_033310375.1 Conus canariensis
ACCACTAGAAGGTTGTCCTTCGACCACCAGAAGATTGTCCTCCAACCACCGGAAGGTTGTCTTTCAACCACCAGAAGGTTGTTCTTCAACCACTAGAAGGTTGTCCTTCGACCACTAGAAGTCTGTTCTTCAACAGCTAGAAGACTGTCTTTTAATCTCTTGAAGGTTGTCCTTCAACCACTAGATGACTGTCCTTCATTCCGCATGCATATATCTCCTATTTGCACAGTCATAGCTTCAGGCGTGATGCTATGCAAAATGCAACGTCGTAACAATCTCCAAGAAATTGTTACAATGCAGCAATCGCCATGAAAGAAAACACGACAAATCTACATGACAATAGGGCATTTACCCCCCCCCCCCCCCCCCCCCCCCCCCCCCCCCCACACACAACATACACACACACGCACACACGCGCGCGTGTTATTTGGATTTAATAAAAATAAGAAGAACTAGTTTTGGGTGCTACAGAAGAGACGAATGTTAACTTGAGTAACAATCTGTTATCCACAACTCAGCAATGCGCACAAGAGACTGGTCGGAGAGCTTCAATGCACGTACGCAGACCACATGCTCAGATCCTGACCTATACGTGTGTAGGAAGACGACTTTTATGGAAAGCTGAAGCCAAAAAGTTTGAAGCATAGGCGAAACAAGTGTAGCCAAATCGTGTAAAGGTGTTGAGACTACTTGATCGCTACACTTCAGTGGGGCCATGTAACCGTGATGGAAACAGGCAGTTGTCAGCTAACACAGACATGCGAATAAAATGGGTCACAACTAAATCAGCATATTTAGCATTAGCAACAGTGACAAACACGACTGTGCCATCTGCCACAACAACAACTACGACGATGACACAAACCACAAGAACAACAGCGGCACTGCCAGAAACGAAAGCAATGACGACAAACGATGGCGCCAACAGCAGTTAGGAACATAAAAAGAACGTCGGTGCTGATAACAAATAACAACAAAAACAATAGCAAACAATGTCACCAGGACGATCATGACGATGATCACAACAATAACAATATAACAATAACCGTATAATATTGAATGCAATATCACAATTTCAAAATGGTGTGTATTTCTCCATGCAGCCCTGTCCTCCCCTATGTTACCGTTGGAGGTGGGGTGAGTGATTCCAGTACTTCCCAGTCCATTCCTCTGCCTTTGTAGGGTGACAAAGGTCCTATTTCTCTCCCGTTTGTGCTGGGGGTAGGGGTCTGCCAGGGAAAGAAAAGAAGTCAGAGCTCCCATTGTCTCGCTTTGTGTCACCGTTCTGAAGACTGGGGTCTTAGTTCACCGGTCTCTTTTCAGTTAACGTTTGTTGCATGTGGGATTTTGTAAAGGGCTGGAAACATATAAGATGATTAAGTATTCATAATGTGAGAAAGACTAATTTTGACGTGGACGAACATTATTGCACTTTGCGAACTGTTTGAGAAGATGAGGAATCTTAGCTGTAACAGTTCTAACAGCGTCAGAGCGCATAGAAAAACATTAAACTGTTATTGAATAAGAATGTCAAAGCTGCACAGTAATATTGGTGATATATGTCAGTTTCTTATAGACATTGATTTCTTAATGTAAGTTTCACGCTGTTGCATAAAGTTAGATCAAGACAGCTACAGAATAGTCATTTTGTGGTGAATAGGATTAGGATGTAAATAACAGAAATCCGTACAAATGCAACACATTATCCAACCAACAAACAGGCACATAGATGATCAAGATTCAATGAAGTAATGAACATTGGTTTAGGGCATTCTCAGTCAGGCAGAGGCACATGCATCTGTCTTCTTCTGTATGCAATGCAATCTAACAGTATATAATACAAGAAGAATTACACACCTGCGAAGCATTGTGCACCAATACAGATTGCAATGTGCCGACATGATACAAACAGTTGTATTTCTCCACATGCAGGCCTGTCCTTTCCCCCTGTTAAATTAAAAGAGGCAAACATGATGCTGATCCTAGCCACTTCATTCCCATACACCATACAAGGGACCCAGATTCTGTTTCTCTCCCCCTTTGTGTCAGGGGATATAGCCTGACGAGGAGAGAGAGAGAGAGAGAGAGAGAGGAGAGAGAGAGAGAGAGAGAGAGAGAGAGCAGAACTCAAAGCTCTCTGTGTCTTGCTGTGTGTTGCCTTGGTAAAGATTTGTATTGGTTTGCCAGTCCCTTTTCAGTTCCAGTTTCTGGCTTGAACAGTTCTGTAAAGGACTGGAAATGTTTACGACGATTAATTATTGATAGCGGGTGATGGACTCGTGGGACTCACTTAAACCTGACAAAAATACAGTTGTTTTTGTGGGGGTTTTAGCAGGATGAAAAAGTGTTTTTTACAAGTCAAGACTGTGTGGAGTTCTATCAAAGAAATTTTCAAATTTGCATTTTGAAACTGAACATTGATTCACACTATTCTTTTTTTCAAGTTTCTGATTTCTGCTGAGCCATTGATGTCAATTTAACACTGTTCTATCTTAAAAAGAGAAAACCTACGGAATAGCCACTGTTGGTATGTGAAATGATGTTGCCCAAATTCCGGTGATCTAGGACAAGAATGCTGAGACACAAAGAAGTATTGATAATCGATTTCCCGTAAGTTTCTCAGTAGAATTTTTCAAAGACCTCTTGAGATATAGGTCCTGTCCTGTAAAGGCCCTTTCGTGAGATCCTTGATCAGAATACGCTGAAACAAAGGGAGAAGATAAGTGGTTTCTCGTTCTTCGTTTTTACTGTCCTAAGTGTTATTTGTTTTTGCCTGAAGTAGACCCAAGAGGTCGAAATGCATTGTGTCTTGTCGTGTACTTTGTTGGTCTATGTGCTTGGCGGTAACTATCCCCCTCTCTGTCTAAATTTAGAAACAAAAGGGTCAAGGGGCCGTGGAGAAGGACGAATGGAACAGAAACCAGTAAGAGCAGAAGTCCTAAACGATGGTATTTATGTATGCATATTACAACCATGCCCACAGCGCTTAACCATGCTATGATGCATAGCACACCAGCACTCCCTGTATAGACCTCCCCGTCCTCAATCTGACCACACACACCCACACCACACCACACCCACCACACCCACACACACACACACACACACACACACACACACACACACACACACACACACAACGAAACCATAGAAAGAGATCAAATGGCCGAAACAGTCACGTTTTAGACTCTCTGATAAACAACTGTGAGAATAAGATGCTCGAATTTACACAGCAGAGCTTCGGCATGACAGTATAGTACACAAAAATGTCTGCTATCCTTTCTGCCTGGACTGCTGCGTTCCCAATTCCAGAAATACCAAGGTGTTAAGTGCTTATCGAAAGGAAAGTATGGAATGGTTAATCAAAACGAATAAGAGAGGTCAGACACACAAAGGCGTTATCACAGACTATTTCAAATTAAAAAAACACAGGTATCCATATTTAAAGTGGCGAGATTAGAATGAACTGTAAGGTACTTTTTCATGATTGGCTCCTTTGTGATGTTTTGAATACTTTCATAACCAAGGTTAACAAGAAACAAGTCATAAAACGTTTAGCTGGAATAATAGAGGTTTATTCATTTGTGGGATTTGTCTGCCCCGGCTCCTACCCAAAGATGAGTTTACTATCAGCTAAGTTGGGAAGACTGGAACCGCATGGTCGAGTTTCACCCACTCAGTGGATGCGTCACTGAGAGTGTCAGCCCACTTTCCGCACCAACATAGATGTGCGACAGCAGGTGTATTCGGACCCGGAATACACTAGGACTCATTGTGAAGGTAAACGCAGAGTACAGACCCATCATGCAGACTCAGACAGAATAGAAATGCACGGCATCATCTTCATTATCCTCATCCTCATCGAATCATCTTCATCATCCTCATCCCCATCGATCAACATGAGAAAAAAAATGTCTGGAATTCTGTGGCTCATCAGTCCCTGCTCTGATGCTGACCTTAATTTCAATATCCTTTCTACGTCTCTATCTTCGGTGAAGTTCTGTCCGGGTCACCGGTATGGGCACATTCAGTGGGACTGTCGTTGGACGGACGTGGTGGCGCCCTCATGAGGAACAGCTCACTCACGCTGGTTCCGTGATGAAGCAATTATTGTCGTCAGTAGGGGACTTAGTAGGTGGTGTCCCACTTATGTGGAACCACAACAGGTGCTCTGAACACCACTGATGAATAGGCAGCTGTGCAGTGTCTCCTCTGGTGGGTTGATATTTATTGCTTCCTGTGGATTCCTATCACCCAGGTTGTGTCAGGACAAGCGAGGGTGCGGCTATGGACAGAATGCCAGAATGAGCGGCGTGTATGCGAAGTGGCGCGATCGGTGAGACAGAAAAAAAAGCATAATAATAAAGGTTCTTACATATCAAGACCAAATGAAAAAAACATAGCGTGAAAGACAGTAACAGATAGAGAGGCAGAGAGGAGGAGGGGAGACAGAGTAGAGGAGTGGAAGGGGTGCGGGCTCTAGGTACCTAGAGACACATCTGTGTTTGTCTATACGTAATACAGTGGAATGCTATGCAATAGAGTGTAGCGAACCACAGTGAAAAGCAACATCGAGCAACAGAATGCAGTGAAACAATACAATGCATATGCTTTTGTTCCTCGTATTCAGCTTTGTCCTTTCCCTCTTTTAAAAATGGAGGAAGGGAAAGAGTTGCTGGTTCCCACCAGATCATTCCTCTGGCCTTTGTACTTTGACCCATATCCTAATTCTCTCCCCTTTGTGTGTAGGGGGATGGGGTCTGACAGGGACATAAAGGAACTCAGAGCTCCCTTTGTCTGCTTTGTCTGGCCGCTCTGAAGACTGGAGTCTTAGTTCACCAGTCTCTTTTCAGTTCTGGTTTGTCGCTTGTAGGATTTTGTAAGGGGCTCGAAATATTTACGATGTTTAATTATTCACAGTTAGTGAAAGACCCGTTTCAGTGTGAACGAGCATTATTGTGTTTTGTAGTGGAGTTCTAGGATAAGGTGTTTGGTTGTGA
>CM065732.1:27906921-27909421 GCA_033310375.1 Conus canariensis
AGAAATTCATTGACTCAAGAACAGAAAGTAAGTTCATCTTCAATCCTCTCTGCACCCTTTCTCCAAACCCCTCAAAGTTACTTTTACAGTGCGGAATTTACTACCGCGCTGGTTACATTAGGAAACAACACGAATTTCTATGATGGTGGATGTACGCAAAGTGAAACCGCAAACCCAGTGTGTAACACAAGCCTACAGACAATAGCAGCGCTCCCTGATTCTGAAAATGTAGAGATGCCCGAACATGTTGACGAACCTGATGGAGATTTAGATGACGGGAGCTGTAGTTTGCTAATAAACACGACACAATCAACACACATAGTATGTGACATACGAATACAGCAGACAGAAAACAACGTAACTCATGGAACAGACAGTCCAAGACCGCAGGAATGCAACTGCTGTTTGAGAGTGATTCAGGTAGGAACTGTTCTTTGAAAGGATACTAGAACAAAGTACCGTATCTTTAAATTCTTAATCCGTATGGACATCTAATGATATCGATATGATGGTATCTCAAAGCATTCAATTTCAGTCTACAGCAAATGTCCGCGTAAGTGTGACCTTCTTGCAGTGAGTCAGAGAGAATTCGTGTCCAAGTGACAATGAATTCGCGTCACGTGTCTCTTCAACAGTATTTGTGTAGACAATATCGTTTGTGATCAGCAAAGAGGGGAATGGTTAAGATTCAACGACTTTGTGATGTTGCCATTGCTTTTCTACAACTGATGCTCCCCAGCAATGTATGTCACTGCTTGAAGCTGAAGTCAGTGCATCCTTGGCATCAGTTCATAGTATACTCAATTTAATATACTCAAATTGAAGACGTGTTTCCGTGTGTTTGTTCTGCTGTAGAAAATGTTTATAACATGGTCGTGCAAAAGTTGATAATTATCAAAGTTTGTTGAATGAGCCGTGTACAGCTTATGTTCTTTACATGTCACATTCTAGGCCTTTGGATTGGATATATGAATGATACCATCCCAGTGCGTTTGGATACATTTAGAGCACTCCTATTATGCTCCGATTAAACCGATTAAGCAAAAAAGATAAAGTAGAGATATACGCTTCATGAGCGGAATATTTGTCCTAGTGTATATTGTTGTCTGTGTGTTAACTTCGTTGCTCCATGTATTAATGAAAACGCACTTGTTGTACTATAGCCGTTTCCACAAAGAAAAAAATATATAACTGGAAATTTACAATGACAAGAAGCGTTTTCATTGTGATCATTAACACTGGATTACATAGAGAACAGACTATCCGTACACTTTAACACTGTGGCCTCCAGCTTGTTGATTCTCCTTAAAATAACGAGATAAGATCGCGCACAACCACTCTGCACTTATTTTACATATCTTCAATGGAAAACATTTAATCCGGAAACCTCACAAGTGCAGTAAAGATATTACACAAGTGTGGTGAACTAGAACCCAAGCCTTCAGAACTGTCGCACAAAGGGGGGACGAATAGAGCATTGAATTGTTTTCTGTCCCTGCCAGGCCATATCCTCCAACATAAAGGGGAGAGAAATAGGATCTGAGTCCCCTGCAAAGGCCAGGGGAATAGATCTCTGTCTCCCCTCCTGCAGCTTTGGCAGGGGGAGACTAGTGTTGACATCTGGATAAATGCAACAGTTTGTACGGTGCTGCGCTTTTGTGTTGTGAAGCGTCAAGACTGCTACGCCTTTTGCCGCGTTATATGATTTTGTAATGTACTGTGTTGAAATGTATCGTGTTGAGCTGTGAGATGTTTTGTGTGCACTCATGTCAACTCATTGCCTGTCTGTTTGTCTGTCTGTCTGTCTGTCTGTCTCATATTTCTAATCTTCCGGTGAAGTACATGATATAGTGCATACGCTTTATTTATGTTTATATTTCCTTCGTTTTACACGCACACACACACACACACACACACACACACACACACACACACACACACACACACACACACACACACACACCACGCACGCACATACACACACACCACACACGCACACACACATACACACACGCACAACACCCACACACAACACACACACACCCACACACCACACACACACACACACACACACACACACAGAGAGAGAGAGAGAGAGAGAGAGAGAGAGAGAGAAATATATAGACATATATTTATAAACACACACACACACACACACACACACACACACACACACACACACACACACATATAATATATAATATATATATATATTATAGTATATGATATATAGATATATACACATACATATATACGCACATGCACATATACAAACGCACATGCATACATATGTACACGCAAACACTCATATATAAACACAGTCATACATATACACATAAATACACACATCCATCCACCCATGCCACATACATACATACATACATACATACATACTTACATACATACTACTACTACGTACGTACGTATACTAATACATACATACATACATACATACACACATACACACACCCCAATCACATGACCATTCAAAATGTTGAAA
>CM065732.1:27914421-27921921 GCA_033310375.1 Conus canariensis
TCGTCGTCAGTAATCAGAGTGATTCAAAACAACACTGGTGTATTTATGTTAAAATCTAAGGACTTTACTTGCAGTAGAGGAAGCAAAAGAAAAACGGAGAAAAAGGAAAGAAAAGAAAGAAAACAAAAGGAAAGAAGAAAAGGAAAAAAACAAGAGGCACAAATAGACAGACTGACACACAGGCAGACAGATTGACAGACAGGCAGACAGACAGACCGACCGACAGACAGACAAATGGACAGAGACAGAGAGAGACAGTCAGACAGACAGAGAAACAGACAGACAGACAGAGACAGAAACAGAGAGAAAGTGCATCAGTGTGTGGCATTTTTAATTTACTAATCGGATCCTGATTCCACATTGTGTCCCCACCACCACCCCACCACTCACCTCCACACTTTACAGGAACCATAGACCTCCCTCCTCGAACCCAACCTTCCCCGTTCTCTCTGTCTTGTTGCACGTGCATTGTGTGACGTCTAGGGGTCACAAAGAGCACTCTTTTGAAAGAATCAGCGAAGAAAAGGGCTATTCAGGGTGGCGTCGTTGCGCCATTAAAATCGGGCGGCCATTGTTGCCAAAATGGAGATCCAGCCTCTGTGGCTGACAGGTTTTCATTGAAAGTGAGGTTGTTTTCAAGTTGTTTAGCTTGGCTGGCACTGTGTGTGTCCCCAGCAACGTAGGGTGCTGGGGGGGGGGGGGGGGGGGGGAAGGAGTGATGGCTCATGTCAGCCTTATACCCATTGATTACATGGTGTTGATGTGGAGTGGGAGACTGTTGTGGTTCATGGGTGGATGGTTTGTTGTTGTTCTCGAATTTTAGTTTACACACACACACACACACACACACACACACACACACACACACACACACACAACATATATATATATATATATATGTGTGTGTGTGTGTGTGTGTGTGTGTGTGTGTGTGTGTGTGTGTGTGTGTGTGTGTAATATTTCAGATGGATCTTATAACTGTTGGGCACTTGAAAACTACACTGAATATGATGAACAAAATACTGCACTTCTGAACAATTTCTGCTATCTAAATTGCCACCAAGGAACTATCATAAAGAACGTCTACAGCAATGTCCCAAACCAAGTCAGCTGCAGAATTCTATCGAATTTTCTTTTCACAAAATTTTTGCTGTCAGTTGTTGAGAATGACTCGACTGGGAACTGCTCTTTGAAAGGATGCTGAGACAAATTGTGATGACTTAACATTCGTCTCTGCCTGGATACTTAGTGTTCTTTATATGCTGACGTCTGAAAGTGTATGATTTCAGTCTACAGCATACAGTATTAATATAATGCATTTTGATTTACAGAAGGCTGTCGCACAAATGTGTGTTCATCTTTCATAAAGCCAGAGGGATTCTCTGTGCATGTGTGTATAAGTTTTTCTCACGTGTCTCTTCAATGATGGTTATGTAGTCAGGAATATTCGTTTGAGCAAAGAATAGGAATGAGGTTAGGAGTAGGTAGATCAGGATCGTAATGGCAATTTTTCTTCAGCTAATTTCCCCAGCAGTCCATGTTATATCCAGTGAAAATGACACAGACCATAATTTTATCTACAGAGGCTTTCGTTACAGTAAACTCTGATCAAATTACATTCAGAAACAGCACGCTCAAGTTCTGATGGATGAGCCATATAACACTCGTTTTTTCTTCATATGTCACTCCAAAGCTTTTAGACCCAGTCAATGAATCATGTAGTCCAAACGGTTTTGAATAAATGCTAAATAATATTGCTTCATTACAATTAACAAATTTCCCCTTCTTTAAAGAACAAATCCCGGGGATCAATACTTCACTGTGTTTAGTAGACGGGATGTGTGCCCCAGGGTGT
Source organism: Conus canariensis (assembly GCA_033310375.1). Classification (NCBI taxonomy): domain Eukaryota; kingdom Metazoa; phylum Mollusca; class Gastropoda; order Neogastropoda; family Conidae; genus Conus; species Conus canariensis. The sequence continues at coordinate 27,916,277 of CM065732.1, forward strand.
ACTGCTTTGCGTGTGTTCGTGGCGTGGCATTCCTCTATCTGTTAATAAAACCAGAAAGTCATTGTATTGTAGAGATACTCTGCTCTCAGGAAAACAGTGTATAACTGGTATCACGAAGTACACAGTGACAAGAAACTGGCACATCATGATTAATAAAATTGGCGAGGATACTGAAAAGAATAGTTTAAGATTTCCCAGGTATACTCTGACACACTTACAACCAATTTAGTAATTCCTTGTGAATTGCCGCAAGACAAATATGTGTTCAATCACTCTGCACCAGCATCCTCTATTCATAGTGAAGAATTCAACATAGCAAACGTTTTAACTGGCAACAGAACCTCACATGCGTAGAACTGGTCTTTGCAAAAAGCTGGTGAACTAAGACCCCAGTCTTCAGAGCGGCCATACAAAGCGAAACAAAAGAAGCTTTGAGTTCTTTTCTCTCCCTGTCAGACCCCTTCCCCCGGCACAAAGGGGAGAGAAATAGGATCTGGGTTCCCTACAAAAGCCAGTGGAATTGATCGACAGGAACCAGCATCTTTCTCCCTTCCTCCAACTTTGACAGGGAAAGGCTAGATCTGGCATTTCGACAAATCCATGTGTGTATGGTACTGCGCTGTTGTATTATGTAGCGTTCTGAATACATGTATTTTGCCGTTTTTTTTTATTCCATTGTTTTGTGTCGTATTGTAGTATACAGTGTTGAGCTGTTGAATGTTTTGGGTGCCTTTCCATTGCGTTTGTTGGGTTACAATGCAATGTATTTTAATGAACAGTGAAATGTTGCTCGTGCGTCCATCGTCTCTCTCTCTCTCTCTCTCTCTCTCTCTCTCTCTCTCTCTCTCTCTCTCTCTCTCTCTGTCTGTCTTACTCATCCCGTAAATATGCATGTGACTATAGTCTACATACGTTTTATCCATGTACCTGCCTCATTTCCTTCGTCTCCATGATTCATTCCTTTTATGTCTCTCTGTAAATTGTAACTTTTTCTTATGTCTAATTGTATAAGCTGCAGGTTGAATGCTTTGCTGAATTTTGCAAAGTTTTTGCGATTATTAGAAGTGTAATCCAAATTCACTTGCTGGGGGAGCAGAGAATGTTAGATTCTGATAGCATTTCATTAATACAGATACGTATGGACAAAGGGATGAGGAAATAAAAGATAGTTAAAAATCCCATTGACTTGTTAACATAGGTGCAAGGAACTACTAGAAGTTCAACGTATCTCAGATATATTAAGAAAGAAGGCGAAGCCAATTTCTCTCCATTCACCACATTAACCTTCCTTGACCTGAATTAGGTACCTGTTTATTGCTGGTAGGCATGGATGTTTCTGAGCCATAAAATCCAGGCTTTGAAGTGATTCAAACTCACCACCATAAGCGCTGGAAGCAAACAATCTGTTTGTCTGTGAACCTCTCAAGAAGACAGAGGAACATTAATTTGTGTAGGACTGAGAAAAGCTGAGTATAGAGATGATGGTGGTGAGAACTAGAAAGAAGAACGATGGTAGAAAAGGTAGCAGGGTGTGGAGGGAATGACTTCAAGGGTATGAGAAGGGGTGAAAAAAAATAGTTTCAAGTCAAAAATCAATTTACAGAATTTCAGGTAGAAATGGTTTTCTGAATGTAGAATTAAACAATTAGTTATAATATCTTCAACTTTCCACTTATTTCTCAACAGAGTTGCTACCGACCTGTTGTTGTGAGAAACTGAAGTTGGAAACACAAATCGCCCTGATGAAGTAAGACGCCATATCCGCAAGACGACAATACAAAGAGACAAAGAGAGCTTTCCGTTCTCTTCTCTCCATGTCAGGCTCCATCCCTGACACAATGGGGGGACACATAGGATCGGGGTCCCACGGAAAGGCCAGCAGAATGGACTGGCGGGGGCCAGCATCTCTCCCAGCACTCTGACAGCACAGAAAGGACAGAAGGATGGAAGGGTGACGGGGTGGGAGAGCGTGTGGCTTGGAGTAAACGTTACTGTTTTGTTGTGTTATATGATATCGTGTTGTGTAGTGAAGTCCTGCACTGCATTGGGTTGCTATCTTTCAACTTATGTTGCATTGATTGCCTGTGATTTAGTTGAGAGGCAGAGAGAGAGAGAGAGAGAGAGAGAGAGAGAGAGAGAGAGAGAGAGAGAGAGAGAGAGAGAGAGAGAGAGAGAGATGATCATCAAAGCAGATCATTTTGAATTTTCTTATGTGATTTTTAGTTGAGAGAGAGAGAGAGAGAGAGAGAGAGAGAGAGAGAGAGAGAGAGAGAGAGAGAGAGAGAGAGAGAGAGAGAGATGATCATCAAAGCAGATCATTTTGAATTTTCTTATGTGATTTTTTTATGTTACTACCATGTTCTGTTCTCCACCACCCTACAAACCCTCCCACATCGTTGGACTATATAGGAGCCACAGGCAACCAATCATCATGTCGATGAAAACACTCCTTCCTCTTTTCTCAGCATCCCCATTTTCTCTGTCTCACTGCACGTGCATTGTGTGACGTAGCAGGGGCCGCTCGAGCTCTCAAAAGAACGAGGGAGAGAAAAGGGCTATTCAGGTTGGCGCCATTGCGCCATTCAAATAGGGCGGCCATTGTTGTGAAAATGGCGGCCCAGCCTCTGTGGTTGACAGGTTCCCTTGAACGTGCGGCTGAGGTTTTCATGTTGTCTTTTTGGCCGGCACTGTGCGTGTCCACAACAACCTAGGATGCTGGGGGTTATAGCTCATGTCGACCATGTTCCCATTGATTGGATGGTGATGTGGGGAGAGGAGGGGAGGGGAATGTCATGGCGTGGATGGAAGTGTTGGTGTGTCTGTGTGCATGCTCTCTTATTTTAGTCATAAGAAGTATGTTTAATTAGGCTTGACAGTTGCTGTGTGTGTGTGCGCGCGCACGCTCGTGTGCGTGTGTGTGTGTGTGTGTGTTTGTGTGTGTGTGTGTGTGTGTGTGTGTGTGTGTGTCTGTGTGACAGTGTATGTATGTGTATATTAAAGTGAATGTGTGTGTGTCTTAGATAATGTATGTGTGTGCATGTGCGTATGTGTGTGTGTATGTGTGTGTGTGTGTGTGTGTGTGTGTGTGTGTGTGTGTGTGTGTGTGTGTGTGTGTGTTTGTGTGTTGTATGTAAATATGCAAGAGTGTGTCTTTTTTTAGTTTTTCCCCTTTTCAAACAAATATACAAAATGTATGTTTCTGATATGTTTTATACTGATGAATGACACCAATTAATTTAAGATAGAATAAGACTGAGTAAAAAATAATTATACTCATTACTGAAGGTGTACTGAATAAAGACAGCTTTGGTCGTTTTTCTATAACACGATTCTTTAATCATTATTTCAAGTTAAATCGAATGTGCTACATATAATATTTATGTTGTTTTCATATCACATTCCTGGATGTGGATGATAAATGTACATTTTGAGATCCAAATGTGTTAAAAACATTGAGTCATTTCTGGTTCTGGCATGGTTAAGCAAATCCATATTCATTAGATGATGAACTGAAGATCAGTATTTCACTTTTGTCAGTGTATTAGTACATTTACAGATTGTTATACATAGACATAGAAGACATTGCTTTGTGTGTATTCATTCCATTACTTGATTTCGTATATGAATAGAAATGAATGTATAGTGTGACTGCAATCTGTTTCCAGAAAAAAAATAAATGGTGTTATGAAATCTATGGTGAGAAACTTGTACGTTATGTTCATTCAAACTGGCAAAAAGCCTCTAGAAAGTAGTGTCAGATTAGTGTTTATGCACTTTAACACTTTAACAACCAGTTTTCTGATCTTTCTTAAAATTCTGCAAGACATGGCCATGCATGATCAATTCGCACTTGTCTAATTCATCCACAGTAAATAAGTACACAATGGCAAACGTTTCAATTGACAGCAAAACCTTGCGAGTATGGAACTGGACAGGAACATAAGCTGGTGAACTACGACCTAAGTCTTCAGAACGGCAACACAAAACGAGACAAAGGGAGACATAGAAAACGTTGCGTTGTTTTCTCTCCCTGTCGTGCCATATCCTCTGACACAAAGGGGGGGGGGGGGGGGGGGGGGGGGGGGGCGGGGGGGGGGAATAAGATCTGGGTCCCCTGTAATAGCTAGAAGAATAGATCGACGGGAATGATCGACTCTATTCCCTCATCCGACTGTGTCAGGAGGGAGGCTAGAGCTGACATTTGGACAAACATAGTAGTTTGTATAGTGTTGAGTTGCTGTATTATGAAGGGTCGATGCTGCAGAGTGCCTTGCGGTTCTTGTATTGCATTGTTTTGTCTTACATTGCAATGTATCGTGATGAGCCGAGAAATGTTCCAGCGATATCCAGCCTCTCTCTGTCTCTGTCTCTGTCTGTCTGTCTGTCTGTCAAAATGTCTGTCTGTCTGTCTGTCAAAATGTCTGTCTGTCTCTCCCTCTCTCTGTCTCTCTCACTCACTCACTCACTCTCTCTCTCTCTCTCTCTCTCTCTCTCTCTCTCTCTCTCTCTCTCTCCTTTTCACTTATCCTTGCTCTGTTTGTATCATTCCTTATCTTCCTGTGCATATGCATGTGATGGTTATTCATATGTGTTATTTTTTTCTTTCATGTGAAGATGTTACTCACTTGACGTCTGTTTATACGTACCTGTCTACATGTTTCAAACTGCATCTCATTTTATACTTAATTATACAAACTGCCTTTTGAGAGCTTTCTTTCAGAGTTTAACAGATTATTCGAAAGATAGAGTTAAACCGAAAAAAAAAGTGTGATTGTTGATGTTAGCCTTATGCATAACTTTTTTCATTCAAAGCAATTATCAGGTGTCCTTTGTGTGTTTAGAAACGAGTTTAGAGGTTACATAGACGTTCACATTAAAGCTTTGGGAGTTTATGGCTTCGGACATACCTTTACAAGACTGATTATGGTTGTTCCTAAACCTTGATGTATTACGTTTTTAAGAGATTGATGTACATGTAGTCTAATAGTGAACAGCTTTGTAAACAGAACAGCACTAATGTGTGATGATTTAAATTCAAGAACTTCCAATAGTTCCTTTGATTATCTTGCTAAAAACAGGTTGTATGAAAATAACGCAAAACATCACAAGTGGTTCAAACTCACAATCTTCATCTCTGCAGGCAAACGCTCTAACCATTTGACCTAAAGCCTCTCAAAAAAACAAATTGATATCAGGGCTGACAAAAGATGAGAGTGATATGGAGACAGTGACGGCTAGAAGGATAAATGAAGGGCAAAATGAAGACAGGGTGAAGAGAAGGGTGAATGTATGGGTGGGGGAAGAGATTGATTGCATTAATGTTTCCTTATAATTCAAACAAATGGATTTGTGCATACAAAGTAAACACTTAATTATGATATCTAGCACTTTGTATTGATCCTTCGAGGGCGTTTCATCCTATCTGTTGTCGCAAGTGGGAAGATGGAGTAGGAGACACAGAAACCTTCGATGAAGTAGGACCCCAGTTCCGACAATACAAAGCGAGACAAAGAGAACTTTCCGTCCTCTTCTGTCCATGTCAGGCTCCATCCCCTGACACAATGGGGGGACAAATAGGATCGGGGTCCCACACAAAGGCCAGCAGAATGGACCGGCGAGGGTCAGCATCTCTCCCAGCACTCTGA
>CM065732.1:27929421-27931921 GCA_033310375.1 Conus canariensis
ATCTATCTATCTATCTGTCAATTATCTATCTATCTATCTATCTATCTATCTATCTATCTGTCTATCTATCTATCTATCTATCTATTTCACTCCTCACAGACACAAACGCAAAACATAGTGAAAAGAAATAACCTTCAGGAATTCTAGTACTGCCAAAAGTCTGCTTAAGACATTGATAGGATAGGATAGGAAACGAAAGGATAGCACAAAATATTTTATTATACAATATGGTGTGACATCATGTCATATGATATATGTCTTATATGATGTGATACGATATTACATATGATGTGATATCATATGATATGATGTGAGGTATGGTACAAAATAACATAACATGACTTGATATGACATGGTATGATATGATATAATACTGTATGATATATGATATGATTGAAATGATATAATATGATATGATATATGATACGGTAGGATATGATATGAGATGATGTGATTATGATATGATATGATATGATATGATATTTGATATGCTATGATGTAATATGATTTGGTATGATATGATTTAATATGATATGATATGATATGACATGATATGATATTATATCATACGATACGATTTAATATGATATGATATGATAGGAAATGATATGATATGGTATCATATGGTATGATATTATTTGACATAACACAATATCATATGATATGACATTATATGATACGATACGATACGATGTATGTTGTGATATGATATGATATAACATGATATAATACGATACGATATGATATGATCTTATAAAATAGCATAGGATAGGATACAAGATGATGCAAGACGATGCGATGCGATGCAATACGACACGATAGGATGCGATGCAGGACGATAGGATAGGATAAGAAAGGATACAGAATATGAAAACCAGATATGTGAATACACAATGGTAGTGCATTCAACATGCCTGTTACGTGTATTAAAGATCTGCGGAGAGTACTGCTTGGTGTGTTACGTGTATTAAAGATCTGCTGAGAGTACTGCTTGGTGTGTTACGTGTATTAAAGATCTGCTGAGAGTACTGCTTGGTGTGTTACGTGTATTAAAGATCTGCGGAGAGTACTGCTTGGTGTGTTACGTGTATTAAAGATCTGCGGAGAGTACTGCTTGGTGTGTTACGTGTATTAAAGATCTGCGGAGAGTACTGCTTGGTGTGTTACGTGTATTAAAGATCTGCGGAGAGTACTGCTTGGTGTGTTACGTGTATTAAAGATCTGCGGAGAGTACTGCTTGGTGTGTTACGTGTATTAAAGATCTGCGGAGAGTACTGCTTGGTGTGTTACGTGTATTAAAGATCTGCGGAGAGTACTGCTTGGTGTGTTACGTGTATTAAAGATCTGCGGAGAGTACTGCTTGGTGTGTTACGTGTATTAAAGATCTGCGGAGAGTACTGCTTGGTGTGTTACGTGTATTAAAGATCTGCTGAGAGTACTGCGTGGTGTGTTACGTGTATTAAAGATCTGCGGAGAGTACTGCTTGGTGTGTTACGTGTATTAAAGATCTGCGGAGAGTACTGCTTGGTGTGTTACGTGTATTAAAGATCTGCGGAGAGTACTGCTTGGTGTGTTACGTGTATTAAAGATCTGCGGAGAGTACTGCTTGGTGTGTTACGTGTATTAAAGATCTGCGGAGAGTACTGCTTGGTGTGTTACGTGTATTAAAGATCTGCGGAGAGTACTGCGTGGTGTGTTACGTGTATTAAAGATCTGCGGAGAGTACTGCGTGGTGTGTTACGTGTATTAAAGATCTGCGGAGAGTACTGCGTGGTGTGTTACGTGTATTAAAGATCTGCGGAGAGTACTGCGTGGTGTGTTACGTGTATTAAAGATCTGCGGAGAGTACTGCGTGTGTGTGTTACGTGTATTAAAGATCTGCGGAGAGTACTGCGTGGTGTGTTACGTGTATTAAAGATCTGCGGAGAGTACTGCGTGGTGTGTTACGTGTATTAAAGATCTGCGGAGAGTACTGCGTGGTGTGTTACGTGTATTAAAGATCTGCGGAGAGTACTGCGTGGTGTGTTACGTGTATTAAAGATCTGCGGAGAGTACTGCGTGGTGTGTTACGTGTATTAAAGATCTGCGGAGAGTACTGCTTGGTGTGTTACGTGTATTAAAGATCTGCGGAGAGTACTGCTTGGTGTGTTACGTGTATTAAAGATCTGCGGAGAGTACTGCTTGGTGTGTTACGTGTATTAAAGATCTGCGGAGAGTACTGCTTGGTGTGTTACGTGTATTAAAGATCTGCGGAGAGTACTGCTTGGTGTGTTACGTGTATTAAAGATCTGCGGAGAGTACTGCTTGGTGTGTTACGTGTATTAAAGATCTGCGGAGAGTACTGCTTGGTGTGTTACGTGTATTAAAGATCTGCGGAGAGTACTGCGTGGTGTGTTACGTGTATTAAAGATCTGCTGAGAGTACTGCGTGGTGTGTTACGTGTATTAAAGATCTGCGGAGAGTACTGCGTGGTGTGTTACGTGTATTAAAGATCTGCTGA
>CM065732.1:27936921-27939421 GCA_033310375.1 Conus canariensis
TTAACACTCATGTTCAAGTCCATCTCAGCTATCCTGTTAACACTCATGTTCAAATCCATCTCAGCTATCCTGTTAACACTCATGTTCAAATCCATCTCAGCTATCCTGTTAACACTCATGTTCAAATCCATCTCAGCTATCCTGTTAACACTCATGTTCAAGTCCATCTCAGCTATCCTGTTAACACTCATGTTCAAGTCCGTCTCAGCTATCCTGTTAACACTCATGTTCAAGTCCATCTCAGCTATCCTATCAACACTCATGTTCAAGTCCATCTCAGCATCGCTATAAACACTCATATTCAAATCCACCTCATTGTTTCTACTAACACTCATATCTAAGTCTATCTCATCTCCTCTATCAACACTCATATTCAAGCCCATCTCATCTTCTTTATTAGCTCTCACATTATTATTCATGTCCATCTCACCTTCCCTGTCAATACCCATATTCAAGTTCATCTTATCTTCCCTTTCAATACTATTATTCAAGTCCATCGTATCTCCTCTATCAACTCGCATCTGAAAGTCCATTTCATCTTTCTCATAAACAGTGATACGGAGGTCCCTCCTACCTTTCCCATGAACAGTAATATTCATGTCCATCTCATCTTCACAATTAACAGGCCATCTATCACTTTTTCAATAAACAGTCATATCTAGATCGACTTCAGTTTCCAAATAAAATGCGCAATTAAAGTTCATTTCAGCTGTACCATAAACAGTCACATCCAACTTCATGTCAGTTTTGCCAAAACGAGTCCTATTCAAGTCCATCACAACTTTCCTATAAACAATCATGCTCAGTTCTGTCTCAACTGTTTCATGAACGGTCACGTTCAAGTTCATCTCAGCTTTCCTGTGAACAGTCTTATTCAAATTCACTTCAGCTTCCTTACATACAGTTACATCTAAGTCCATCTTATCTTTTCCATAAACTGACATTTGCAAGTCCATCTAATCTTTACCATAAACATATTCAAGTCCATTACATCTTTCCCATGAACAGTCATGTTCAAGTCCATCTCATCTTTTCCATAAACAGTCATATTGAAATTCATCTCAGCTTCCCCATATACAGTTATTTTCAAGTCTACCTCAACTTTTCCATAAACAGACATACGCAAGTCCATCCCATCTTTCCCTTTAAAGTCAGATCAGGCCTATAGCATGGACCACTCCCCAGTGTGCCAGAGTTTGTTGCAGATGGCAGTTAGGATATCAATCACTGCATGTTCGCCATGTTTCAAATGTTCAGCAGGGACGTTGTCGCCGTCTGCTGCCTTCCAGCCTTTTTCATTGAGTACTGGAAAGGCATCCTCATTTGCTCCAATACGTTCTGTTAGCACATTAGGATTTCCTGCGCTCTGTTTGTTGTAGCATTCCAAGCAATATCTATCTTTTGATGATGTCTTCTTCCTGCGTGAGTCTGTTGCCATCTTTGTCCTGAATCGTGCAGACATCACATGGCTTTTGCTTGGTCAGGTCCTTCACAACCTCAAAAGCTTGCTTTGTGTTGTTATGGTCAAGGCTCTTTCTTTCAATGTCCTCACACTGTTGCTGGAGGCGTTCTTCATGTCTTCGCTGATTTTCTTGTTTGCGGCACTGTATTTCTCCACTTCAGTCTTCTTAAGAGGGTTTAAGTGTCACACGTTTCCAAGATTCTGCTTGAGATCCATGGTCTCAAATTCCATTTGATTTATTCCAAGAACCTATGTTGCTGTTTCAGTCAACATATGACTGAATTTCTTTACGAGAACTCCAAACTCTTCTTGACCACTTGGAATCGTTCAGCAAAATCTTAATCTTCCTTTTTTGTCAAGGCTGAGTTTGAGATGGCTATTTGTCACTTACTTCATATTCTTAAAAATGTACTTTAAAGTTCATTCGGACAAGGTCGCGCGTGCTATCAATATCAGCTTCTGGAAATGGTAATGCTTCAGTCCCCATAATGCCACACTTGTACTGGTTCTTCACAAAGATATAGTCCGTCTGGTTGTGTCACTGCCCGTTTGGGGGGTGCTTTGTCCATTGTTGGGATGCTTTATGTTTTCCAAGAGTGTTGGCAATATCCAAGTCATTATCACTGGCGAATCATGGCGGACGTAGTCTTCTATCGTTGTTTGTTTCATTACAGTAGTGAAGCACAGAAATTCAATAAGATTGACAAGAAAGACACTTCATCAGAAGGGTGACTGCAATGCAAAAGTTGATGCAGATGTTCAAGTGATAAAATCATGTGTACATTCTTTCCAGCTCCACCATAAGCAGTGACATCCAAATTGACCGTATACCCTGCATAGATAGTAATGTCACGTTTGAATCAGATTCCTATAAACAATCATTCAGGTCCATTTTAGTTTTCACACAAGTCATATTCAGTCTCAAGTGAGCTCTACAATAAATGGTTGCACGCAAGTTCACCTTTGCTTCGCCACAAACAGTCACATCCGGGCTCATGTCAGTTGTGCCATAAACAGTCACACCCACGCTCCTGTCAG
>CM065732.1:27946921-27959421 GCA_033310375.1 Conus canariensis
AAGACCAGCTTACTACAGAAACTTATTGTGTACACACATGGGAACAGCATTGTCTAGGATGCTTGGCTGAAAAGATTTCTTTTACTTGTGTTTTTGACAAGTACGCTGGAGATACTTCGTCAAGCATGTGACAGTTCCGAACAGTTGGGGCCACAAGGTGAAAGCAACACTCACCACATAGTGCTTTGGAATCGCCAGGAGTTTCCCACTGAAGGAACAGAGAGTGTGCGATGACGAGCATACCCAGAGCTCAGCGGACAGGCATGGTGGAAGAGAAATACAACGAAACGGAGAGGGAAGAGCTGCCAGTTTGTACTCTCGATAAAAGTTAAAAGGCAGGCAGTGAAGCTCGCCTCGCAGTAGTGTAATGTGGTTTCGCTTTTTTTTTTTTTTTTTTTTTAAATCAGACGTGTCACGCTGCATTGTTTTGAAATCGCTAGAGTACCAAATTTTTTCTGCTCGCACACTATACGGCACTGAAGATGTCTACGAGTGAAATTCTAAAATTCCACATGATATGTCAAAATGAGGTTTTTCTTCAGCATAGCATCAGATGCTCCCCCTCCCCCTTCCCTTCTCCCCCCATCCCAACCCACCCCGGAAATTCTTGTCAACCTATCCCAGCAAACTGTACTGTACAAAAACTAATACCAATCTAGTATGAAGAATCTCCAGGGAGAGCTTGCCAGTAGAAGGTGTTCAGACAAGAAGCCACTATCCTCCCCACCCCTCCCTCATGTGATTGTTTAGGTCCTGAGCTCTTTACACTTTCAGGGGGCCGGGCCGCATCTAGGACATGACTCCTAAATGCCCCTCTCTCACGGTTATAGCATAGCTATAAACAATACACAGAACAACGTAACGCAATGAAGAAATCCAAGCCAAACAACCAGCCATGAGCACAAAAGAAGCGATTCATATACTGCTTTGAATAACATAATTGAATGATGATAAAATAATTCATGTTGAAAATATGTCTTTTTCATTGTATTTCTAATGAACAAACTCTTTATAAAAGATAATCAGGTAAAACTTGTTTCATTAGTATTGAAGGACTATTTACTGATGTTACTTTTTGCACTTTTGAGTTCAAGTGATTCTTTTCGTTTAATCAGTATGAAAATACTTTATATGAAGACCATATGTTTATGTTGTGTATTATTTGTTCTAAAATACAGTGTAAATTATGTTTTAAGTCTCTAACATTATCCTGGATAAAGAAAGTGTAACGAATGCACACAATGAACACATGTGTCATAAAAATCATCAAACATACTTTTTTCTTTAAATAAAAACATCTGCTGTAGTTTTGTACACTTTCTAGACGAAAGTTTGCAAAGTGGAAAATATGAATGCCGGCATTCACAAGTACGTTTATTGCACATTCTGAAACTGAAGTCGAAGTCTTAACCATTATAGCACAGGTGAACCATTATAGCACAGGAAGTGAACAATTCAAGAATCCAGTCCGCTCGGTTTGTACTCTTTCAAGAGCAATGAAATTCTGTGGGAAAAGTGTTCCTCTCTATAGCATCCCCTACCAAACTACTTCTCCATTCTCTGGAGTCATCATACACACAGTTTTAAGGAACAGAGAAGATTTTCCACAAGACGTAAATCTGACAAGTTTTCTAATTGTCTTACTTGCAATTTAATTCTATATTAAAATCATGCCTTTGAAATGAGCATTTTTTTTTCCCAGAAAGTTAAGTTTCATACGTGTTCATATTGAAACTGCTTTACTCGATGTACTTTCTAAAATGATGAGTAAAACCACCACCACCACCACCACCACCACCACCACCAACAACAACAACAACAACAACAACAACAACAACAACAGTCTTACGGTTGCTGGCATGAGCCAAGGTAGATCAGCATCTAAAGCAGCAAAGCGTCAGTGCTGGCTATGGCCTTCATCCCCAAATAAAAGACAGGGTGGATCAGAGTCGCCGTTTTCAGGCATCGGAACCAGAACAGGTCTGGAAGACCTCAATGCAAAGGGTACACCTCGCTTCACCCAGTCACGTTTCGCGAGATAAACATTCAAACGTTTTGCATAATCCTTTGTTCTTATACGAAATTATTATTGTTCCGTTCCCGGAACGCTAGTAATCTCACCCTAGAACAGTTCATCAAAGAACTTTCTCATGGTCGCCCTGTAATATGCATGATGCGCAGATCGGAAGACCTAATTTGTGACGCAAAAGAAAGATGGCGGTACTGTATATAGTGAGGACAATATTTCATTTCTTTCCTTCCTTTTTTTGTGTGTTTTGTTTTGCTTTTGTTTGTTTGGGTTTTTTTTTCGGTTTTTCTTTTTTGTGTCTTGCTTTGTTTTGTTTTGTTTTTCACTACAAGCAATCTGTGCCTTGTTTGTGTTGAAGATGAGATGTATTTCAAAACGGAGGGATGAAAGTTGAATCATACTCTCTCTTTATTCTTTGTCTCTGTCTTTTTTTTTACTTACATTCGCTGATATGTCGGATTATGTGATTGCACAGATTGTGTAAACTTCCTCACAAACGAAGCGCACACACGTGTGATCTCACGCGGGAAGGAGGAGGGGGGGGGGGGAGGAGGCAAAAATCTTCATGTAGGCAGTAGGTCGACCTCACTGAAAAGCAGACAAAAAAGAAACATAACTGGTTAGGCAAAAGAGTGGCCTGGCCTGCTGACCAATTCTCTCATCCGGGAGTGATCAGTTCCCCGCGCAGGGAATGGGACTCGGACAAGCTGCACACCAAAAATTAATGCGCCGAGGCCTTGCTTTAAGGAGTCGAGTATTTATAGATAGGCACAATTAGGTTGTTTCGAGAATTTGTATTGTGTCTGAAAGTTGATTTACCTTTTTTTTTTTCATATGCCCATCAAGGTACATGCCAGATTGTTCCAAGCAGACAGCTTAAAACGAACGGAATGAGACTATTCGGGGGACACCACCTGGCGCAGATAGGGTCATGGGTGAGTGAGGAGGCCTGAAATGTGACGTCACCTAATGGAGAGGTCATGTATTTGAAGACTGGGAACGGCGTGGAAATTTATTTTTTAAAAAAAAGGGAAATGATCGGTGTGTGTGTGTGTGTGTGTGTGTGTGTGTGTTGTGTGTGTGTGTGTGTGTGTGTGTGTGCAGTTCTTTTGATCAATTATCAGTTTAATATCAAATGCTGGCTCAAACTTTCGCTAGGCTTCAAAATGCTTACATGGATTTTACAGTGATTTAGAGCAAGATCCTAACAGTGGCATGCGCCCACAAATGCCAGTATTAGAGAAAACGAGGCGAGATACCTCTTCTCTCTCCTGTGCATCTCTGATTCTACCCAAGATAGGGCGAAACGTGAATGTAGTGGAGGAAAAAAGACCCACAGAATAAAATGTGATTAAATAAAAGATGATCGGGTTGACATTTGATTGGCTGAATTGTTTGGTTGAGTGATACATGGTCCACTGACGGACAAGATGCTTTCAACCAGCCTGCTTAATGACAAATTCCGGTGGCTCCACCACCAAAAGGAGCGAACCAGCAAACGGGACGACCCATTGGATTCAAATCCCCAGCAGTTCATGTGTGTTTGAGGTGAAACAGTACTAGTGTATTGAAGACATTTTCAAAATAGATTCAAACGAGAAAAGTATGTGTGTATCGAAGATATCTTCCAATCTAGTTCAAACAAGAAAAGCCTGTGTGTGTTTAAGATATTTTCAAATCATATTCAAACGACAAAAGTAGGCCTATGTGTGTGTTGAAGATATTTTCAAATAAGACTCAAACGAGGAAAAAATGTGTGTATATTGAAGACATTTTCAAATTAGATTCAAGCAAGAAAAGTATGTTTATAACATACCACATTTTCACACATCCACACTCATAAAATTTCCGTGGAGCAGCCATCAAATAACGACTGAAGTTGGATGACAACTTGTGTTCACCTTCCATGAAGCTTTGAACAGTGACCGCGACACCACAGACGTGGGAAATGAATTCCATTGCTACGAAATGCTCTGTAGAGGCCAATTTGGAACTAAGATCCCGCTTTATCCCTAGAAGATACGTTCATGTTAAGTCAGTTTTTGATTTTCTTTATTGTTTTCTGGAGGTAAGAACGTACTGTAACACTGGCGCAACTTTATCAAATGAAATTAAAAAGTCTAACTTCGTGCATTTGTAATGGAACAGTGTATTTTTCTGGGTTACAAAAAGCGTTGCGTGTAGGCTTCTGTTCTTGTGTCGTTTGCACTGTTTATGAATCATCCGCGTCGTTCATACCACAAAAGAGGTCACAGGGTCAGCCACTGTTTGAGTCTTTTAAAGGAGCAGGCTAGGAGTATATCAGTTAACATTTTTGAAAAATCGATCATTTTGTCTTTGCTTCGCGCAAGAGATAGGCTACACCCGAATGTGCCATGGGGAACCAGAGAAGTACAATCCTCAACCACCAAGTCAATCAGCCCAGAGCAATGCTGCACCATCCTTAGACGGCTTCCAAGGGAGCTGCAGGACTGCTCCTCGCTGATTGGTTCGGCAGCTGACAACAGTACTTCAGTGGATCCCACGAGCAACTTCGGGTGTACCTCATTCTGCTTCTTGTTTTTGCCTGGAGCAAAACCTGAACTCCTGAACTTCTTTCCCCACCGAATGTATGTATATTGAAAGGTATTTACCGTAAATGTTAAAGGTATGACCCATGAGCAAATAGAAAAAAAAAATTGGTAAATGATAATATCATTCGGACACTATTCGTTGCTGTGATTCAGTTGCCGTTCTCTAAATATTATTCAAAATGTGTGCTGGTGTATGAACCCGTGAATGTAATGAATGGCGAGCGAGACATTTGTTTGTTTGCTTATTCGGTTTGTCCTTTGGTTTGTTAGGTTCTCTCTCTCTCTCTCTCTCTCTCTCTCTCTCTCTCTCTCTCTCTCTCTCTCTCTCTCTCTCTCTCTTTGTGTGTGTGTGTGTGTGTGTGTGTGTGTGTGTGTGAGAGAGAGAGAGAGAGAGAGAGAGAGAAACGAAAGAACGACAGAAAGAAGCAAAGAAAAAGAGTCTGATGATAATCCGAATGCAGGCCTATCACATTTTTTTTTTCAATAATTTTGAAAAAAATAAATTGATTTACGATCTATTTTTTCCATCATGGAACCAGACATTTTCGAATTAAAAGAGACAGACAGCGAAGGACAAAGACAGGGTTTCTTCTTCTTCTTCTTCTTCTTCTTCTTCTTCTTCTTCTTCTTCTCTTCGTTTTCTTCTTCGTCGTCGTCTTCTTCTTCTGCAAATTCTTCTTCTTCTTCTTCGTCTTCGTCTTTTTCTTCTTCAACTTCTTCTCCTTCTTCAACTATTTCTTCTTCTTCTTCTTCTTTCAACTTCTCTCTCTCTCCTCTCTCTCTCTCTCTCTCTCTCTCTCTCTCTCTCCTCACACACACACACACACACACACACACACACACACACACACACACACACACACACACACACACGGAGACAGAGAGAGATAGACACAGACACCGAGACACCGAGACAGAGAGACACAGAGACAGAGACAGAGACACAGAGACAGAGAGACTCAGGCCAGAGAAGCTAAAAAGCCTGGTTCAATTTACCACGTTAACTGTCAACGCCACGACAAGCAGGCAAAATGGCGGCATCAATCCCGCAGTGAATAGCAGGAACGAAGCCCGTATTCGCCGCTCACAATACGCACTTATAAATTAAAATATCGCCATTGAGTCGACGAGACAGACGGCGCGGCGGCTTCCAGCCTAATCAGGGAGTCGTTTGTTGGTGCCACAAAGCGTTCAAAAGACTGCTCTGCTTCAGTGGGCATCTCTCAAGTCGTTGGCTCCACTGCTGCCGACAGCGCTGACTGATAAACGTTAATGATGCGATAGAAACGGTTGTGGACAAGTGCGCGGGTCAGTGTGTGTGTGTGTGTGTGTGTGTCGGAGGGGGGGGAGGGGAGGGGGGCGGCGGGGGGAGGGGGATGGTGTGTGTGTGTGTGTGTGTGTGTGTGTGTGTGTGTGTGTGTGTGTAAAAGGGAGTGAGGGTTAGTGTTGACCAAGAAACGAGAACAGAAAGAAAATGAGTGTGTGTGTGTGTGTGTGTGTGTGTGTGTGTGTGTGTGTGTGTGTGTGTGTGTGTGTGTGTTAAAAGGGAGTGAGGGTTAGTGTTGACCAAGAAACGAGAACAGAAAGAAAAATGAGCGCGCGTGTGTGTGTGTGGTGTGTGTGTGTGTGTGTGTGTGTGTGTGTGTGTGTGTGTGTGTGTGTGTGTGTGTAAAAGGGAGTGAGATTTAGTGTTGATCGAGAAACGAGAACAGAAAGAAAAATGAGTGTATGTAGTGGGGGTGAGGAGTGAGACGTGTGTGCGTGTGTGTGTGTGTGTGTGTGTGTGTGTGTGTGTGTGTGTGTGTTAGTGAGTGATGTGACAGAAATGGTTGCGAACAAGTATAAGTGTGGTGTGTAAAAGATCATGACGTAGGCTGAAGAGCCAGAAAGAGGCTGCAAGACCCAACGATGTCATGAACAGCTACTTCTTACCTGGATTTCTGTGAATAGTGAACTTGTTTTGATCTTTCAAACCATCTCTACAAAGAATAAAATCATAGCAGCTTATCATGTACAATTCAATGAAAGAAGGTGTATTGCAGAACATGCAGTCAACAAATGACCCACTCCCACTGTATAGCACCAGAGAGTGTAACGGCAATATTGTTTGATGGGGATATTGTCGCGCTGGTGACCTACTCATTTTTGAGTGAACCAGTGTTTTAGGAGGAAGAAGAAGAAGTACGGCATGATCGTTCGTTGTACTAGGTAAATATAGTAGAACTGGAATGTCTGAAACTCTAACATAATCACATACCTTTCAAAGTAATGGATATATTAAGGAAGCCCGACCGACCCTTCTTTCTGCCGACATCCCCCCCCTCCCCTCCCCCCCCCCCCCTCTCCGGTAAAGAAAAAATCAGTTACCAGAGAGAACGCGGTGCAGCTCGCCTTCCGATCTTTCAAAAAGCCACTGAACATGTGAGGGGAGGTAATCTTCACGGGATCTCCTGTAGTTTCCCGTTGTTTTCGGCGAAAAATTGTGCCTTTTATTATAATAGTAGACTGCTGAGCGCATCATGCGTAAACACCGAACGGAAGTGTTTGACTACGGGTAAAGGTCCAGACACCAACGTGAGTACTGTTTCTTATGGAGTATACTCTATCCTGAGTGTCAGTCATTGTGACACTGTGTAAAAAAAATAATCAAGCCTGCCTTCCTGTCCATTTCTGTGGCCATGTCATTTTGACCACAACCTTTTTTTTAAAATTTCAATCAGAAACAAAGGCAGGTTAGCTGAGTGAGGACTGACTCCAAACATTCACACATTTTGTACAATCCATAGGAAAATAGAAAGAACATGATTTGGAGCAATTTTTCTTCCCGTAGAAATCGATGTGAAATGTTCTCTTTATTTTCACACTGACAAGGTCAAGGCAAAGAGTGAATAATTCAAAGCGGGTGCCAGGGTTAACTGAATCTGTGTGACTTTGATCCGTCATTCCATAGCTCATTTCTAACAGGAACTTTCTGACAAACTTCTTCTTCTTCTTCTTCTGCGCACGCAGGCTGATACTCCTGTTGACACTCCGTATATGGACAGACAAGTGTTAATCCCATCTACCCAACAAAGGGAGTGGAGTTTTATGTGTATGACCGTTTTTTATCCCGCCATTAAGGCAGCCATACTTCATCTTCGGGGAAGGTGCACGCTATGTGTAACGTGTCATCCATACCAATGGCCAAACTGACCTCTTCCGAAAGTTGGTGATGGGATTTTACGTGTGTGCAAGATGTTATGCGTGCGTTCACACACGAAACCTCGGTTTATAGTCTCATTCGAAGGACTGTATGGGAAATGGAGTCAGAACTAATGTTATCTCCGAGGGAATAATCCCCCTGTACCGAAACGGCCCGGCGGAGATTCGAACCAGCAACCCTTGGATAACGAGTCCGGCGTTCTACCAACTGAGCTATTCCGGCCCCCTTCTGATAGACAAGAAGTGGTATCTACTGCTTGCAAAATAGACTATCGAATGAAAAAGTCGCAAGTTTCTACACTTGTTCCGTATATCTTTCTTGGTTAGCTTCAAGCATTGAAACATCCAGGATCTATGTCATTTTTTGTTAAAACTAGAAATGTTTTCGGTCCGCTCTCGCTCAATTTTACGTCAGTATAAAGAAATAACATCTCGAGAGTTTGCTTGTTTATTTGTTTGTTTGTTAGTTTATCCAGGTTTCTTTATTTATACTCTATTGCCTGTTGTTTTATTTTTTAATTAACCGACAAACATACAAACACACGCTGGCCTTGTCGTTTGTTTCTTTGTTTGTTTGGTCTGCGGTATTGCTTCTTTCAATGTGTGTGTGTGTGTGTGTGTGTGTGTGTGTGTGTGTGTGTGTGTGTGTGTGTGTGAAGTGCGAGTTACTGCAGATGTCTTGGCTTTTTTGTGCTTGCTGTGGGTATGGATAAAGTGCGACAAGCGTGCGTGCGCGGTGTGTGTGTGTGTGTGTGTGTGTGTGTGTGTGTGTGCAGGCCCGCGTGCGCGCGCGCGCGCGTGTGTGTAGCACTGGTATGAAAACAAAACTAAAAAAAAAAAATTACTCCTAATATAAACTTCCTTGTGACGGTCTATCCATGAACATTATCAAACCATTTCCGGAATGATACTGTTGGATCTATATTCAATAAGGACAAAAATTAATGAAACAAGGCTTGGCAGCAAAGCAGTGACTCCTCTGACAGATTGTCACACGACGATCCGATACAGATCACTAACTGAGAACTGCTCGAGCTGTAGAGCCACAAGCCTACCCCGGCCATGGCTGTATGTGGGCTGACCGCTATGATCGTCCTGGGACCAATGCCGCTGTGGAAGGAAAGAGAAATGGAGTGTAGAGGATCGCAAGAGAGGAAGAAAACATGAAAGATGAGATAGAAACGAAGTAGAATGGTCGAAAAAAGCAAATGCATAACCACTGGATGTGCTGTTATCTACCTATTGTGTACAGAAACCCAGGGAGATCAAATGCGCGCTGTCCATTTCCAGAACATAGTGAAATTACACTTACCCTGCCAAAGTTCTGTGTAAGTCCAGATTCAGGTGGCACTCGTGGGCATCAGAACTTAAAAAAGAATGTCTATTTCTTATTCTGCCAAATTCTGTCTAAGTCCAGATTCCCGTTCACTGGCGGTCCTCACAAACATGAGAATTGAAGAAAAATAAAAAGAACGATACGTCTTTGCACAAAGCGTTAAAAACAAGAGACCTTGCACAGTGGTACTGCTGGACATCGCAGAACTAGAATGATGAATCCGTGTTCCTTTCACTCTCCATATACACCTTCAACATTCATCTCTGCTGCCCCCTATCCCCTTCCCCTCTGACCCTCTCCTCTTCTCTCTCTCTCTCTCTCTCTCTCTCTCTCTCTCTCTCTCTCCTCTCTCTCCTCTCTCTCATGCGAAATGATCACTGACAGGGAAAACAAAAACAAAACAACAACAAAAGTTAAGCAAAACATAAAAAGGCAGGGAACGAAAATCAAACAGAAAGGGAAGAAGAGAGAAGGAGTGAAAACATATAAAAGAAAAAAATCAGAAGGGAAAAAAAAAATAAAGAACGAAAGAAAGAAGAGACAAAGAATGAAAAAAAGAAACGTTCGTGGAAATCTCAAAGCATTCGCCTCAGTACCAGTCAAAAGAAAAAAGAAAAAAATGAATGACAGATAGAAAGAATGAACGAAAGAGAGAAGACGTGTACAGCCATGCCATACTGCCCGCCCCACCAACCGTAAATAAATAGAAAAGGGAAAGGAAAATGAAGGAAAGAAAGAGAGAAAGACAGAAAGAAAGAAACTAGTCGTTCATCGCTGTGCCAAACTGCCCATGCCAGCACCAAGCCCTGATCCAACACAAAATGTTACCATGCAACAGTCTGAAAAGAAAAATAATGTTTTTTTTAATATAATTGATTTTCGGGTGTTTTTTCCACTTGAGTTGTAATATTGTTACATTATTCTTACGAAACAAAAACAACATGACAATTGTCACACTTTTCGTACTTTTAAACCACAGTGGAACTTTTTTTTTTCCATAGAGAATGCTGGAGGGTTTCGGCTATTCAAGTGGAAAGCAAACTTTAAAAAAAGAAGAACAGCCATTAGCTGTTCATTGAAGAAATGTTAAATGGTTCAAAATAATTCAAATAATACACATTATAACCTATCAATAACAAGAGAGTTCACGTTAAATGCTTTTTTTTTTTTTTTGCTTTTTTTTTTGTAGGGTTCGGTAGCCATCGATTTTTAAATCCCTAGGAAAGCAACAATCTCAACAAAACAAACAAACAAAAAATTGACGAATATTACATTGTTAGTACGTCACGGACGGAAACTATAACAATTGTTACAATATATCTGTATCGTGCGTGAAAATGGTTAAAAAAAAAAAAAAAAAAAAAAAAAAAAGCGCTACATTTTTCGTCAAGATCGATGGCTTTTTTCTTTCTTTATTTCCAGGACACTGCTACATTGCTACATTTTACGTTGCATCAAAGGCCCTTAACCACGGCCCTCCCTTTCTGCGCTGATCGATCGCGGGGGAAAGGGGAGTTTATTTCTTCTCGCCATTGTGCGCCTCTAAGACGCTCGCCCCCACTTCACAACACTCTCTCTTTCTCTGTCCCTGGCCTCAGGAAGACGTGAAGATGACACGAGAACAGTTGGAGTGACGGGCCTTTGTGCACGAGCGCCGCACGAGCTAAAGCCCTATTCACACCGCGGCTGAAATGTCGTCGGGCTCCAAAGACAGGGGCGATAATGGAAGGGGTCTCTTCGCCAGCGCTTAGCGACTAATTGCTGGTGTCGTTGTCTTCACCCAGCCTGCATGGAAACCAGTTTTCTTGTACGTCCGGCCATGAGGCGACAAACAACAGTACAACAGACTGAAGGGCGATGTACTATGTACTGAACAATAAACACAAATCACAATCTTCTGTTTGACATACAGAACATGTAAAAATCCAGGTCAGAAACAAGTGAAATAAATGCAAAACGGCAGCCGAAAATGCAACACTGAACGAATTGTGAAAACAAATCATTTAATAACAACGACTAAAGTATCAATTCTGAACAATGACTGAACTGTTAACGTACTGACTGGCAAAAAAAAAAAAAAAAAAAAAAAAAAAAAAAGTTGAACTTACTGAAAGACGAACAAAAACAACATACTAAGGACACGACAGAGAACTATAGACGGCAGTTAGAAGTATAATACAACATGTAAATGTTTTACTTAATCCATGACAAGGAAAGCACAGGTTACTGAACGACGAACAAAAACACTGCATACGGGACAGCAGACAAAAGGGCAACATACTGAAAGACAAGAGATAGAGCAAATAAAAGTGTGTTCATCTTTTACTCCCTTAAATCCACGGGGAGGGGGGGGGGGGGAAGCAAGCGAACAAAACACTGGTGTGCCGCACCGAGCTTAAAAAAAAAACCCAACAGAACCCTGCAGTTCTGTCGCCTGTGTGCCAAGACCTGGGTGGCAGGAAATGGTTTCCCTGTCCATTCTGCAGAAGAAAAATGAAGTAAACACTAGCGGCATCTGCCCCATACAGAACGGCGGGTTCACCCTCGCTAAACTCGACTTCTTGAAAAAAGCTGTGTCGGGACACTTCGGCTGGGCAGACACATCGGGCGAGGGAGCGGGTGGGTGGGGAGGGGGGGGGGGGCTGTGGGGACATTTCGGGGTGTGGGGACATTTCGAGCTGTGGGGACATTTCGGGCTGATGGGGACACTTCGAGCTGTGGGGATACTTCGGGCTGAAGGGGACACTTTGGGCTGATGGGGACACTTCGGACTAAAGGGACACTTCGAGCTGTGGGGACATTTCGGGCTGTGGGGACACTTCGGGCTGTGGGGACACTTCGGGCTAATGGGGACACTTCGAGCTGTGGGGACACTTTGGGCTGTGGGGACAATTCGGACCGTGGGGGACCCTTCGGGCTGTGGGGACACTTCGGGCTGTGCAAGCACTTCGGGCTGATTGGGGACACTTCGAGCTGTGGGGACACTTCGGGCTGTGGGGACAATTCGGACCGTGGGGGGACACTTCAGGCTGTGGGGACACTTCGGGCTGTGGGGACACTTCGGGCTGATGGGGACACTTCGAGCGGTGGGGACACTTCGGGCTAATGGGGACACTCTGGGCTGTGGAGACACTTCGGGCTGCAGGGGACACTTCAGGCTATGGGGACACTTCGAGCTGTGGGGACACTTCGGGTTGTGAGGACATTTCGAGCTGTGGGGACACTTCGGACTGAAGGGGACACTTCGAGCTGAAGGAATACTTTGCGCTGATGGGGACACTTCGGGCGGTGGGAACACATTTAGCTGATGGGGACACTTCGGGCTGTGGGAACACTTTGGGCTGATGGGGACAATTCGGGC
>CM065732.1:27966921-27969421 GCA_033310375.1 Conus canariensis
GCCCCCACTGGGGGAGTACTGCCAGAGACCATCCCCCCCCCCCCTCCCCCCTTGGAATCCCATTTCTCATACAACGGATCCGGCCCTGCTTTCTGTCTATTTTTATGGACGATACTCAACAGTTCCGCTCTCGCTCACAAGTCAGCGCCAAACAGTGGTAATATGATTATGAACCTTTATCTGTGGCTTTATCAGTGCTCATAGTATAACACACATACCATCACCCCCTGACCTACTTCTGCCAGTGGACGTGTGGTGGGAAACCTTTTTGAATAGAACTAGCATACTGCTATTCCGTTCTTTCAATGCAAAGGAATGTCGCGCATGTCATCTCCGGAACTAACCAGATGAACGCTGTGTCTAAGGCCGAGAGGCAGAAAAAGAAACCCTTTTTTTTTGTTTTTCACCCATGCTCCAAAAGAAACTTCCCCTGATTGGTAGCGAGAATTGTCGGTGTTGTTACTCTCCAACCCGAGAGGGGAAAGAAGGCAAATGAAACGCGAGCAGCGTTAACTTTGTACAACACAGTACTAGCAGGCCTACTGGAAAGTGATTTGCTGGTCCCAGTCATCAGCAGCATTCCCGCACATCGTTTGCTGTGTGAATTTGATGGTAAGAGAAGTTGTTTCAAAGTATTTTGCTGGTCCCAGTATGACAAAATATTCCCCGACATCGTCTGTTGTGTGAATTTGAAGGTAGGGGAGGTTAATTCCAGGCAACTTGCTGGTCCCAGTAGTACAAACATTCGCGAACGTAGTCTATTGTGTGAATTCGAGGTTTTCATGGTGGACGCGGAACATCAGTGTTTTTGGATGATCACCGAGCTAAAGGATCGTGTGAACTGGTACGCTTAGTTCTCTGTGGAATCTTAATAACTGCTGTTCTACAGTGATTAGCATAGCGAGTTGCTGTTAGGCCTTGAGTTCAAATCCATCAGAAGTTCACGTTTGTATGATCTTTCAGCCTCGGTGAATGTAGTTTGGGGGCTCAAACGGGAAGACTGGAACCACGCAGTTGAGATTCGTCCACTTAATGCATGTGCCCTTTAGAGTGTTGCGCAGATATCCCGACCAGCTCTGCGGGGGTCAGTATATCTAGGGTCTCACTGACGTGTCAGAAAATATATGAAAGAAGCGTAGAGTTCAGCATGTTAATGTAGTCTTCAAACAAAATCTAAACTTCGACATAAATTATCGTCTTCCTCACCCTCTTTCAAACCTTTTTTTTTTAATGTATGTCTGTCATTTTTGTTGTCATTACTGTTGTTGTTTTTTGTTGTTGTTAATAAACAAATAGGGCAACTCTTGCTCCCATCATGAAATAAACACACGTCCATAACTCCAAAAGAATGCTGCTTACGATTATTTGCCGTTTACTGTTCCCTGCCTCATTTAAGATTTCCGGTCGTTGTTGTTGTTGTTGTTGTTATTCTTTTGCTTCTTGGTTAAGACCAGTTTCGTTTTATACTCCACACCATATTTGTGGTGAGTTTGTTTCAACAGACGTCACTCTCAGCAAGTTCACAGGGGCTGTAGCTGACTGGACATGGCGTTATCCTGTTGAAGGGGACGCTTGTTGTGGCACAGAGTGACCCAGCCAGTACTGGCACAGTCAGGCACTAAATCAGTGTTAAACCGGTTTCAATTTTTTTTTCTTTCCTTTTAAAGGTTATCAGCATCTAATTTTATGTCTGATATGTAATTTTTTATTTGAATGAACCAGAAAATGAGCAGTGGTTTTGCATGTAGAATATCAGTCAAGCGCACGCTTACACACGCTCAAAGATAAAGAAAGAAGAAGAGGAAGAAGAAGAAGGAGAAGAAAGACAGAAAGACAGAAAGAAAGAAAGAAGAAAAGAAAGAAAAAGAGAAGAAAAAGGACAGATCACTGTTATGTTCCTTCGGCTTATCAGTGTCCTGCTTAGCACGGAAATCTTGGCGTTGATGTTCCTGAGCATCATTTTCTACGTGCACGTGACAAATGACAAACCCCAAGTGAGTTATCACGTGACAAATGACAACCCCCAAGTGAGTTATCACGTGACAAATGACAAACCCCAAGTGAGTTATCACGTGACAAATGAAAAACCCCAAGTGAGTTATCACGTGACAAATGACAAACCCCAAGTGAGTTATCACGTGACAAATGACAAACCCCAAGTGAGTTATCACGTGACAAATGAAACTCCCAAGTGAGTTATCACGTGACAAATGAAAAACCCAATCCTAAAATCGAGTTATCACGTGACAAATGACAAACCCCAAGTGAGTTATCACGTGACAAATGACAACCCCAAGTGAGTTATCACGTGACAAATGACAAACCTCAAGTGAGTTATCACGTGACAAATGACAAACCCCAAGTGAGTTATTGGGTCAGGGTGGTCAAGGAGTAGCTCTTACTTTAATTTCTTCCTTGGGGGGGGGGGGGGGGAGAGAGAGAGAGAGAGAGGAGAGAGAGAGAGAAATGTGGGTGTATTATTTCATATGTTCATTTGAAC
>CM065732.1:27979421-28021921 GCA_033310375.1 Conus canariensis
AAGTATTTGGGTATTTATTTTTCCACGAAGCTCAGCTTTACTTTTGCATGTCAAGACCTTGTGAGCAGAGGCAAACGCGCCATTATGAGTGTGTTAAATGTTTTGTACAAGTTTGAACACAGTTCAGCTGAGTTATTTTTTAAGTTGTTTGACGCACAAGTTCAGCCAATAGTTCAGTATGGAGCTGAGATTTGGGCGTTTGAAACAGGTCATGAAATTGAAAAATTGCACAGTTTTGCCATGAAACGATTTTTTGTGTGTGGACAAACGTACCCCAAATGACTTGGTCTATGGTGAACTTGGTAGAATTCCAATTTACATCAATTCATACTTCAAAAGCATTAAATATTGGCTCAAACTAATACAGATGCATTGTGACAGACTACCTGCACAAGCATACAAAACGCTGTATGACTTAGATGCAAGAGGTAAAGTTACGTGGGCAACGAATATTCGAAAATGTTTATGTAGTTATGGTTTTTCCTTTGTATGGCTAAATCAAGGTGTGGGTTGCGTCCCAAGTTTTTTGGCATGTTTTAAGCAACGCATGATAGACTGTAGGTGGCAAGATTGGGATTGTCATATCCAAAGTAGTGACAGATTCTGTATGTACAGACAATTTAAAATGAACTATTCAGCAGAACCATACATTAGAATAGATATGAATAGATTTATAAAATGTGCTTTAACAAAGTTTAGATTAGGTGTCTCTGACATAACAGTGCATCGTCAGAGGTATAAAAAAGATAACAGGACTTTGATGTGCCCTATGTGCGGATCCGGTGTAGAGGATGAAGTCCACTTTGCTTTGTGTTGCCCAGCACTAAATGATTTGAGAGTAAAATATATCCCTGCCAAGTATTATAGCAGACCATCATTATTTAGTTTAGTTTTACTTTCGTCGTCGAGAAATGAAGCTGCTATGAAACATTTTTCTATATATATCTGTATAAGTCGTTTAAACGGCGGAGCACTATGATATGATATAATATGATGCTATTGTAACTCATATAAATACCAGGCATATGTTTTATACTGATTATGTACACTAAAGTGCGTGAAAAGTTCTTACTTAGTTTTCCATTTCTTTTCCCTTCAAATGGGGCTTTGGCCTTTTCTCGAATAAAATATCGTTATCGTTATCGTTATCGTTATCGTTATCTCTTCTCTCTCTCTCTCTCTCTCTCTCTCTCTCTCTCTCTCTCTCTCTCAAGAGTATGCAACAGGTCAAATATATCTTGAAATCGTCGTATTGGTCCTTTCAAACATCTACATTCTCATTCACTTGGTGATCTACAGGTGCAGGTGTTACCATCATTTTAGCACATGTGTGTAAATACACGTCTCGCTCTCCGATTGAGGCAGTGGGACTATGTCAAATAAAATCTCTTTCTCTCTCTCTCTCTCTCTCTCTCTCTCTCTCTCTCTCTCTCGTTTGTAACAGGTACTTCAACCAAACCACCGTTCTGGATCACGTTCCTACGTGTTATTTACTTCTAGGAGGCGTGTTGTCGTCTGTTCAGTTCCTCTGTCTGCTGTTCATGGCCTACCCTACACCGTCAACGGGAAGTGATGTCAAAGGTAGTGATGACGCCACAAATGACGTCACTTCCGAGTCTGTCCCTGTGCCAGCCCGTGAAAGCACCGTAGTCGGACATAGTAGGTGAGTGTTGGCTGTCTGGTTATGAACGTCGTCTTTAAAGTGATGTATCTTTTTATGGTGAGTATGAAGGTGAAGATGGGAGGACGTGTGGGGAAAGAGGTTGTAACGTGGCGTCTTAACAGCACGCATGAAACTCATTTCTTAAGGAGGGGCTGGTAGAGTCTCGCTGCTAATCTCACAGAGTCTACAGAAAACTTTTTTTTTCTGCAGTCGAACAACCTACGTCATGCTTCTTCTTCTTCTTCTTCTTAAATTGTTCTGTTTGCTTCTCTCGCTAGCGCTTCTGATTTTTTGTTTGCGTGCTTGTTTTTTTGCCCAGGGTGGAGTTGGGTCTAGATGGAGGGGGGTGGGCGTAGGAAGGAGGATGCAACAAATGAGCTGCCCCCGAATAATACTCTCCAGAAAAAAAAAAAAAAATCTTCTTCTTCTTCCTTTAAGTCTCCACAATCAACAGGCTGATTATTATGAGACTATGAACGGAGACAAATCTGTTTTGAGTAACTAGTTACAGAAAAAAGACACCAAAATGTGACTGATTAAGACCCAGAAGAATCGCACTGAAATATTGGGATGCGGATAGGTTTGTACTGTCCAAGGCGACACAAGTTGATGGTACCGTTTACAACATAGAAAGTGCAAGGTGCTGTCTACAGTGACGCAAGTGGATTGTACCGTTCACAGCAACGCGAGTGGATGGTACCGTCTACAGTGACAAGACTGGCTGGTGCTGTCCACGATGAAACGTGTAGGTAGTACTGAAAATGGATAGTACGGTCTACGGTGACGTGAATGGATGGTGCTGTCTACCGTGACGGGAGGGAATAGTGCTGTCTATCGCGACGCGTGGTGGATAATGTTGTCTCTGGTGACGCGAAAGGATGGTGTTGTCTACGGCGACGCGAAAGGATGTACTAGACACGGACAACGTGAGTGGATGGTGTTGTCTATGGCGACGTGAGTGGATGGTGTTGTCTAGGGCGACGTGAGTGGATGGTGTTATTTAGGGCGACATGAGTAGACGGTGCTGTCTAGGGCGACCTGAGTGGATGGTACTGTTTACAGCGACCTGAGTGGATGGTGCTGTCTAGGGCGACCCGAGTGGATAGTGCTGTTTACAGCGACGTGAGTGGATGGTGCTGTTTACAGCGACGTGAGTGGATGATGCTGTCCCGGGCGACGTGAGGGGATAGTGCTGTTTACAGCGACGTGAGTGGATGCTGCTGTCTAGGGCGACGTGAGTGGATAGCGCTGTTTACAGCGACGTGAGTGGATAGTGCTGTCTAGGGCGACGTGAGTGGATAGTGCTGTCTAGGGCGACGTCAGGGGATGGTGCTGTCTAGGGCGACAGAGCGGATGGTGTTGTCTAGGGCGACGTGGGTGGATAGTGCTGTTTACAGCGACGTGAGGGGATGGTGCTGTTCACAGTGACGTGGATGGATGGTCCTGTATATAGCAACGTGAGGGGATGGTGCTGTTTACAGCAACGTGAGTGGATGGTACTGTTTAGGGCGACGTGAGTGGATGGTGCTGTTTACAGCAACGCGAGTGGATCGTGCTATCTGGGGCGACGTGAGTGGATGGTGCTGTCTAGGGCGACATGAGTGGATGGTGCTGTTTATAGCAACGTGAGTGGATGGTGCTGTCCAGGGCGACGTGAGCGGATAGTGCTGTTTACAGCGACGTGAGCGGATGGTGCTGTTTACAGCAACATGAGTGGACGGTGCTGTCTGCTATGACGCAAAAGGATGGTGCTGTCAACGGGGACGTGAATGAATAGTGTTGTCTACGGCGACGCGAGCGGATGTTGCCGTCTATGGCGACGCGAGTGAATAGTACTGCCTACGGCAACGCGAGTGGGTGTCTACCGTGACGCGAAAGGATGATGCTGTGTATGGCGACGCGAAAGGGTAGTGTTGTCTACGGCGACGCCAGCGGATGGTGCCGTCTACTGTGATGCGAATGGATCGGGTTTTTTGTGGGAGTTGTCACCGGGGAAGGCATCCCATACTTTTCACACGGAGAAATCTGCTGTGACTGCAAAGTGATAGAATCCAACGTAATATACTTTGCCCCGAAAGAAATGAAATCGAGTGGATTCTGACACAGTTACTTCCATGGATAGATTAGTGAACAAGATGCTGAAATTTTCAAACGTATATATACGGAGATAAACTGCGAAGTTCACTTTTGAGCCAGTCAGAGGGTGACAAATGATTTATATTGTAACTTTTTACAAAATAAAGAAATATGAACTATGATCAAACGAGAACCCCCCCTCCCACCCTCCCTTCATTTCTATACAATACAGTACAATAAGCACAATACAGTACAATGCACTACAGTTTGTTGCTCTCTGTACTGTTTGCCACGTTTCGCAGAAACAGGGAGCAGGCTATGTCTGAAGAGAACGCATCGACCGGGATTCGTGACTACAGTCCGCTGGAGCTGCTCCGGTCACGTGCCATGTGGACCATCACCATCTTCTGCTTCTTCGTGGACCTCAGTATTGACATTGTGTTCGACTTCTACAAGGTGAGAGCATACTGTGTTTGGTACGTGTTCTTCTCTCTCTCTCTCTCTCTCTCTCTCTCTCTCTCTCTCTCTCTCTCTCTCATTTCTCTCTCTCTCTCTCTCCTCTTCTCTCTCTCTCTCTCTCTTTCTCTCTCTCACTCTCTCTCTCCGGCACAGTAACATGCAAACAGAGATTGATTTGGAACAGTGCGACAGAGAATCTGTGACAGTTTCACACGATGTAGTGTCGGTCTTGGATTTTGGTTCAGTGCAGCCAAGAGCTGATCAAGACTGTGTTGACGAATGCTGTGATGTGGTTTGTGATCAGGACAGGCATCCAGCGAATGACCAACAGAACGACACTCCAGAGAACGTGACTCTCAGTGATATTATGTCGTACCTACAAGGAATGTTAAGAAACATGGAAAGCGTTCATTCTGTTGACAGAGAGAATGTGCAACTGACTTCCAGCGGCAATTCAGATGTGGAGGAAGGAAATCTTGTTGACAGTGGATAAACTTTTTGGAAGTCTCAATGACAATCACATCTGTGTTCGATGATTGTTAATTATTTCCGTGATTTGGCTTCCTCATCACGATGTTGTTTTCTGACATTCATGGTTTGTGTGCATTTGTTAATTTTCATTTTCGAACAGCCCCTCCCCCACCGTAACCCCTGCATGAGAATGGACTTTGTAAGCTTAACTCATTAAATCATTCGTTCGTTCGTTCGTTAGTTCTCTCTCTCTCTCTCTCTCCTCTCTCTCTCTCTCTCTCTCTCTCTCTCTCTCTCTCTCTCTCCCAGCCTACCCACTACTACTACTGCTGCTGCTGCTACTGCTGCTACTACTACTGCTACTACTACTACTACTATACTACTACTACTACTACTACTACTACTACTACTACTTCGATGTCATATCTGTGTGCTTTTTTTTTTCCTCGCGTGCATGTACACGCAGGAGGAGAGGGATAGAATGCGTACGCGTACAGGTAAAGGGACAGAAGTCTTCCACCCAAATTGTGGTGCTCTTTTGCAGCAGTTGTCTCCAGTACACTGTACATCAACTATCTTGACGTCGGTCTCTACGGCGATCCGATCCACAGTTACAGTTTAGGCCCAAAACATTATATATTCTGTATTACACTAAAAACTGCACCTGCCTTTTCTCAGAAGATCAGCCAGTACCAAAACATAATCATCGCACAGTCCAGCCCTTGACCCATACCATACCTGACTCTGAGGCAGGTCTCACGTCTGTTTCTTTTTCTATGCAAGCACGATCCACACGACCCTTCATTTTCCTGTCGTCTGCTAGACTTTTCACTCCAAAATCCTAGTGCTCTACCAATGGCGTATTAACATATGCATCATTCTGCAATGTTTGCTGACATAGCGAATTGGACTGATTTACTCACACCCAAATTCTAGGATAAAATAATCTTTTTCACATGCTTTTTGTTTTTTTCACAGAGCCAGGGCGGTTTGCATCTGTTCAAACTTGGTTGTTACTACATGACCTTTGCTGTAACTCCGAACTCTGACCTGCAGTGCGTTGTCGCCATAAATAATGACGACAGTTACAGGCTTTTCTAAAGTTTGGTCAGCGAAGGGGGAGACTGAACTGGGACGTGAAAAAAAAGGTAAAAAGTAGGGTCCAGTCTTCTGTGACTGAAATGACAATCGTTATCAAGCCGAGTGAAAGAGGTCAAGTATGGATAAAAGCTGAAGAAAACGGGTCAGTGCTTTCTCTGGGCAGCGTTCAGACTCAAGTTTCAAGCCAACAATGAAACTACTAGTTTTTGTTGTTGTTGTTTTTTTGTTTGTTTGTTTTTTTTTTTTTTTGGGGGGGGGGGGGTGTCAGTTACGATCGAGTTGGTTTACTAGAGTCTGTAAATGGAAACATGAACAGGTCTGCTACTGACAGCCATCTAAGAAAGTATCGTTCTGTGTATTTTTATATATCTGTCACTGGTAACGTCTGAAAAGAGTTATGTTTGTCATGTTTATCGAAATCTAATTTGCCTGCTGTGGTCATCTTCAGTCATTGGTTTGCCAGAGGACGCCGGCTCTCAAGCTCCAGTATTTAGCCGTGCAGCGACCAACGTCGACTACTGCTTGTCACCCACATCAGTGAATTATCTTTAATTATCTCTGAGCTGATTTTAGTGTGTGTGTGCGCGCCGCGCGCGTGTGTGTTTCTCTCTCTCGCTTTTTCTCTCTCTGTCTGTCTGTCTGTCTGTCTCTCTCTCTCTCTCTCTCTCTCTCTCTCTCTCTCTCTCTCTCTCTCTTCTCTCTCTCTCTGTGCTTGCGCGCGCGCATGTGTGTGTGTGTGTGTGTGTGTGTGTGTGTGTGTGTGTGTAATCTTTACCCTAACCCCTATTACACATGTGGTTCATTCTGTCAGTTATTAAACTGAAATGTACTGGTCATTAAAAGAAAAAGAAAAATAACTACCATTATCGAATCAATGCTGCTCGATTAGGAGTCTGGGGAGAACACTATCTGACTGTTGCAGAGTTACGGGCAGACGTTTGTGCACAACGATCGTCTGCTGTCCATCATGGCGTCCTTCAGCGCTGTGGTCAACGCCGTGTCTCGTCCAATGTGGGGCTTCATCGCTGACCGCTACGGCTTCCACGTAGGGTCCTCTAGTGGTCTTTGTTGTAGGCCTGCAGCTCACAGGCACGCAGGCATGAGCTCATTCCTTGCCTCCCTTCTTCATTCCCTCTACCCTCTCGCCTTCTTCCCTTTCTTCCTGCCTTCATTCCTTCTTCCTTTCCTCCCTTATCTCATTCACTCGTCAGTTCAGTCATTACGTTCCTTCCGGCATTCGTTTCTACCTTCCCACTGTCATTCTTCCCTCCCTTCCTTCCTTCCTTCCTTCCTTCCTTCCTTCCTTCTTTTCTTGTTTTTCATTTCCTCCCTTTCTTTCATGGATAAACTCGTCTTTCATTTGCTTCTACTTTCCCTTTGTCATTTTCTTCCTTCCTTCCTTCCTGTCTTCATTTCGTTCTGTTCTTACCCCCCCCCCCCTCATTCATTTCTTTCCTTATTCTTTTTATTCCTTCTTTTCCTCAAAGTCCACCCCCACCCCTTCACAGACACACACACACGCACACACACACACACACACACACACACACACACACACACACACACACACACACACACACACACACATCTTCTTTCTTTCTTCCCACTTTTCCCTTGTTCTTTCTTACTCGCTCTTTTCCGTCACTCACTTCTTCTTTTATTCAGTCGTTCAGTTCTTCCTTCATTTCCTTCCTTCCTGTCTTCATATACTGATTCATCTTGAGTCTGTAGGTACATCAGCTGAACTGTCTGTGCCTAAAAAGTGAAGGATATAGATCATTTTATTCATTCACTTACGAACCCGTTTGGTTTTATTTTTCCAGCAATGTCTGTAATCCATGCTCTCGGATGATCGAGAATTTATCAGTGATGACAAAAAAAACAAAAAAAAATTAAATAAGATAAATAAAATTTAAAAAAAACAAAATGTTTTAATAGTCTTTTTTTTTTCGTTTGTTCGGGTGTTGTTATTATTGTGAATGTTCAAATCACAGCGAAGATGATGAGGATGATGAGGATGATGAGGATGATGATGATGATGACTACAACGACAACGACTACCACAGCAACGACGACGACGTCGACGTCGACGACGACGATAACGACGACGACGACGATGATGATGATGATGATTGTTATCCTTTATTCATTTCTATTTACATAGTGACAATTTCTTTGCAGCTCTGTCTGATCCTGAGCCAGGGCCTTTCTGGCGTTTGGCACGGCCATGTTTTTGGTGAGTGAGATCGCGGGGGCCGCCATGTTGTTCATGGTGGTCTGCCTGGTCTTCCTGGCGGCAGGGGGCATCTACGGGCTGGAGTACACCCTCATCTTCCTGCTCTTCGGCTCCAAGAACTTCACCTTCAACCTGGGCTGTCTGGGCTTCACTGGGGTGAGGTTTGTTTTCATCTCTTGGCAATCGAACACTGTGTGTTTGTACTGATGCTTTAGGGACCCCTCCGATGGCGAAGGATCGGGGGTTTTGTGACGCTGCCAATAAACACCCAAGCAACAACAACAACAACAACAAGAGCGTCCAGAAGAAGAAGAAGAAGAAGAACCGTCGGCGTCGGCGTCGGCGTCGTCGTCATCGTCGGCGTCGGCGGCGGCGGCGGGTACTCCTTTTAACAATAATGTGCTGGAGAACGACTGGGGTGAGATGCCCCATGAAAATTTCGGGCCCCAGACTAGCTTCTGCCCCCTCATCCCCTCCCCAATATTTAAAGCCACACAACATGGTGGGTGTGTTATGGTACGCCCCTACCCTACTATCCCCCCTTTTGGAAGAATTTGAACAGTGAGTGAGAACTATCTTCTTCACCATTGGGAAGAAGAGAGCCAGTGTTAATCCACATCTCTCCACCCCATCCGCCTGCTTTCAGTTGAATTTTTGACACCCCCCCCCTCCCCCCAAGCCCCCACCCTGAGAGTTTGGAAGATGAGGTCTACCTCCACGACACTCAACTCCACTACACCTCCCCTCTCCCCTCGTATTACACACACACATGCACGCACGCACGCACGCACGCACGCACACACACAATTGAATCCTCTCGCTCCCAACCTCGGCTTTACGAAAAAATTGGAAGGTGAGACCCCCCCCCCCCCTTCCCCCTCCCCCCCCCCCCTCCACACACACACTCCACCCACCCCCTCCCCGCCGCTTTTATAAGAAAAAAAATGCGCTCCTCCCCTCCTGGCCTTGAAAAAACCTTCCGACGCTACTACTTGGGGAAAGCGAAAGTGTGCCGACTGATCTGGTCAACACTTAGAGTGAAATACCGCGGTGAACAGGGTCAGGAACGTTCTCTCTCTGTCTCTGTCTGTCTGTCTCTCTGTCTGTCTGCCTGTCTGTCTGTCTGTCTGTCTCTCTCTCTCTCTCTCTCTCTCTCTCTCTCTCTCTCTCTCTCTCTCTCTCTCTCTCTCCGTCTCTGTGCTACTTCAGCGGCATTGCACCCACGCAACTCATTCCAGCTCACTGTCCACATCCACAGTCCGGCTAGTCCCCGCCGGGGCCTCGGCACCGACAATCCACAGGTGGCAGTCAGTGTCAAGTCGTGGTCAGACAGCCTACCAGAGGAGACACTGCACTACTGCCAAGTCACTTCGGTGGTGTACAGTGGTGCCTTTCTGAGCCGACATACGCAAGATATCACTTACTAAGCCTTCCTACTTAAGCCTTCCTACTGACGACAAGGATTACTTAATTAATCGCGGAGCCAGCGTGAGTTGCCCCTCCGGTGGGACAGCTCTGGTGAATTTGCCAATAGCGGTGACCCCGACAAAACCCCACCAAGGGCGCAGAGGTGGAGAAGAAATTGAAACTGAGGTCATCATGAGGAGACGGGGGAATCCATCTGAGGAAATGACGAACGAGACAACAACAACATGAGAGCAAGGCATGAAAGGCCACAGAATTTGAAACATTTTCTTTTTTTTATGATTATTGATTAGGATGAGGATGATGGACGTAATGCATGGCTTTCTGTTCGGACACTGCACAACAGGGCTGTATGTACCCTACGCTTACTTTCGTATTCCGCTTACTTACGGCGTCAAGCAGGCCAAAGAGATACGAACACCTGCAGTGTTGATCAGGAAATGTGAGCAACGCTCTCAGACACGCGTCAGTTAAATGGATGACACTCGACTGTGTTGTCCCAATGTTCTTGATCGAGTTCAGAGCATACTCAAACTGGGCAGGAGCCGGTCAGAGCAGAAAAATCCCACAAATAAATGGCTCTGACGGGAATCGAACAAAGGGCCTCCCAGCCGGGAGTCTGCGACGCTAACCACTTCTCCTCAGCGGCTGGTGCTTTAGGAACAATTCAGTGCACATTGAATCGTGTTCTGCTGAAGACATAATTATTATCTTCCTTGATCAGAACTCTGCTTGGATTCGCTTGAAGCCAACTCAAACAAGGATATATATCGCAGTGGGTGAATACAGCTTCCCAATTATCTTCACTGTTTGAATTGTCTGGGATTCACTTAAAGGCAGTTTGGTGTTGGTGTTGCGGTTGGTGGTGGTGGTGGTTGTGCGTGCGTGTGTGTGTACGTGTGTGTGTGTGTGTGTGTGCGCGCGCGTGCGTGCGTGTGTGTGTGTGTGTGGGTGTGCACGCGCGCGCGCGCGCGCATATTGTGTGTGTGTGTATGCTTGTGTGTGTGTGTGTGTGCATGCGGGAAGCGCGCACACATGTGCGCGCTTGGTGTGTGTGTGTGTGTGTGTGTGTGTGTGTGCGCGTGTGCGTGCGTGCGTAATTTTGTGTGTACGTGCGCGCACGCACATGTGTTTGTGTACAGGTGTTCGTCTGTGTGACCATCTCTCTCTCTCTCTCTGAATGGGCGTGTGTGAGTGGCATTTTAGGGTTGTTGGATGTGTGTGTGTTTGTTTGTGTGTGTGTGCGTGCGTGCATGTGTATGTGTGTGCTTGCGGGAAGCGCACGCACACGTGCACGTGTGTATGTGTGTGCGTGCATGCATGCGTTATTTTGTGTGTGCGTACGCGCACGCGCGCATGTGTGTGTGTACAGGTGTTAGTCTGTGTGACCATCTCTCTCTCTCTATGGGCATGTGTGCGAGTGGTATTTTAGGGTGGCTGGATGTGTGTGTGTGTGTGTGTGTGTGTGTGTGTGTGTGTGTGTGTGTGTGTGTGTGTGCGTGCGTGCATGTGTGTGTGTGTGTGTGTGAGAGAGAGAGAGAGTGTTTGGGGCGACTAGATGAATGACGGGGAGAAAGGCAATGGTGACGGAGCGACTACGGTAAAGTGTAAAGTGTGTGTGTGGTGTGTGTGTGTGTGTGTGTGTGTGTGTGTGTGAACAGGTGTTCAGCTCTCTGATCGACATCTACGTGGTGAAGGCAGCCAAGGACGCCTTTGGATGGCACGGGATCTTTCTAGCCGCCTCCATGTTTGCCCTCATCGGTAGTGGATGTTTTCTTTCAGTCGGGTCCTTATTCACACCCGTGAATGTTCATCAAATTAATGTAAACACAAGTCATGAATAAGAATGGCGATGAAGTTGATCCCAGCAAGATTAATAAACCCTAATTTCTACGAGTTTAAAACTATCACACACACACACACACCTTTTTTTTCCGTGCACATTGTTGCCAGCTATCGTTCCCTCTGTGTGTGTGTGTGTGTGTGTGTGTGTGTGTGTGTGTGTGTGTGTATTTATGCTTCTGCTATCTTAAGAATTAATACAATGGACCCATTTCAACCGCCAGGTTGTAAGAGGACGTCTGCAACGCTCGTCAAATCCTTGATGTAAGAAAAAAAAAAAGGTTAAAAGGCATGTAGCATTGGAGTGGTGACAACTACTGTCATTAAGATGAAATCTCAAATGAGCGAGGGAATAGTAAAGAACGATCAAGAAAGGTTACTCTCGCTCCCATGATGAAATATTTACACACCCGTAATTCCAAATGTATGCTTCCTAGCAGCGTCCGTTCGGTGTTATGGGCATGTAATTACTTTATCCTGGGAGCAAGAGTTATCCTACTTATTTGTTACGTTTGTCGCTATGATGCTTTTGAATATTCCCAACATGTCCTTAGCAGCCTTTGGCAGGAACAGATTTAAAAGCGTCTACCCTCGCACTGTCTCAAATAAAATAACTGCAAGTGTTGAGTTGAAGCTAGGCTAAGGTTCGGTGGGTGAAAGAGAGGGACCCAAAACTGACGGTGGCGGGTTTGAACAACTCGAGGGGGGGGGGGGGGGGGGGGGGGGGCGGATTTTTACGGCTTGAAAAAAACTCTCTGTTGACCTAGAAGTTAACGGGTACCTGATTCAGGCCCGGGAAGCTGAAGGCGGCGCATGGAGAAGAAAGGGTTCCAGAATCGGCGAACCTTTAACGCCCCCCTATCTCATATGTGTTTTATTTGCTAGATAAATGCGTGTTTTCCCCCAATGAAGTTTTATTGTTCCATTTTGCCGTTGGCTTCACTCCCTCGCCGTTCATTCGGACCCTCCATCTGCCCTGAACTGGACATTTGTGATCGACTAGGCCATATTTAAACTGAAATGAAGGTTGTATACATAACCACACCCGGGACTGTCCGTCGCAGTGCCAGCAGTCCACGTTCAGATGAGTGTCAAGAGTTATAATAGCCATTTACTTTTTTTCTGTGCGATTACTTTAATTTAGAAACCAATGTCCCCATGCTGTTGAACAAATTTTCAATTTATTTCAGTGACCAACTTCCCTGTATTGCTGAATGAATTTTCCATATATTCCAGTGACAAACGTTCTCATGTTGTTGAGCAAACTCCCCACATATCCTCGATACGAACGTCTCCATTCTGTTGAATAACTTGCCCATTTAACCCAGGAACCAAAATCCCCAGGTTATGGAATAAATCCCCAATTAGCCCCTGTGAGCAACTCCTTTGTTGAATAAATCTCCATTTAATCCCATTGACTGATGTCACTTTGTTGCTAAATAAATTCTCCATTTACTCCAGAGACCACCGTCCCCATGCTGTTGAATAAATCCCCCATTTACTGCAGTGACCAACGTCCCCATGCTGTTGAATAAATCCCCCATTTACTGCAGTGACCAACGTCCCCATGCTGTTGAATAAATTCCCCATTTACTTCAGTAACCAACGTCATTATGCTGTTGAATAAACCCCCCATTTACCCCAGTGACCACCATCCCCATGCTGTTGAAGAAATCCCCCATTTACTCCGGTGACCAACGTCCCAATGCTGTTGAAGAAATCCCCTATTTACTCCGGTGACCAACGTCCCCATACTGTTGAATAAATCCCCCATACACTCCAGTGACCACCGTCCTCATGCTGTTGAATAAATCCCCCATTTACTCCAGTGACCATCGTCCCCATGCTGTTGAAGAAATCCCCAATTAAACCCAGTGATCATCGTCCCCATCCTGTTGAAGAAATCCCCCATTACACCCAGTGACCACTGTCTCCACATTGTTTCAGGTCTGCTGATCAACTGGTCACTGGTGTGTGACTGTGGTCATCCACTCCCAGAACACATTAAAGGCACACTCTTCCACAGCCGCCGGTCTCTGCACACACGCTCCGACGTCAGAACGGACTCGGACAGTGACCCACATCAGGAGGAACGGAGGAAGCACACAGAAGAGATCAGTATTCAAACAGCCAGCTAGTCCATGCCCAAGTCTGTACAGCACTTCTCAGAATGCTTTTAACTATTTCTTGGGTAGCGCTTGCTCTGGAGTTCTGTAGTGTAGTGTAGCCG
Source organism: Conus canariensis (assembly GCA_033310375.1). Lineage (NCBI taxonomy): Eukaryota > Metazoa > Mollusca > Gastropoda > Neogastropoda > Conidae > Conus > Conus canariensis. Next base: position 27,992,925 of record CM065732.1, read on the forward strand.
TGTGTGGGATGCTCCAAAACTGAAGTGACGTGTTTGGGTCCATACTGCTTGCAGCTGGATGCTGGACATCTCAATGTTCTGTGATAAACATTCTTGTGTGGAACAAATATGTAAGGGATGTATGATGATTGTTGTCATTACATCTGTCTCGGAGCTTAAGTATAGATCTTGGATCTCATAGCAAATCTCTCTCTCTCACCCACACAAACACAGATAGGTGTGTGTGTGTGTATGCATGTGTGTGTGTTTGTGTGCGTGTGTGTGTGTGTGTGCGCACGTGTGTGTATGCATGCATGTGTGTGGTGGTGTTTGCGTGTGTGTGTGTGTGTGTGTGTGTGTGTGTGTGTGTGTGTGTGTCCAATGCAGTCTTTACATCCTGTTAGTTTTGCGAATCCAGTTTTCATCTAATCTCCAAATTCGGCATGGAGACTCATTACCACCGCAAGTACATAAAGAGTGAAACACTTTTTGGCCAAAAAGTCCCAATAGTCATATTCTAATGCGACCATATGGTAAAGCAAAGCAATGTTGGCATTTGAAGTGGATGAACGCCTCACCACTGATATTCATATGAATTTGAAACACCTCACACTGGGAATGTCTCCTTGTTTGTTCTATGAGCTCTGTGTTGTCCGTTTCTGCTAGGCGATTCAATGTCATAAGCAGTATTCATTGGAGTTAAAGGCATGTATTTATTTCATCCTGGGGAAGCATGAGTTACCCTACTTGTTTGTTATTTACCACACTTGCTGCCAGCTGTCCGAATAGCTTAGTTGGCAGAACGTTAGACTGAATATCAAAACGTCCCTTTTGCCGATTTTTTTTTCATTTGCTTTTCTTTCAAGGATGCTTATATGCACTTTCCCCTCAGTCCTAGCCACTATGACCCTTATAGGGCTGGCGTGCTTTTCACTGCGAGTCTGATCACATTAATTGGAAGTAGGTTTCTTTCACTTTTCATCTCATCCAATCACTACACAGAATTTGTGTCAACTTGATCATCATCTGTTTTGAGGTCACTCTGACTTCTCAGTCTACAAAAACTTTTTTTTTTAAATGACGAAAAAAGCATTTAAATATGACATAAGAAAGAAAGAAAAAGAAAATAACAATAACAACAGAAAGCCCACATCACAAGGGCTTTACTTTTGACAGTGTGGAGAACTGTGTTGTTACAATTCATGACCCGAAACATCATTTAGAATTGAGACAGGAGAATGGACCACAAAAGCAAAAATGACAGTTTCAAAAAGAAAAAAAAATCTACAGAAAAAGAAAGGCAAAGTTAGAGTTACTGGAAAGAGGAAATTCCAATTACAGAAGGCGGGGATCATAGCCATGAAGCAAACAAACTTTGCAATACAGACGGACAGAGATGGCATTCTCATTTTCTTTACATTTTTTTATTTGCAGACCTCGTTTGCTTCTCTCCTGTCTTGGTCCAAAGCAGACAGAGAAACAATGCTGATGACACTGAACCAGATAAGATTCACATATAACTTCCTTTCACCATTTCAGTGACCTGTCAAATTGCCAGCAACACAAAATGCTATGTCAGAGTACCATTTGCTTCAGTCTGGAACTTGCGAATATCTGTGTGCTTGTATGAAAGTCGCTAATTTAAGTTTTCTAATTTAATGAAGTTTTTCATTGCCTGTTTGCAATTTCTCATCAAACATCAAATAGAATCATTATGAAATCCTTGCTGGGATGACAGAAACATTCTGCTGCTATGATCCACACTAACAAATAAAATGATTGGTTTGCAGTCATGATGATGATACATTTTATTATTGTGAGCATCAGTAGCCATTGACTGACACTGACCACTTGCCATCACCATGGATTGGTATGAATTTTACTGCTAAAACGACAACAAAATCAACAGACAAACAAAAACAGACTCAGACAAGTGCAGATGCACACACGCATAAATTACCACACACAGCATACAATCCCAAACAAACATGCATGCAGGTGCACACACACACACACACACACACACACACACACACACACACACACACACACACTCAAACACACATGTGCAGGCTCAAGAGTACAAACACATACAGACCTCTGTACCATAAAAGTAGTATATGGAGGAGACAAAAGGAAATAACACTTGACTCCTGAACTCAGGTAACATACTTTTCAGCACTTAAACAATGGATTGAAAATACACTTTGTCACTGAAGCTTTTCTCTAATAGAAAACAACAGTTCTGACAGATCATTTGTCCCAGCCTCAGGCTGCCTATTCTGTCTGCTTCAGAATCCCAGTCACTGGAACATCAACCAACTCACTGCCAGCGGTTGACCAATAGAACCCACACCCATTTCAGTCCACAATGCTTTCTCCACAATATATTCTCTTTTGCACTGCTTAGTTTTAGACACTATGTGTCAACTAGTCCAGTAACGCCCCCTTGTCTGTAGATTTCAGTAACTGTGGATGATCTCCCCTTCCAGCTTTTTCCGTCTCATGCCTGTCAGCTTCTGTATCCATCGCTCCATCTTCTCCTCAGGATCCACGTTTACCTGCAAATAAGTTATCAGTCTTTTTTCAGCCACACAGTGTGGGTCATGCTTTTGAACCGAAATGCTATTTCGAGAAATTCCGGATCCATGATTAGCATCCTATAAATTCAGACAGCCATCAAAGATCAATGGAATCTGTCAAACTCAAACATGAGATTAAATACACCCAGAGAGTTACTAATCACTGACAGAATTTGTCAATCTCAAGCTTATTTTACACCCAGTAATCACTCAACCATCCACAAAATCTGTCATTCAACGATTAACTTACTAAACGCTTGGAGTCATCAGTGCTCAACGGAACTTGTAAAACTCGAAGTGTAGCTTAATCTCCATTCAAAAAGTCTTTAGCATTAACTAAAACCTACTTCCAATGTTGATTTTCACGCTCTAAATAGAGCCTGAAATCAACATATCATTAATATATGATGGAAATATGATGCCTGGAATTACAAATATGGCCACTGATTAAATCCGATAAAAAGCTTTCAATGGCACCTTTGCGTGTATGGTAATAAATTACCCTGTAACACACTTTCCATTCCATTGTAATGGGTTTCTTTTTATGACTGACAAGAGTTAAGAACAAAGCGCCTTCTTTCTGATCAAGCAGAATATATGACTCGCAGAAAGAAAATCATTAAAGATCATTTAGCAAAGTTGATCTCAAGTGTCTGTGTCTAAATGTTTGATAATATGCAGATACACTGGAACACAAGCGGGGACTACAAACCGGAAAATTAGGGGGGAAAAAAGGACAAAAAACCCCCCAATCTTTAAAAAGTGCACAAACATAGTGAGAAAGAATTAATTTGTGCCAAAATATGCTGATGAGCCAGGTTTGGAATAATTTGCATTGGGGGAAATTATTACTACTGTAGTTGCTGGAACATCAGCAACTATCACTCTACCCTCAGCTGTGTGATGGTAGGCAATAAATGAATCACACACACACACACACACACACACATACACATACACACACACACACACACACAGACACAGACACACACACACACACACACACACACAGCTTTTATAAAAATTTGGAGAAAAAAAAAATCTAACCCTCTCCCCTCCTTTTAAAAAAAATCTGGAAGGTATACACACACTTTGCAAAGACTGCAGCTGTTCACTTGTCCAGCTACTAGAAGTACTACAAAATGACAGATAACTTGCATTTTTAATGCTGACATTTACATGTCAGTGGTATCAATATGAAAGGTTTCTCCACATTCTGCATGTTTAAACGATTCAAAAGTTGATGTGCTGTACAGTGTTCCAGTAGTACAGAAACAAATGAGGACAAAGACTTCAGTGCTGCTGTTACATTATATCAAGGATGTGAAAATGATTACTTTTATCACATTTCCAGCAGAAAGAATGAAATACATTGTATATTTCCATTGCTTTGCTATTGGCTGATGCAGTAAACTCATTTTTTCTCAAATTCACCCCACCATTCTTCGTATCTGCAGCTGAACTTTGCCTTAAGCAACCTGTTAATCATCTTGCAGGAGGCCATCACAAGTACATATACAAAGAATGTGAGATCTCAGGATAAACATTGAAGCAAAGTACATATGATCCATCGACATACTGAGCAAAAGACAGACTCACAGTGGAATCAAAGAGAGTGTCAGGGTTGTCCTCCAAAGCCAGAGAACTCTTGTCCACCGGTTCCGTTCTGGTAAACACCACAGAGTTGCCTACTGCTCCGAACATAGCCATGTGGTGGGAAGGTAACTCTGACACTTCTCGGCTCTCCTGTGGAATTGTGCGCATACATGACTATAATGATTGAATAAAGCATGATAACACCATGCTCGTCTTTTTCTGCTCTTTAAAGACATTTGACCACATAAATATCATATCATGGCCGTCATTGCACAAAAAAGGCAAATGCTAGCTGTATCATACACGCTTACACACAACAGTTCATGACTTAGTTCCAAACCAATAACTTTCTTGTGACAGACAGTGCTGATTTTTTGTTTTGTTGTTCGCTGTTGTTAATTTAATCAGGTCTTGGTATTATACATGACAATCAGGTATAGTACCACATGAAAATACAATCTGATAACGCACAAAGCAGAACAAAATGTAGTAATGAACACGCACCTTTCTGGTTTTCTTACCAAAGTTCTCATCTGCTGCATTAACATGCCGCCAGTACTTTTCTTAACTTGATAATTATTTTCTTTTCTGTCTGCTCAACCCATGCTATATGTAATAAAATTCCTTTGTGCATAACCAAATGAATGCAGGTGTCAACACCAAGTCTGTTAAAATTTTTCCATTGTGACTAGGTACCGGCAGCCAAAAATTAGCTTATTGTTTTTCATACTTAAGATCTGTATCACTGCAAAGTAAATGGAAAAACATACAAAACACAACAAGAATGAAGTCTCTATGTTCATTACTTTTTGAGATATGGCAGTTTAAAGTTGCAACGTTTTTATGCACCTGACAAAATAAGATATCTTCCAAGTGTGAAAGCCAATAGGATCATACATGATTCATACATCTGGTTATTAATTGGTGTTCTCAATCTATACAACTTACACACTTTGAACAAGCAAGTGCCATGGTATTCGTCTGCATGGCTTTTGTGTGATAGAGTGTCAAACTTGTAATAAATCGCAATTCAGCGCTTTTCGAATTTGCATGATGTCGCTACTTTGAAGCACTGCAGCACAGCAATAATGGCCATTTCAGAGCTTCCAGTGGTTTGGACAAACTCTCTAAGTTGTACTAAGCAAAGTCATTTTTCTCTGAGGTATCAGCTATAAAACATTTATGAAAACTTCTGTGCTAAAAACAGGAAATACTGCAATTTGGACGGCGGAAAAATGGGGTAGAATCGCCTGCTACACTTAACATTGCTATAACTTCTAAACTACTTCATGAACTGTTTCCAAATTCTGTATACAGTGTCTATACATTATTTCCTGTAAATTAAAGTGTATATTTTTGTTATTTTGTACCTAACATTTTATTTCCTGTGCTAGAATAGTGGCCAACAGGGGCAGAATGATGATGATGTCTGAATTAAAACAGGGTTTTTAAAATTTAATAACAGATTTCAACAAAAATTCGCCATGATGTTGTCTGTATTGTTACTTATAAAATCATGGTATTTTTGCTGTTTCTGACAAGTGTTGGCGGCTACCAAACAAAAGGTCACTGATGATAAGGGTGGGAAGCGCACTCTTACTGACGGGCAGATTGGGTTGACTATGTACACTTCATTTTGTATGCAGCATACTTCAGGCAGAGTTCACTGTTAATTGGAACAGACCAGGCACGGCCAGTTGTTGTTTTGGAGACTATATTGAAGTCATTGGCAAACACAGATCTGCTTTGCACTAGTGCTGTGTCTGTCTTGGTTGGCCATACAAGCGTGTTGTTTGCAAGAGCACATTTCCTCAGAAAATTAATGTCTGCTTTCTCAGGAGAGTGGATCTGTGACACACTGCCAATGTGGAAATCATCATCATAAAAAAACTGCTACATTCTGGCCAATTTTTGTAAAGATAAAATCTTCCAGAAGGCAATCAGTGGCATGTTCACTGATTTCATCATTGATGCTGAATGACTGCATCCTCAAAATGGGTGATAACTTCTTCTGTCTCCATCTCTTCCTCAGTCGTCATCACTTCAGCAGTCTCCAAGCCCAGCTGCTCTGCCTCAGGAAAAAGTTGAACTAGAGAAACAGCTGGCACTTCATCCACTTTATCCTGGTCTGGTGGTCATATAACTGACAACACAGCCAATAGTGAACTCTGGTGAGTGTGGTAAAGAGTGCGGCCCATATGAAGTTTTGGGGTGACCAGCCACCCACAAACCCTTGTGTGTCAGGTAAAGGCAGTGGCCTATATGAAGGTTATGGATGACCAGCCACCCACAAGCTCCAGCATGTGAGAATGCATCTTTCAGTGGAATGGGCGACGTGCCACTCACGGTATCTGGCGAGGGTTACACAACGTTTTTATTATTTTCTCCTTTATTTACCTACAAAACACAATATTTAGTGGGGGCAAGCACAAATGTACGGTGAACAAAGTCATTAAATTTCAGTTACATATAAAAACTGAATGAGTTATGAAGATTTAAATGACAGTCTGGGTAATTTTTTACCCACAAGCTCTGGCAAAGGTTAAACAAACATAAAATAGAGACATAAACGAGAGAATAATAAATATGTATAAATGATGACGTATGACAAGATAGACGTCAAAGGAGGACTACTAGGTGTTCCAAGGTGACAGTCCTGAAGAAGTCAAGTAAAGATGAAAATTTGGCAGAGAACAACTGGTGTTTTTTGTTGTGATCAAGTGTACAAACATAAAATTTGGATGCATTTTCTCAGTTAGAGGAAAAAAATGAAAGAGAAACATTAAAACATGGCTTATGATCACTTATCTGAACTATGAGTGCATGCTTTTATGTGAATTTCCCTGTCTGTTTCTTTAGTTTATCATTGTGTGATATCATGTGGTGTGTGTTGTGTGTGTGTGTGTGGTGTGTGTGTGTGTGTGTGTGTGTGCGTGTGTGTGTGTGCGTGTGTTATTACTGCTCACTGTCCATTCATTGTAATTTAACTAAATTAGTATCTCTTGTTCTTTGTAAGCAAAAAATGTATTGCACGTTCTACGTAACAAAAGGTACATCCACGGCAACACATTATTTTGTTAACAGGGTGTGATTTATGTATTGCCAGTAATTTGTTTGGTATTTCATCATTAGGATTTTGAATTCACTTGTTGATTTAATCATTGTGAATGTAAAAGAACATGAATATACATTATAATGCTTTTTTTAAACAAAAGGTAAAATTAATGAAAGACTGAACTTTATTTTTGACTCTACCTTTTCATAAACTGCTTTAATTGTTCAGTATATTTGTGCTGTTACAGCAATACACATAACTGTGGAGCATTACATACAATAACCAAAAAAATATAAATGTTACTGTCACAACAATGTTATATCTTGGCAACGCAATGCTACTGTAGCTGTATTCAAGCAGTTTTACTTGAAAGTAATCACAAAGTAAGTGTTCAAAACCTCGCTGTGTTTGCCAGTAAGGAGTCAAGGGGAGGGGAGGGGGGAGAAAGCAAATACTTACAGTAACATTACAGTAATTTCAAATACATCAGGGGGGAAAAAGATTGCTAAACTAAACTTCACTGAATCGGACTGACTCGACAATGAACCCCCTCCCTCCCTCCCTCCTCTCTACCCTCTGCCATACCCCAACTCCCACCACACCCTCCTTGCTGTCCAACTTCATACTCTGTTCTCTCTCTTTTTTTTTTTTTAATCCCCAAACACGCTTTGCACACTGAGTATGACAGTAATGATCAGTGTTTCGATCGATGGTCATTAACAGAAGAAGTAGACAGTGCTTTCAAAACGTTGGACCATCTTGTACGCGAGGTTCCAACTTCCGGTTCAAATATCTGTCCCAAACAGAGCTTTTTAACTACGATTTTCTTTGTAATCGTGTAATGGAATCAGTAACCAGTTCACAAATACATGAATCGACATAAGTGAAGCCCATTACTGGTATCTACTTTCATTAGTTTGTCTTGTACAAAAATACAATTGCTTCGAACGGCGCAACGCATGGGCCGTTTCCGACCTGTTTAATCTTGACGAACACCAGCTGAATTACGAACAAAATAACTAAGCATTGGCACAGTATTAAGCGAAATAAAATTTATTGAATCGTTTCATTAATGTTCTGGTTTGTTATTATATGCGTTATCTTACCAAGTGCATCTTGCAATTCAACAACGATTAGCGCATTCGACTCAGTCATTGTCGGATCTCGGCTTCGTTCCGCCAATGTTGAAATCTTGGACAAGGAGCGAATGTTTGCATTTGATACCTTCGCTTTGATTGGCTTGTGCTTTTCGAGCACTCAACCAATCGCTTAGCTTGATACACCAATGAATGCGGGAGAGAACGGCCTTTCTAGTGCATTGTTAATGTGTATGTTTTTTTCGCAAGTTTTTTAGCAACGACGTTGGAAAGACAACACTTGTAACAAGCCTCATAAAAACTTCAATTCTAATTAATTTAAAGACATCGCACTAAAAAGAAAAATAAACTGAAATAAAGCTTGAAACATGCTCTTGTATTCTGACCTATTTAAACGCCAATGAATGGAATGAACACATTGTATGTGTTGATTTTCGACACAGTGTAGCTCGAACGCTTGGCCAAATGCTGCCTGCGGCGCATCGGGATGTGTGACGCGCTTCATTTTCATGTGAACGGATGGGTGTATTTGGAATAAAACAGTCATCATACCGTCTGTTGCAAACACAAATAAACAACACAGAGTTCAAAAGGAAACTGTATTCTTTATTCTTCACAATTTTCATCTGATTCTAAACGCGTTATTCATAGATACTGCCTATTGAAAACAAGCAATATTTTTCACTCAGCTGAACTTTCCCGTACGCTGAAAGAAGGGCTGCCGGTACCTGTTGTAACTGTCCTGATCTAACATAGGATCAATGTTTGAATTTGCATCTAATCTCCACCTAGCTCTTCACTGCTTGCCAAAATTGAGTACTTTGTTTTTAAAGACATGTATGTGCCTTCCCTGATATAACGCCTTGTTCACAGAAACGACAGTATATTATTTCACTTCAATCACATTTCCCTCACCTTCAAACTTTTGGAAGAGCGACTGGATTTGAAGGCAGTGGGAGCGAAAGAATCGGATTCGATGCTGGCCACAGCTTCGGCAAACTGCTGACGACTCAGGGGACTTGACGAAGCCATTTGGGATGAGGATGACTGTTCCTTGAGTTTCTCGTCAGACAAGGTTGCCGCTCTCAGTGCCATCTTCAGTCGCATCTGAGCTTGTTCGGCCGGAGTCTGGCAGGACATTGTCTGGCATAGACAGGTGACAGTGCCTTCCATCTCTTGTCCCCTCCCCCCTCCCCACACCTCACCTGGCTAATTCCATATAAAACAGTACAGACCTGGGAACCCTAAATTTTTAGTTTTAGCATTCTTTTCCCTAGAATCTGACATATTTGGGGGGAAAATGACAGTATTCTATGGACAGTCTAAGTATACCATTTGTTTGGTAATTAAAACAAACAATTGGGGACAGTTCTGATCTATTACAATGTCCCCTGGGATTCATGTACTACAGAACACCGAGTTCGCTCTCATCAACTGTAAGTGGCAGTTTGAAATCAAGCCAGCACTCTATGCATCTAATATACAGATGGCTGACCACACAAAAGACCAGCACTTCTATCTATGTCTTTGATAGTCAACAGTGAAGAAGAAATACATTCACTCAAAGGTGTTTTTCTTCTTCACACCTGATTATCGTTGACACAGAGAAGTGCTGGTCTTGTTTTTTGCCTTTTGTTTCTGTCTTTCTTTAACTTTAGTCCTGGGTAACACAAGAGTTCATTTTCTGTACACATCATGGCTGCTTCTGTTGAAGTAAACAGAAATTCTGATTGGTTTTCAAATGCCAAACATTACCTATACACACAGCAGCCATGCACTTTGGTCTCACCAACATAATGCTTTATTTCCAGATATATTTTTCAACCATTCAATATCTTGGTTGTATAACTGGTAAACAGGTGTACAAAATGTGTCAATATCGTTTGGGTTCCCACGTCTATGGCTATCATGTTCATACTACAGATACCTTATCATGAATCCAATCACTAGCATAACTGATTATATTAAACCCAAGCTGAACTCATGTCAGTTCAATTCTATTCATATTGCTTATAGCCCAGCCGACTACAAAGGGCCATATCAGGGCTGTCACCACGTTGAGGTAAACTCTCGTAATAGACTTTTGAAAAGAGAGCACACATACAACTCTTTAAAACAGATTTTTCTGAAAAAACAACAACAAACAAACAAGCAAACAAACAAAAACCGCTGGAATTGCTTTAAAATCTTTTTCCTGTAAATTCTAGATTAGACGAAAAACATTCATTTCTTTCAGAAACTCAAGCATCACATCAGGTAAGACATCTCTGAATACGGATTTCATGGAATCTGCTGTAAAGAGTTTATGTCTGACATCATGTAACTCACATCCAATTCCTCTACTGTTTTCAATGACTAATCTGCTCAATAATAACTTTAGGACAGATTGGCACAGGAAACACTTGCAACACCTGCAACAGTTGCAATGTTCAAATGACAGCATAATTTGACATATTTGTAAATGATTACATATATAAAAAAAAAAAAAAAAAAAAAAAGGGAATAGGAAGAATGAGAAAGAGGTCAATCTCTATTTCAGTTCTTGTAAGTTCACTTACCACCTTTTCTGTTGACACGATGTTGGATCAAGAAAGAAATCTGTTCCAACTTACATCTGCTCATATTTGACTGCATTTTCCTCCTCAGCACACCAAAAAAGACTGCTGTGATACATCATGAAAGTAAGCATAGAGCAGAACTTCGTCGTGCAGTTTCAAACAGGAATGGAACTCCACCAGCATCGTCTTCATCCTCCTCATCGATCAGCATGAAAATAGTCTAAAATTCCGTGGCCCTTCATGCCCTGCTTTCATGGTGACCTCAGTTTCGATTTCCTCTCTGAATCTGTGCCCTTGGTGAGTTCGTGTTAAGGTCACCAGTGTTGGCAAGTTCAAAGCGACTGTCGTTGGATGGACATGATGATAACCTCAGTAGCGAGATGCTCACTCACGCTAGCTCCACAATAAAACAATTATTGCTGTCTGTAGGGGGCTCAGTAGGTAGCATCCTGCATATGTTTGATCGGAACAGGTACAAAGTGTGGCTGTGGATGGGTAACCTGAAAAAGCAGCATGGGGATACCTCTGATGCATGGAAGATAAAACTGAGACAGGAAAAAAAGGAAATCCTTTCACCGATCCTACCTGTTGTGTCGCTTTTATTCTCAACCAGTCTGACTGGCAGCAGGGCAGGGGAGACTACTAAGAACAACACATCTTTTGAGCTGAAGACCATAACATGTCTCTTTCATTGATTGCAGAGCCTGACCACCATCAAGGTAGGGGAGACAACTCACTGTGTATAATGATGCCACACAATGATCAAAAGGTGGGAAAAGTGGGCTTCCTTTTCATCTACCTGTGCCTGACCATATGACTATCTAGTGGTTTGTGGTTGTGTTACATTAACATACTACCACAGAACAGCCACCAGGACATTTTGATGGATGTAATCTTCTTTACTAGTAATATTTTGCTGTCTTTTTTTTCTTAGGCAACCTTGGTAAGTTTGTCTTTCTCTGCCCCACGTTTCCTTAACCTGAAGTTGGATCTACAATGTTGAAGACACTCCCTGTTTTGTTACCAACCAATTCTACGGCACCTTTTTACCTACAAGAATCCAGTACCACATTTTCACATAGAAAAACCAACTTAAATATAAAAGAAGAGGATGACAAGATTAAAATAGCCAATTCAGATATCCTTCTAGTTAGGTCTAACACGATTTTTGATAATAGACAGACAAGCATCAACGATAAAGTTACATGCACGTTAAATGTTTTCCAAGAGAGTGAGGGGGGAAAGTGGGGGTGGGGTGGGAGGTGGGGATGAGGGTTCATTTTTTTTCCAAGAGAGTGAGGGGGGAAAGTGGGGGTGGGGTGGGAGTTGGGGATGGGGGTTCATTTTTATCCTAAGGGCAGAAGCAGAGGGGGAACGGGGGAGAGGTCTATATACCCAAACACTGCACCACCAGAATGCAGTGTGTTACCATGGGCTATGCACTAGCCAAAAGCAGGATTCAAACTCAGTCACCGTGCTCACCAGACACCCAGACAGATGTAACTTCATTTGTGTGTGCAGTGTTACCTAAAAACTTATGAAGTACTCTTTAACAGAATGATCGCATTTACTTGCAGCCATGCTTGTGTTCCCACCCCCTCCTTCCTCAGTCTACCTCTGTCCCATCAATGTTTGTGTTCCGACCCCATCACATCATCAAACCTCTGTCCAATCCATGTTTTATCTGATTCTATCCCCTCACTTTACGCTGTCCAGTCCCTGTTTATATTGTGATCCAATCCTTTCCCACCACCATATTCCTGTCTAATCCATGTTTATTTGTGATCTAATTCCTTCCCATTTCCATGCCCCAGTCCAATCCATGTTTCTTCTGTGTTCTGATTCCATTTCCTTCAGTCTGCTCCTTTCCAGTCCAAGTTTATTCTAGTCCTATCCTCTCACACCAAGCCCCTTTCCTGTCATCACCTACCATGTCCTTGAAGCCAGGGATCTCATCCAGAGTGTTAGATCTGCAACATGAAGCACACAGGAACACATCACTTCCCATCAACATGCATCCGGTCCTGTGTTACACACTGAGACAGTGGGCATATTTGTGAAGTATATAGTTGCATGTGAAATGACTCATCAGCTATGTAAGCGGGTAGATTCAAACAGGAAAGCTGAGCAACATTCTAACAGACACATACACTAAGTGAATGAAACTTGACTGTGTGGACCTAATCTTCCCAACTGAGCCCATAGCAAACTCAACTCTGGGTAGGAGCTGGCCAGGCCAGAAAAATCCTAAAACTAAATGGCTGCTATGGGAATCAAACCCAAGACCTCCTAGACAGGAGTCCGCAATGCAAACCACTTTGCCACAGCCACTAGTGTATAGACACATTTTGCATAGACATTTAGTGGATTTTTTGGTTACATGCATTCATTTGTTCATGCATAAACACGCAAAAAAAAAATTCCAACTAAATAATGAACATATTTTGTACAAAGTTTATGTACATGTTTTTCTGATTTTTTTCTTTAAGTTGGGGGGAAAGTGGGGGTGGGGTGGGCGGTGGAGATGGGGGTTCATTTTTATCCTAAGGGCATCATGTGGCAGAGGTTAGACAGCAGAGGGATATCTGATCTAGTTTTTCCACATTAAAAAAAATCACTCTCAAGACTAATTCACCAGCATATCCTGGCTTTCTCGCCTTCTTTGTTGTTGTTTTTGTTGTTATTGTTGATATTTTAGAACCTGTAGTCCCTGCTGTTATTCCAGCGTCATCAATCCAGACATGAGTTCACGCACACAAGTTAGCGAGAGTCGTCGATCGTTGGTAATAGCACACAAACATGGTTACACACCGCAAGTGAAATTACCACCCAAGAACTCTGTCTCTAGATTTCTTTTCTGACCTTCTTTTTTTCCTGTTCATGTTCATTGTATTTTAGTCCAACGTGTGTACAAAATACGGCGAAATCTTATGGGTAAACAGCTCTGTAAGACCCAACGATTTTAGCTGATAATAATTCGTGAAGTCAATCCCATTTACTCTCCATCAGGATCCAGCCCTGATCGCCATCACCAAGATACAAGAGCCAGTCAATCTCCCCCAGATACAAACACCAGTCATTTTCCCCCATAGATCAGGCACAATGAATCACATAGTTACGACCTCCTTAGCTTGGTGATCTGCCTTCCACCCAGCAGCACGACAGGCATTCTCACCATCCTCTTTTCCAGTCCAGCTTTTCTATAGCACACTCAAGACACCACTTGCATCAGTTCCCCCCTTTCCTCCTCCAAGACCAGCTTCACAGAGTCACCTTAATCAGTAACTTGATCCCAGAAAAAGTTGGCAAATAGAAAGCATATTTTCATGCATCTTAAGGCCTACTCAGACTATTAAAGGCTGTCAAATGTGCCACCATGGGAGCCAAAGACTGTAAATTTGTTTCTACATATACACGTCACCATATACAAAACAAAAACAACAATAAACAACAAAAAAACTGTCATGAAAGTTTTGATGTACAATTATTGACGGGACACTATACAAGAAATAGAAAGAAAAAAAAAAAAGGCAAAACAAACAAAAGAATTAGCAGTGTAACTCATCCACATGCCACTCACTCAGAAGTGCTGATTGCCTGAGATGGAGATATGGATCGTCTCCCTCTTTTCCGCTCTGCTGATGACCTGAAATGGCAACAGGCAGATCATACACAGGCTTGATGCATAATACGGTGTATACAAACTCTCTTTTAATTACATAAACCACAAAAAAAAACAACACCCAAAACAAACAAAGAACATCCAGGAAATACACACAGGAAATCAAATTACATCAATCGAGTCTTGTCGGAAGCGGGTTTCCGACACTGTTCACATCGCTTGAAGGTGTGTCGGATGCATACTTCCGACAGAGTTTGACGATGTTTAAATCATACCACCTTTTATTAAAGGGCAATAAATCTTGTTTTAGGGACAACTCAGGGCCTTTTTTTTGCAGCTGCTTCCCTTAGACTGTTCTTCGTGTATTCTGTAGTAGTTTTATACAGATTTGAATTGTCCTACTCTCAGTTCCCGCGATCACACGATTTTGAACATGATCACATGATTTTGAGTGGATCAAGCATTTTGTGGTCAAATTCTTGTGTTTTATGCAGTTGTCATAAATATGCTATTCTCTGTAGGTCATACCAAGTGCTCAGAAGTGTAATTGAACTTGTGTGGGAGGATAGAGAGCATGAAGAAGTGGATTACAGTGTGCACAAAAAGTTTTTGTTTTTCTGCAAATGTGTATCATTTTGGATTACCTACATCATGTGAACTGTGTAGATTCCTCTCTGAAGGTAAGCATTTTTGATAAATATATTGTTTCTTCTATCCAATGGTGTATGTCTCATGCTCCTAGGTGAAGTGGTTGATTTTTTATGATTTTTTGAAAATTGCCAAAAATTTGGTGATCTGAGGGGCAAACTGGTCCATTTTGGCTGTGACTTGATTGAGTTAATAGACAAGATAGGTGGGATCCAGACAAAGTTGAAGAAATAAAGAAAACCAAGCTGGTGCTGGGACTCAAATTCAAGACTTCACAGCCGCATCATAAAGCATTACCTATGTTCTAAGATGGTAAATTAGATGTCATATTGTTTATATCCTTGCAATTATTATTTACCTTCTTCAGCAGTTGCCAGTATTACAAAAGTCGATCAAACAATCTTCAGCCATTGCCACTATTTTGAAAGTCTGCCAAACAATCCTCAGCAGTTGCCAGTATTATGAAAGTCTGCCAAACAATCTTCAGCCATGTTACTATTTTGAAAGTCTGCCAAACAATCTTCAGCAGTTGCCAGTATTTGCCAAACAATCTTCAGCAGTTGCCAGTATTATGAAAGTTTGCCTAACAATCTTCAGCAGTTGCCAGTATTATGAAAGTTTGCCTAACAACCTTCAGCAGTTGCCAATATTATGAAAGCCTGCCAAACAATCTTCAGCTGTTGCCACTATCATGAAAGTCTACCAAACCTTCAGCAGTTGCAACTATCATGAAAGTCTGCCAAACAATCTTCAGCAGTTGCCAGTGTTTTGAAAGTCTGACAATCTTCAGCAGTTGCCAGTATCATGAAAGACTGACAAACAATCTTCAGCAGTTGCCACTGTTTTGAAAGTCTGACAAACAATCTTCAGCAGTTACTAGTATTATGAAAGTCTGACAAACAATCTTCAGCAGTTGCCACTATCATGAAAGTCTACCAAACTATCTTCAACAGTTGCCAGTATTATGAAAGTCTGAAAAACAATCTTCAGCAGTTGCCAATATTATGAAAGTCTGCCAAACAATCTTCAGCAGTTGCCAGTATTATGAAAGTCTACCAAACAATCTTCAGCAGTTGCCAGTATTACGAAAGTCTGCCAAACAATCTTCAGGAATTGCCAGTATTATGAAAGTCTACCAAACAATCTTCAGCAGTTGCCACTATCATGAAAGTCTACGAAACAATCTTCAGCAGTTGCCAGTATTATGAAAGTCTACCAAACAATCTTCAGCTGTCACCTCCATTACTAAAGTCTACCGAACAATCTCCCCCTCTGCCTCATTCCACCACACTCCTCTGATCTCTTACCCATCCCCTACACCTTCCCAGCACAGCTGACTGGCAACTTTCACCCTGACGCCCATGTGTCGCATTTTCATGGAGCCCACCTTCTTGAGTCGTACTGGCTCCTTGAGCCGGAGTCTGATCGTGAACGACGGCTGCGCTCCCTTGACGAGGACCGTCTTCGGCTGAACATCCTGTCTCTGCTATCTGAGCGGGACCTTCTATCTCGACTGCGGGATCTACACAGATACTACAACATTTCAGATAAAGTAAAGACTATAACACTGACACTACCATCAACAAAAAATATAACAACAATGATAATGACAACATTTATCTGCTGAGAGAAAATAGCTATGACCAGCAGAATTACAGGGGCAAACATTTAAAAAAAAAAATTTTTTTGTTGTCAAAAAATCCCAAAATATACAACCAAGCACCCCAAAACAGAAAGCACAGTGCTGTTCATTTAATACAGAATACAAACCAGATAAGTGAATTTTTGTACAACCATGTCTTCAGCAGACGACACAAACAACAAAGAAATACGCACAGAACAACACTCTTCAGACTGCAACCTGCATGATGACTTGGGTGGAGATGGGCAGGAGAGGGTAGTGGTGATGGGAAAGGGATTAAAATGGAAGGGGCAAGACACCAGTGAACACCCCTAACTGGTGAGTATGGGATTTGAATTCTGTACATACACAGTCATTTGTATATGCATATGCACATACACTGTCATTTTAATGCTAGGTGCAATCAGTGGGTTATCATCCTGGTGTCTTTTTTTCTTCTTTGTTTTCTTTTTGTTGTTGTTTAGCTGCCTCATCTTCTGTACCATTCTGATGGTATTACCCTTAACAACGCTCATTCCGGCGCCCTGTCCACTGTCACATCTTGTATTGTTCCATCACAGTCTCAGCACTGGCAATCCACAGGGACAGTCAACATCAAGTCATCACAAGGCAACCAACCAGAGTGGTCACTTCACTGCTGTTAGGTCACTTCCATGGTGTTCAGTGGTGCCCCAAGACATACAGATACCTGCACCGTCAGTCAGGAAATCTGAACAACAAACTCAAAGATGCATCCGTTAAAGAGACTGAAACTCAGCTGTGTGGTTCCAGTCTTCGCAGCTGAGCCCATAGCAAAACTCAACTCTGGATAAGAACCAGTCGCATAGCTGCCAACCTGTTGGAACAGAAATTCCTGTGAGAAGGCGGGGGTCCGGGGGCTGCCGTAGGCCCCGGTGGGGTGCAGGGGCAACGCCCCTGCTGGGGGTCTGGGAGCAACGCCCCAGACGCTGATGGGTATATGCACATTTGGAGGTAAAAAAATTAGCTTTTCTGGGGTCGAAAAGGGGATATTTCTTCCATCTCATCATGCTAGAATTAGACATGAACAGTACTGATAGCAAAGCTTACAGATTACAAAAATTACAGTCATCACACATTACTCAACATTAGAAAGCACTTCAACTTACCACTTCAGTCCAACAAGTAAACTGTGGCTTGACAGGTTACGCAGAGAAGAAAAGTCTCCAGACTAATGTCCATTTGTGTTGCTCTTTGCTCCTAGATTATCTAGCTACGATGAAAGATGCTTTGGAAGTCTTGGTTTTTCAGTCTGCATACAATGGATACCACCAATATTGCAATTTTCTTGTTTCATCATCCCTGGATATCTGATTCTCTATAGTCTTGTAACAGCAAACTGAAAGTTTCTATCAAGATGTTGGTAATCATCATCACCATGGTAATAAAGAACACAAAAAAATGGGGGGGGGGGGGGGGGGGGGGGGGGATCACTAAGGAAAAATTTCTTTCCTACAATGTACACCTATATCTGTTCAGAACTACACTTTTTTTTTCACAACCTGTCAGCCTAACAGGAGGAGGATGCTGAAGGGGGGGGGGGGGGGGGGGGGGGGGGATTGAGTTGTTCTCTGTCCTTGAGGGCATCTGATGTTGCTGACTTCGCTTTTTTCAACAGCTCTATTGGAGACTGCTGCTCATAGCAAGCCCCACTCATGTTGGCTTTGACCATGTACCACCATCATGGCATCATCGCCGCATTCCTCTTGTGCTTGGCAGAAGAGGCATGAAGTTCGATGTCTTTTTTTCCACCATGTGAGATGTTGATGTCAGTACGGCATTCTTTACAAAACGCATGATATTCGTCTCTCTTGGACGCATCAATGAAGGCGTAGTCGACTTTGTATCGCGGCAAAAACTTGACTTTTGCCCTTTTTTTCGAGTCCATGTGGCACTGCTTTCCTGAAGCCATTTTCGCGCGGATGGAAGTACCGGACGGAAGTACCGGGCAGAAGTCGATTTGTTTTGGTAAACCGATGTGTCTTTTTACCGACACCTTGCGAAAAATTACCGAAACGTGAAGTGATTTTTGATTTTTCATTTTTCGGGAAAAAAAGACAACTTTCGGGATTTCCTGTCAGATTTTCATTTTCGGGAGTTTCCCGAAAATTTCGGGAGGGTTGGCAGCCATGCAGTCGTAAGCCAACACCCCCCCCCCCCCCCACATCCCCACCAATATAAAAGGCTCAGTTGGGAATCAAACCAATGACAACCCAGCTGGGAATACCCAATGTTAGCCACTGTTCCACTGCGGCTGGTCTGTGTATTCTTTTAAGTTTGCTGTTCGCAGCACCTGAAAAGGACATCTTTGCTGAAAATCAGCTCACCTGTTTTGTCTTGTTATCAAAGTCGCCCTACATGCAGGTCAGACCTTCAGCACCCAGCGACACAAAGTTCGCACCACGGCATTCACTTTGTTTCTATGTAAAGGAATGTATATCTATCTCCTGGTCACGAGTTAGGTATGCAGTTATGAATATGTATGGGCAAGTTAAAGAACCAGATGATGAATACATGAATGTATAAACATAAATGGGCATGTCATTAGCATCTGTGTATGCTGATCCTTAACTAGCAGCCATACCTTGACCCTCGCCTTCTCTCATATGATCGTGAGCGCCGACCACGCTCTGATGACCTTGACCTTCTTGATCTGTCAGTTGACCTTGACCTTCGTCTCCAAGCTGGCAGGCGATCCCGTCGGCTGTGTCTGTCTGGGGAGCGACTGATGGATCTGGACCTCTGGCGGTGCTTTTTCTTGGACTTCTTGTGCTTGTGGCTGTGAGAATAATGGCTGCCACTGCTGCCTCCTGACCTGGTGGGATAAATGTTCAAATGAACAAATCAATATCGGTATTAATGAATTCATAACAATATGGTCCAATCAGCAATACAAACACTGGTTCTGGCTGGGAAAGGAAAAGAATTTGCCTGGGTACAAAAAAGCTTTTGTTTGTAACTAGCAGCTTCAAAACAACCAACTTTGCTGGACTGTTACCAAATGAGATGCAGTAAAACAACCGATTACAACAATGCATTATAAAAAAAAAAAAAAAAAAAAAATCTCTATCTATATCCATCTATCTATACCTAACTACCTATCTATCTATCTGTGTGTGTGTGTGTGTGTGTGTGTGTGTGTGTCTGTTGTGTGTGTGTGTGTATATATATATATATATACATGGTTACAGGGTTTCAGATCTCTCTATCTACCTCACCTCCCTGGTGTACACCCTTTGGTGCCTTTGGGGAAAAGAAATTCAAAAGTCTAATTAAAAATAAACAAACAAACAAAACCTCCAAACAAACAAATATATTTCATCGTTGTGAGCTGGCTTTTTCATGAAAATGCAATATATATCAAATGTCAAATTGGTCTTGCTGTACGGCTTTGAGAATTGAAAGAAGAAAGAGACGCAGGAAAGAAATGCAGCAGAAGATATGGCCATCAGCGGGCAGCTGTCTGAGGAAAAATATTTAATATCTGGTGGGCAGGCAAAATGAAGAGTTGTGGCAATGGGCAGGAGAGGAGTCAGTCACCCCGCTGATGGTGAGGAGGAAAGAGGCTGGACTGGACACACCCTTCAGAAGCCAGCATCAAGAACCATTCGAGGCTCTGGCCCAGAGCCCCATGGAAAGAAGGATATGGGGACAATTGACAAACGTGGGGAGAAGTGACAGAAATGAAGAGGTGGGAATCAGCTGGACAGAGACACAATGGACCACACACAGTCAGATACACTGAGGAAATGTTCTGGCACTAGTGGCAGGAAAAAAAAAAAGTTTTCAGTCACCCAATCAACCCTTGCTATTGCTGCCAACCCTGTACTTCTTTTTGGAGGGGGGTGGGGGTGGGGCTTCTGAAGAGATTAAGGGATAGTGGACATGCACACGAAAGTAGTGCACAGAGAAATGTTGTAGTTTAGGACCAATGTGGCAGACAAAAGAAATACAGTCTCTCTCCAGAGACAAAGCTCATTAGGATAAACATGCCAACAGAAGGTGCAAATAGCATACCTACAGTTTAATAATTCAGATCGTTGTTTCTACCAATAACAGAAATCTGCCAGTGACATATCTCAAAATAAATATCATTCAGAAAAGAAACATAGATGAAAAGTAAAGTTTCAACAGTCTAATTTCAAATACTTATTTGTTAATTTTTTTTTTTTTATTAAATGTTAAATCCACTTCATCTTCAACACAAATAAGATTAATGTTGTCTATTGGGGCTAGAGGTAAAATTGGGGTTTTCCCCCCAATAGCATCTTCTGATTGGTAGGAACAGCCATGTGTTTGCTTTCAGGTAAGGCAACCTTTCTCTCAAGAAATTAAAAACAGCAGCTGACCCACCTACCCTATTCTTAACACACTAACCAATGGGGAAAAAAAGGAAACAGAATGCAATTTATAGTACCTGGCCTGCCACTGCGTTCTCCCTTCTGATTAGTAAATGCCTCCTAACTAAGCCAATCACTTGGCACTATACACCATGCTGTTATGTCGCAAACACTTAGCTTAAATTTTAAAATAATAGAGTCAGGAAGAGAGATCTGTGGCTGTCGCAATAATAACTAACAAATATCACTAAAATCATGCTGAAAAAGTGAAATACAACTTCCCCATGGCAGATGTTTGAAGAATATTGGTCTTGCTTAGTGGGCAGGTCACAACATTCACCACAAGCCCGACACAAATAAACATGTCATAGGCAGTCAAACAGCTCACACACACACACACACACACACACACACACACACACACACACACACACACACACATTCACTCGCACACACACACACACACACACATTCACTCGCACTCGCACACACACACACACCACACACACACACACACACACACACACACACACACACGCACACACACATGTACACACACATACCCCAAAACACACGAAACAAATTTACATTTCTACCATTGCTGAATGAATTACTGTCCAAACCTGGAACGAGACCTTGATCGCCTCTTCTTCTTTTTCTTCATCTTCCGGCTTGAATCATCACTGTCGGAGTACCTCCCCATTGTGTGGACCTGTTCTTTCTGTCCCGAAGGAAACTGTAAATATATGTACATACACATAGTGATATGATTCTTTTCCAACTTCAGTCCAGTCAGACCTTAAATCTATATCAATTTTCAGGCGTTCATGAATATAACACTGCAATACAAGCAGTTTCAATAAAATTACTAAATTAAATAGAATGTTCTTGACAAGAAACAGTGTGTGTGTGTGTGTGTGTGTGTGTGTGTGTGTGTGTGTGTGTTGTGTGTGTGTGTGTGTGTGTGTGTGTGTGTGTGAGAGAGAGAGAGAGAGAGAGAGAGAGAGAGAGAGAGAGAGAGAGAGAGACTCTGCGGTGTGTGTGTGTGTGTGTGTGTGTGTGTGTGTGTGTGTGTGTGTGTGTTATGTGTGTTTGTGTGTACGTGTGTTTGTAGGTTGTTCATTGATTCAACTGGTATTCCATTGAAGGAAACTGGTGAGCGAACTTGTCCTGACGTCTTGTTGAGAGTGCAGACTAATGTCTGGGCTTTTGTAGGGTTGATGGACAATCCAGTTTCTTGACACCACTGAGCAATGTTATTCAACTGTTGCTGAACTGTTTCGTCCTTTCTTGAGCATTCTTAAATGTTTTGTAGATCAGACCATCATCTGCTAGTGTCAACACTCAAGCAATTCCATTTCTGTTGAGGTCTGCAAGGCCTTTAGTGTAAACATTGTACAAAGAGGGGAGAGAGGAGAACCTTGTGGTAATCCCATAGAAAGTTTATGAAGCTCAGACGTCCAGTCTCCAAATCTGTTTGGGTGTAGGCTTTGACAGAATGCTAACCTTTAGAAAGCATGTTGAGAATATTGTTCTTAAACACAAAAAAAGGCCTATCCGCCATGAAAGCAATGGCAGCTAAAGGCACTGAACAGCGCCATCTCTACCGACTGCATCAAGCACTTGTTTTCACTGTGATTAATTATGGATTAGGGCTTACAACACTGCCCAACAGCAACCTTCTCAAATTAGAAACAATTCAAAATGAAGCAATGAGATTGATCCTGGGAACCACGAAGGACACACCAGTTGAAACTATGCGATACCTGCTAGCCCTTCCTTCAATGCAGACAAGACACAAGCTAGAACAGGTGAAGGCATATTTCAGAGCACTTGAAAATCCCCAAAACCCACTTCATGCGGCATCAAGGAAACAAAAGGCGCTTGGCTACAACATGAAAAATTATAGATGGGACAGGCAGAAGACAATGTACAGCTTGTGTGCCAGTTAGCAGAACTCAAAGAAACCAAGCAACGGGAGAAGTATCCAGATCACTTGAAACACTTCTACCAAATTGCCATCGCTCCAGAACTTGGAAGACATTGTCGAGAATGGCCAGAAGGCAAAACCAATGCAGAAATTCACATGCAGGTAGAAGACCTTTGCACAAAAGATAATATTGTAATATACACTGTCACCAAAGGTTAAGTCAGGCTGGGGATACACAGTGAAGCAAAACGGCCAAACTATTCAGGAAGACAATGGTGCGCACAGTTTAACAACTTCAAGTCTAGCAATGGAGGTAGAAGCAGTGACACAAGCACTCCACTGGCTTTCATCCACAAGCCAGTTTCAAACTCAACAAGCCATGATACTGACTGACTCTATGAACCTACTTCTGAAAGTGAAAAGTGGAATGGGAAGCCCTGCTTGGAATGAACTAATGCGCAGCCTTTCATTGAAGAGACTCATATGGTACTGCCCTGGACATGCTGGAGTTAAAGGAAACAAGAGAGAAGACACAGGCTGGCACGGCAACGATAAGAACAGAATTACAGCTTGGCCGATCTGATATGATAAGAAATCTGAAGAATCACTTAAGCAAACAGGCGCAAAGCCACTGTATCATAGACCATCTTTCAGATCTGAACATCAAGAGCGGAAGTGGCTGCACATCCAGACTGAAGGGAAGAGCAAGAAACATCACTAACCAAACAAACATCGGAATAATCTCAAGGCCAGCACTGCGAAGACTCCTAGAGATTGGGGCAAACTCATACTGGGCCTTTACAATAACAGACACAAATGATCAAACACATGTCAACTGAGATAAGACTTTGGATCTTTCAGGGCCCCTTGCGCATACTGTAGACCTGTGCGCACCAGTGTGTGTTCATCAGTGGGGTGATGCCACCATGTTAATTAGAGTCCACGGACGCGAGTGTGCAAGCGTTGGTGTGTGAGTGTGCGAGTTTGTGTGTGAGAGAGTTAGTGTGTGTGCGTGTGTGTGCTTGTGTATGTGTGCATAGGGTGGTGTGTGTGAGAGGGGAGGAGTTGTTGTTCTTCTTGTTGTACGAGTGTGTGTGTGTGTGTGTGTGTGTGTGTGTGTGTGTGTGTGTGTGTGTGCGGTGCGTGCGTGTGTGTGCGCGCGTGTGTGTGCATGCATGCATGCGTGCGTGCATGCGTGCATGCACATGCGTGTGCGCGTGCACAAATGTTATATCTGATGGTCTGGTTCTTGTTCTTGATCCCACGTCATCTTCTGAGCGTTCATGCATGCAGTCACTACAAACACACACACACACACACATAAGCACACACACATAAGCACACCACACACGCATGCGTATACACACACACACACACACAAATGTGCGTGTACATCTGCTTGCTCCTACGCACACATATATATACACATGCGTGCATGTGCATGTCCACACCCACACCCATGCGCACATGTATACATGCATACACATGAACGCACAAATGCATACACACACGCACATATGTACACACCCACATACAAAAACACATACACACATATATGTACACATGTATATGCAGATCCATGTGTGTGTGCTCACACAAACCCACAAATTACACAGACACACATGCACATGCACTTCTGCACATGCACAGCCACACATGCACACATACATGCAGGCACACACATGCACACATGTGCACACCCACACAAAGATTCAAAGATTTTAATCCTGCGACCCCTTTTGGGGCATGGAGGACTTGAAACAAATCAAACAAACAGAAATGAAACAAATCAAACATCAAAATTTTCCCTATAATTAACATACTGAATGTAATGTTACACACACACACGTGTGCGCACACTTACATACACAAGCATGCATACATACATGCAACACACACACACACACATGCACACACACACACATATGGGCCTGTGCCAACACATCCATACACACACATGTGCATTCACTACACACACATACCAAAAAAAAAAAAAAAAGACAACCAATGTTAGGTAGGCACTCAAGGTTTGACCAGCGTATTGGGCTAATGCGTAGGTCAGACATCTGCTTTGCCACGAGACCTTCTTCAATTCTCTCATCTTAGTTGTTGATTCATTTATGATTTATCCATCAGCTTAAATCTAGTTGCAAAGTGAGATGACTGCTGGCAGAAACTAAAAAAATCTTAAATAAATGTTAGCGAACCGCCCAGAGAAACGTGGACAAGTCACAAGACATGTCTTGTGACTCGTTTGTCCACGTTTCTCTGGGCGGTTCGCTAACATTTATTTAAGATTCATCAGCTTAAAATCATGTGTAGTGTGGTCTCAAAACTTAGCGGATGTGGTGTAGTGTATACATTTGAATCAGTCCACACGAAGTGTCGCCTCCTTGATGAAACTGAAACTCTGTGTGTGTGTGTGTGTGTGTGTGTGTGTGTGTGTGTGTGTGTGTGTGTGTGAGAGAGAGAGAGAGAGAGAGAGAGAGAGAGAGGTATTCAAATATTCACTGATACTACATGTGAGGGGGGGGGGGGGGGGGCACATAGTTCAAGGTAAAACAATTAGGGGGAAAAGAAAAAGGAAGAGCACCATTATCTGACACAATGGCTGACATAACCAGTAGCATGAACACACACACACCACACACACACGTACACACATAAAAATGCACGCATGCACACACACTCACACACAGGCACGCACGCACGAACGCGCGCGAATCGCACGCACAACGCATGGTAAGTTGTCAGTTTTTCTTCGTAATTATGTATGGTGATCAAATGAAAAGCTGCCATTATAATATTCTGCAGTTTTATCAGTATTCTCATCAACATTCTTTATAACTAACGTTTACGGAGCAGAAATAGATAGACATCTCACCCTTGTTTCCCAACACTCCAAGCTAGGTTAGGCTCCTCGTCGCCAAAACGCTATAAGCTTATGACAGTGCTCTCCCCATAGATCCTAAGGGAGATCACTTTGTGAGCAGTTTTGGTATTGTCAGAGCGTCATTCCTTCCCTTTGTAGTTCTCTCTCTCTCCTCTCTCTCTCTCTCTCTCTCTCTCTCTGACTCCAATCAGAGTCAAACTTCAGGGGTCACGAGAGCCTTGAACGGTCTATTAACCGGAGCAATCTGTACTGCGTACAAGCAAATCACTTCTGGTTCTCTTTTCTAAGAGCAGAGACATTTGTAGGCCTACCGCGCGTTTTACCACGGGACGCATTTACAATATTGAAATCACTCAGGCTATAACAATTTTAATCAATTTTAGTATGACATAGCACGTCTTGTCAGCATGCTGTCAGGTGGATTTGAGATTTCAGTGCGGTTTCAATTTCGTTAAAACAGACCGAGCTTATTTTGTGCATCATGGTCTGTTCAACACGCAAAGGAGCTGACTTCCCGTCTGTGCGTGTCGATAGGCATAATGCTAGTTGTGGCTCGCTTGCTTAGCTCTCTTTATTTGCATGTGACTGAACTACGGGGTGTGTGTGTGTGTGTGTGTGTGTGTGTGTGTGCTATCGCTTTTATGAATAAGAGGGGGGGGGGGGGGGGGGGGGGGCTGTTCGAGAGGAGGGGGTGGGGAGTTAGGGGACTCAAGGGAAGATAACGCCTGTCTTTCCTTTGCAAATAGAGTTACCTTTTCTCCCGTTAATAGGTCAGGCAAATACATTTCTAGAATCAAATATTTTATTTGAAGCGCACTCCAGGAAGGGATCTGAACTGTCTGCATTACAGGCGCACCGTTTCACACCCATGTTTTGGCCTTTTCTCTCTCTGATTGAACTGTTAGGCTGACTGATGGGGCAGACGCTGCTTTGGGCGCGCCCACCAGCAGCTTCTGGACACGAGCTCTAGCAAAAGTGGTGTGGGTTGCCATCTTAGACCATGGTTCTATGTTGCTACGAAGACCAGAATGAACGGTCACTCTAAAGTCAATACTGAGCGTATGTGAGATATCAACCTGATCAAAAGTGTGTTTGTGCATGCGTGCGCGCGCGCGCGCGTGGTGTAGGTGTGTGTGTGTGTGTGTGTGTGTGTGTGTGTGTGTGTTGTGTGTGTGTGTGTGTGTGTGTGTGTGTGTGTGTGTGTGATAATCACGTTATAGGCTTAAAAATGACTAATGTCATGAAACGATGACTTTTAATGACTGGGCTGACTGCCGCAGGCTAGGGATGGAGTAGGATTTTTTTGTTTTTTTTTTTTTTTTTTTTTTTGTTTGTTTCCTTCCCTCACGTCTCCCGTGTGTAATTTCTGAACGGAGGCAGGCACTGGCAGGTTGGTTTGTCCTGTAACTCAGGGCAACCTGCAATCCCTAAGGCCATTTTTCCCCTTTGGATTTTTGCTCATGGAGATGATGTGTTTGGAGAGATTGGAACTGTGTATTGACTTGTGCCTGTATAGGCGTTGGTCAGCTTCGTTTCGACTTGGCTCAAGTCCCAGCGTCGTGCTGGTGAGTGAATGTGTGGCTTCGTGCTGTGTCTAGGAGGTCCGTCTTCTTGAACTGTGTTATTCTTTCACACACACACACACACACACACACACACACACACACACACACACACACACACACACACACGCAGATGTATCTCTCTCTCTCTCTCTCTCTCTCTCTCTCTCTCTCTCTCTGTGTGTGTGTGTGGTGTGTGTGTGTGTGTGTGTGTGTGTGTGTGTGTGTGTGTGTGTGTGTGTGTGATGATAATAAAACGATTCATAAGTTTGGCTTGCTCTTCCTACCAGGTAGGCCTAGGTAGGTAAGTAGGTCGATAAATAGATAGGTAGACAGACAGACAGATACATACATACATGTTGCAAGAACAATTTCAGCGTTTTCAGAATAATTTATTTCGCATGATACATGCAGTTACATTCGTTTTTAAACAACCAGCCTAACACACAAGACATTTTTTAGAAGCTATAAATACGTGGTGCAATTTACAACTTATAAGTTCAATATAAATGATTCATATACCAAACCAACTAGGCAAGCTGGTCAAGAATGGTTTCCGTATGTACAATAGCAATACTGACGGGGAACAGAATGTCTAGTACGAATATTAACCGAGAACAAGTCAAACTTTTAAAAAAATTATTGTTATGTTTATGTGTGTGCTTTGCTAGGCAATCGATTGTATTTGGTCTGTCCGTTTAAAGGCCAGTTTGTCTTTCTCTCTCTCTCTCTCTCTTCTCTCTCTCTCTCTCTCTCTCTCTCGCCTGCGGGACTGGTCATCTGTCAAGGGTATTCAGTTGAATAATCCAACGCACTTGAACTAAAGTCACACTTGAAAGGAAACTGAAGGTTAATTTATTGAAATAAAGTTGAATGACCGATTAAGAATAATAATTGGTGAACACTGGAAATAAATATGCTGAATAAATAATTGAAGAAACTAAGATCTGTGTAGAGAGTACATAAAACAGAGACGCAGATACTTGGACTGAACTAAGGTGCCAAACAAACAACAAACAAACCAGAATACTGAACAAGATTGAATAACAACGTCTGCACTTCCTAACACACCGGCACAGCCATCCAAAACCTCCGATAAAACCACAACCGCTCGATGACGTTTTCCCCTGAAATTACGAAGCACTTAATAACGTAAAACTTGAAACTGAGTCACTCGGAACAGAAGGAATATCAAAAGTGAAACAAGAGACGATAATGTAAACTACAGATAAGTTCAAACAATGGTGAACATGGATTTAAATAAAATAAATACTCATTTCAACGTTGACATCATCTCGATAGTTGTCGGTCAATCCACCTGTATAACATTTATCTTCATCTCTGTCTCATTGTCTTCATGCCTGTGCGCATTCGCTGGTGCGCGCGCACTTGTGTGTGTGTGTGTGTGTGTGTGTGTGTGTGTGTGTGCGCGCGCGCGCGCGCGCGCGTGCGTACGTGTGTATGTGTGTGTGTGT
>CM065732.1:28031921-28046921 GCA_033310375.1 Conus canariensis
CAATTACCAGATCATACGGCGGCTTTGGGACAGCCAAAGCCTGTACGACTCCACTATAGAATGGTGTATCAATGAACACCAGGGCCGTTTTGAATTCTGCTACTGTTCCATCTATTTGTCTACACCTCTGTGTTTTACCTGTGAATTGTCCCTTCTCAACCAGGGATTCCTTCACCATTACGCCAGTGCACCCAGAGTCTCTAATGACATTAACCACATTGTCCCCTACTCTGCCTTTGTGCACATCCATGTTATCGCCTGCATCTGTGAACACACAGCACAGTCCAGACAAAATAACACTGTCATCTTTTTCATCTTTTGCTGCCTGCCTTTCGCTTGGCCTGACCCTCATTGCTGCAGCTTTCTGAGGTCTGAATCGGCAGTCTCTAGCCAAGTGTCCTGTCTTATCGCACAAGAAGCAGGTACGTCTATCTACGGCCTTATCCATGTGGGCCTTCACCCTTGTTTGCTCACGTGACGTCGTGGGCCTACGGGTGTGTACTACTGACTCATCGTGTGAGTCATGTGCTAGCCTGCTATCCTCTGAATATGCTTCCGGGCTTCCCTCTTGTTCAGGCAAATCACGCCTCGCTTCCCGGTAAGTCTCTGCCGTCTGAAGCACCTCAGCTATTGTGGTTGCACCTTTTTCCTTAATGTGGATTGTGAGGCCCGTTCCACAACCATCAAGTATCTGTTCCTTCATCACCAGTGTCTTGAGGCCTTCAAAATCACTGTCTACTCCACTAAGTTCTACCCACTTGTTGAAATAGTGATCCAGTCTAACTCCGAACTGTGTGTATGTCTCACCCTGTTCGATTCTCGCCTCGCGAAACTTACGCCTAAAACCTTCTTCAGTCAAATCATATGCCTTGAGTACTGCTTGTTTCACCTTGTCAAAATCCCTCTGATCACCTTTGGGTAAGGTGGAAACAGTGTGTAACGCACGACCTGTCAACAAGGCAGACAGGTTTATTGCCCAGTCATCTTCGGGCCAGCCCTCGTGCTCGGCAACCGATTCAAACCGACTGATATAGGCATCGATCGAATCAGTTTCTTCTCTGAACAGTGGGAGTTTAAGTCTAGGTGCGCAACTTAATCTGCGGCCTACTGACTCAGAACTGGTGTCTATTTCACTACGATTTTCAGATTTTATTCTTTCCAACTCAATTTGTTTAGCTAAAATCTCTGATTCCGCTTCTGCTCTCGCTCTGGCAGCTGCACTCTCTGCATCTGCTCTCGCTTTGGCAGCTAAACACTCTGCATCCGCTCTAGCCTTCGACGCAGCAGTTTCAAGTCTAAGTCTCTCGGCCTCAGCATCTGCTTTAGCCTTCGACGCAGCAGTTTCAAGTCTAAGTCTCTCGGCCTCAGCATCTGAGTTTCTTTTGACAGCGTCGAGCTGTTCCTTTTCAAACTTCCTTCTTTCAGCCCTTTCATCTCTCTCAGTCTTCTGCTGAGTTTCAATGAATTTACGCAGTTCATCTCCTGTATATCCCATTTCTTTCCCCAAACTAACTAGTTTCTCTATGGGGGTAAAACTTTCTTCAGCCATTTCTTTTTCAGTATGTTTTAGCACCACTAAAACGGTTACGCTTATAAACCCGGAAAAAGTTGGTACACAGTTTATCTACTAAACGGTACGA
The DNA here is from genome assembly GCA_033310375.1 of Conus canariensis. Classification (NCBI taxonomy): domain Eukaryota; kingdom Metazoa; phylum Mollusca; class Gastropoda; order Neogastropoda; family Conidae; genus Conus; species Conus canariensis. The sequence goes on from CM065732.1 coordinate 28,033,562, forward strand.
GTACACCAACCAGTGGTAGTGTTCCTAACAAAAAGGAGCCTTAATCTTAAACCACAGCTTCTGTGAGAGTTAAGACTAGAACCTCGTTCTTCGTTTCTCTGAACGACCTTTGATTAATACAACCACCCTACACACAAGTCAATACTCAACACTCAAAGAACTAAAGGAAATAATTAGAAGAGCTAATTAAAATTGCCTTTAGTGGACGCTTCGCCCCAGTACTACTCTAGCACTCACTTTGTTTCCCGCCTGAGACTAATTTGGGCCTTGCAATCCTGGCAGGCTCGCCACTTTGTCCAGGACGGGGGAAATCGTGATGGTATTGCTTAAGTGCACTAAGTTGATGTATTATTAGTCAGGGGTAACACACCAAGGTTATCTTTGCACTCATACACGCATATGCACACTCATGCGCCCATCAAACATTCACCTCTCTCTGGGAATGGGATGTCATGCATTCGTTTCTCTCCTAACACGACTGAGCACAAGAAATACAATTTCTATGCTACTTATAATCAAACATGAAAAATCCAATTACACAAAATGAACAAATCAACACATAAAAGATCAATACTTCCTAATCCCGGGTTATAATAAAAATGACTTCTTACCTGGCCAGGTTTTCACACACACAACCACGCTTTCACACCACACCACAGTTCTTGAAAAGTCTCTTCACGTCTTCTTCAGCACTGCTTGATGGTGAGGCCCTTGGTTGACTGGCTCCAGGTTTCAGGACTGGGTCTTCGTGGTCGTCTCTGGGATCTCGACGTAGAACTCTTCTTCTTCGTCTTTTTCACCCACCTCTGGGTTCAATTTCAGTTTGTCTGTCTTCACCCACCTCTGGGCTTCAAACTTAGTTTTCTTCTCTTCCAGCTTGTCTTTCCCTAAGACTTTGCTGTCTCTTCTATCTCCCAGACCACGTTTCTCTCGACCCGTTCTCTGTCCTGCCCACCCTTCTCTCTTCTCTCTCTCTCTCCTCTGCCTTCTCTCTCTCTCTCCTGGTGTTCTTCTCCTTCTCGTTGTTCTCCCTCACTTTATATAGGAATGGAAACAAAGGATTCCCCTTCGGGCCATGCCTTTGTCCATGCTGCTTCTCAAACCCCTAGTTCACAAGTGCTGTGAATTCTCCATTCGCTACATTCTCCACACATCTGCATTTACACACATCCCTACCTAATTGATTAGCAAACAAACACTTGGCACCAGATGGACATCGAAAATTCCCGCCGACTTCGGAGGCCACTTTAACACAGTAATTATCTTAAAGAGGGCTACGATAACAACATCCACGCGCGTTCAACCAGCCTGACAATAGAACCAACCCAGTGACCCACGGCAATACCATCCGAACGAGTCCAAGACTCCTGCTCTTCACTGACTGTTTACAAAAGAACCTCAGCTGACTGAGTATTTAGCGCTCACTTGGTGCACCGAGGTCCTAGTGGTTACGTCCCTCCCCCCTTTCGCTATCGGGCAGGTCCGAACTTGGAAGAGTACTTACTACCTTAGGTGCCATCTGTCACCTGACCACTTCGTCCTCCTTGACACAGTTCGACCGGGTGCGGTGGGTACGGCACCCTGATTAATGGGTCTATTACCCATTTGTATACTACCTACAACGTCCCTTTTGCCTCTAAGCGTTTGATGCCTTTTGTGAGAGGTTTCACGCACTTGACACCATGAAAAAGCGAATCGGGGAGGGTTTTATTGTTCCATGTTTGTCTACGTGACAAAGTGTTTAAACTTAACCGCAAAGTGAGGCGACTGTAGGCGGAAATCTAATATGCCCATCTTGCGCCGAATTTGACAAGATAAGCGATTGCTTGTTCTTCATTATCGTTGTCCTGGGTGTTGTTTATGATGCCTGAAGAACACCTAAGAGGTCGAAACGCGTCGTATTTTGTCTTGTGATTCGTTTGTTCCATGTTTGGCGGATTTATCATATAAAGGTTTAAAGAAAAATATGTAAAGCCATGAGTTTTTGACAGAATGAAAGATTTAATGCTGCAGCTTCACCTAAAGGAGTACACACCGATTTAGACCAGCCATTAACAGAATGAGTTTATTACGTCCTCGGCGTACATAGCACAAGCATTTGGTTTGTCAAACTAAACAGAATACAAGACTTAGGATTTGTTAAGGTTTTCATATTATAGGCTTCCTTGACACTTCATTTGTTTCTTTTTATTTATTTGAATGTGTGCGCGTACGTGCGTCCCTGTGAGTGAATGTGTGTGTGTGTGTGTGTGTGTGTGTGTGTGTGTGTGTGTGTGTGTGTGTGTGTGTGTATTCATGGATTTTTGGGTTTTGCTTTCATCCACACATGTATAAAAAAATGGGTTCACGAAAAATAATGGGTTTACAGTTTTTGACCCCAGTTTTTTAACACTCGGAATGAAGAGCAGTGGGGCTAGAAAGGGGAAACAAATTCATTTCCGCAACATTTCCTCAAAATGACAAATTTTCTGATTTCGAGTGTTAAGGTCGTTAACACTCCAATGTGTGTGTGTCTTGGAACGTGATTTAAAGCAAACCTCGCCATTGTTTGTTTGCAATATTTGAACACAGACTTTGAAATAAAAACTTGAATTGGCCTCATAAGTGTCAAATGCCTTTGTCCATTAGAAACTGAGAAACCCATAATCACATGAGCAGCAAAAAACCTGTTGTGACATAAATACACGTGTGTGTGTGTGTGTGTGTGTGTGTGTGTGTGTGTCCAAATTTAAGGTTGAGTCTGAGAGATTCATGTTGATAAATATAGGCTTGATATGATTTTCCTTTTCTGAATGCAAAAGATAGACCCACCAATCAGTTATTGTACCATTCTTGAAGAAAAGTAGCCTCCACAGACGTAAATTATAGAAAACACCACACATCTTCCGGCATCAGTCACCGCTGTTATAGTGAGCTAAAAAAAATCATTATTAACGGCCTTCAGAAAGAAGAAGGAGAATGACTAGCTAGTTTCAAATCCAGAAGAAGCACAGTTGAGCATATCACCAACGAGACATGTCCTACAACCTTACAGACATTAAGTATACCTTCGACAGAATATGACATCTATGACAAGACTTCAAAAATAGATTGACATCGACGAGGAAAAAAATTGACGCCCTATACAATCCTGTCATCAACGAGATTGGCGGGAGGGGGCATGGGACGAAGGGCGAGGAAGAACAAGGAGGAGGTGAGGGTGGTTATTGGCGGTGGAGAATCATTCATTATTTCCCATCTCTGCTTCCAAGACGATGTAGACCTCCTGGGCAGCCTGGATGATGAACAGCAAGAGAGCACTTTATTCACGGGGCACAAGCGTAGAGGATGTAAGTGAGCTCTGAAAGGAGCAGGGTGAGGAAAACGGTGCACACAGTTTTCACGCCAAAGTGATCACGTAAATTCAGCAACTAAAAGAAATACAGGCCTACAGACGATACCCGAGAAGATACCCAGAAGATACCAGATCAGCGGCAGAGGTCACACAAAACTGGTGTTTGCTGTGTTGGAAATGACAAACATGACAAGAGTATGGAGAAACAGTCCTAATCATCTCTATCCTGCTATATAGATAGAAGATCTGGACCCTGAAAGAAGACCTGGAAGAAGGGATTTAAGTACTCCTTAACATCTTGTGGACAGAGAAAGACCAAGACCAACGACGTCACGGGAAGCTACTCTCCACTCTGAAAAGGGTGATGACGTGGTTTGGTTAATTTAACACCGCAGCTCCCTTCTTAAGCTATCATGCAAGAGTTGAGGAAAGAGAGTAAGAAAACCAGCCGCCGTGGCGAAGTGGTTAGCGTCGCAGACTCCCGGCTGGAAGGTCGTGGATTCGATTCCCATCAGAGCCCTGTGGGATTTTTCTGCCCCGACCGGCTCCTAGCCAGAGTTGTGCTTGCTACGGGCTCAGTTGGGAAGACTGGAACCACACAGTCGAGTTTCATCCCCTTAATGGATGCGTCTTTGAGAGTGTTGCTCACATTTCCTGACCCAAAACTGCATTTGTCTGTATTTCACGGGCCTGGTTGACGCCGGGATATATTGTGAAAGTAAGAATAGAGTACAGCCCTGTCATGCAGTCTCAGACCGGAATGGAAATCCATAGCATCATCTTCATCATCCTCATTCTCATCGGTCAGCATGGAAACAGAAAAAAGTCTCAAATTCTGTAACCCGTCATGCCCTACTCTCATGGTGAACTCAATTCCGATGTCCTCCCCACGTCTGTGGACTTGAATTGATTCCATCGGGGTCACTAGTATCGGTGAGTCCGTGGGGGCTGTCGTTGGAGGGACGTGGTGGCGCGCTACGGAGGCAGAGCTTACTTACGTCGGCTCCGCGACTAAGCAATTATTGTCGTCAGTATGGGGCTTAATAGGTGGTGTCCTGCTTATGTTTGATCACAACAGGCACCACTGAACATCACCGAAGTGACTCAGCAGTAGTGCAGTGTCTCCTACGGTTGACTGCCTCTTGACGACTTGACATTGACCGCTCCCCGTGGACCGCTGGTGCCGGGGCAAAGAGAGATAGAGGAAGAAAACAAGATGCAAAGCATATAAACGTACTCCCAATTTATCTTGAATACGCGTGAGATATTCCATAAAGAGGAAAAACCGTCTTGGGCTGGTGTAACCGTTAGTAATGGCTATTCTGGTAAACATCGGCTGTCGTCTGTGACCTAAAATGAACATACTTTCAAATTTTCAGAAAGATCGGCCAAGAACTTTCTGAGATTTTCTATCAAGAAGAAAACCATTATGGGCCGTTAGTAACGGCTCTAACGGTCAACTTAAACATCAGGCATCATCCGTGACCCATAATGAACATATCTACAAATTTTCAGAAATATCGGCCACGTACTTTCTGAGATATTCCATAAAGAAGAAAAACCGTTACAGGCATTTACAGCCGTTAGTAACGGCTATAAGGTAAACTAAAACATCGGGCATCATCCGTAACCCATTATGAAGATACCTGCTAATTTTCACAAAGATCAGCCAAGTACTTTCTGAGATATTCCATAAGGAAGAAAAGCGTTACGGGCCGTTACAGCCGTTAGTAACGGCTATAACGGTAAACTAAAACGTCGGGCATCATCCGTAACCCATAGTGAACATACCTGCTAATGTTCACAAAGATCGGCCAAGTACTTTCTGAGATATTCCATAAAGAAAAAAAGTTACAGGCCGTTACAGCCGTTAGTAATGCTATAACGGTAAACTAAAACATCAGGCATCATCCTTGATCCATAATGAACATACCTGCTAATTTTCACAAAGATCGGCCAAGTACTTTCTGAGATATTCTATGAAGAAAAACAACCGTTACAGGCCGTTACAGCCGTTAGTAACGGCTATAACGGTAAACTAAAACATCGGGCATTATTCGTGACCCATAATGAACATACCTGCTAATGTTCACAAAGATCGGCCAAGTACTTTCTGAGATATTCCATGAAGAAGAAAAGGCGTTACAGGCCGTTACAGCCGTTAGTAACAGTATAACGGTAAACTAAAACATCGGACATTATTTGTGACCCATAATGAACATACCTACAAATTTTCAGAAAGATCGGCCAAGTGCTTTCTGAGATACTCTATAAAGAAGAAAAACCGTTACAGGCCGTTACAGCCGTTAGTAACGGCTATAACGGGGTAAACTAAAACATCGGGCATCATTCGTGACCCATAATGAACATACCTGCTAATTTTCACAAAGATCAGCCAAGTACTTTCTGAGATATTCCATAAAGAAGAAAAAGCGTCACAGGCCATTACAGCCGTTAGTAACGGCTGTAACGGTAAACTAAAACATCGGGCATCATCTGTGACCCATAATGAACATTTCTACAAATTTTCAGGAAGATCGGCCAAGTACTTTTTAATATATTCTAAAAAGAAGAAAAACCGTTACAGGCTGTTACAGCCGTTAGTAACGGCTGTAACGGGTAAACTAAAACATCTGGCATCATCCGTGACCCATAATGAACATACCTGCAAATTTTCACAAAGATCGGCCAAGTACTTTCGGAGATATTCCATAAAGAAGAAAAAGCGTTACAGGCCGTTACAGCCGTTAGTAACGGCTGTAATGGTAAGCTAAAACGTCGGGCATCATCCTTGACCCATAATGAACATACCTACAAATTTTCAGAAAGATCGACCCAGTAATTTTGTCTGGAGCGAGTGGAACACATTTTGACCACGGAGACACAGACAGACACACAGACAGACACACAGACAGACACACAGACAGCATTTCTTCGTTCCCATTCTAAAGTACTCCCTGTTCTTTAAGAACTGGGAGTACAAAAACAAACCCTGGTCTAATATCAAGCAATGAACAGCTCTAGACATACCCGATTTTCTCCGAGATACAGAAAATTACGGACATGGAGGCCGCTGTCATTGTTAGTTCTTCACACCTCCCTCATGCATCCTTGTAGGACTCGGGATTGAGAGAGAGAGAGAGAGAGAGAGAGAGAGAGAGAGAGAGAGAGAGAGAGAGAGAGAGAGAGAGAGAGAGAGAGAGAAACAGTTATCTATCAATAAATAACTAGCTAATTTGAATGAACTGCTAGGTAATTTGAATGAATTACTATCTGACTAACCTGCTGTAGAGAGAGAAAGAGAGAGAGAGAGAGAGAGAGAGAGAGAGAGAGAGAGAGAGAGAGAGAGATAGAGAGAGAGAGTAGAGAAGATAGAGAGAGAGACAGAGAGAGAGACAGAGAGAGAGAGAGAAAGAGAGAGAGAAGTTATTTATCAATAAATAACTAGCTAATTTGAATGAACTGCTAGGTAATTTGAATAAATTGCAGGCTATCTGACTAACCTGCTGTCTACTTTAGCCTAAGTCATTCGCCCAGTTGCACTGCAAGCAACAGACCAAGTAATCAATCCTGATTCACTTACATCTGAACTGCTGTCATCGCCGACGTCAAAGGAACTGTTCACTGTTGGACCCTTTTCCTCAGACTCCAAGGAAAGATACCTGATCATGTGGTGGCCTGGCCCGCTAGCATTGGCGTCAAGCTCACTCACAGACCCATGTATGTTGTCCGGGTATAGAAATTCTGAATCGTTCAGTGGGCTACCGGGTGCAGGCTCTGCAGGGGTAGAATCCAACACCTGGCTGAGATGCAGGAGGTTGGCTGACAGTAATGTCAACAATCCCAGAATCTGAAGACTGGCTGCGTAAAAGATGGAGGCGAACTTCCGTCTCAGGGGATTGTGTCCTCTGTCGACAAGCCAGCCGAGGACTAGGAGAGACATGAAAGACGGGCCAGCTCCCATGCCGACGAGGAAAACCAGCTTTAGCGGCATACCCAGCGTCTGTAGAGTCTGTATCAACACAAGGGAGGAGAAAGGTTTGAAACGACTGGGTCGGTTTCTCAGTGAGTTCGTATGCATCAGTTTGAGTGTGTGTAATGAGCATCAGGTTTGAAAAAAGGCGTTATGCAGTCATGGATTATATGGTATCTCATGTATTTTGGAAATAACAGAGTTTGGGGGCTAACGTAAACACTGCATGATTCCACATCACGTAGATTCAGCGGCAGTTTAACAAAGGTCGAGAGTGTTCGCCTGTCCAAGACTCGCCACCGTTTGGAAAAACCAAGTGTATGAGTTTCTCAATGATTTTGGGAAAAAGTCATTCTTCAAGGTACTGATGACATCTTTGCTTCGCTATGAACGGGAGAGCTGTATTTTCACATCAAGAATTGAGTACGATAGCTCAGAATCAGGAATCAAAGTCTCAGACAGCTTCATCGTTGCTATCTAAGGAACACGAAACAAAAGACGATGTTAGATAACACTGACGGACATGAACCTCTCACAGTGAGTCTGCATCTTTGTGTGACACTTTTTTTCCAAGATAATTCCTCAGGGTCCAGTGAGGGATATGCGACCCAGATGGAGATTGAAAATGTGCTGGATAAAATGAACTAAACTATTTACACCTCTACTCTGTAGCGCGTGGTTGGGGGCTTTGAAAATCCACGAATGCTCCACGTCCATGAAGGTACCTCTAAGACCTGTCACTGAATATTGAAACATGCACAATACGTCCATGAAGGTGTCTCTCAGACCTGTCACTGAATATTGAAACATGCACAACTGGGAGCATACTACGAACTCAGTCCAGAATGTTAATACTCAAAACAAGTGAAAGAGTGGGAGACGTCAATAAGGTTAATGGAGAGGTATGAAAATCCATTTACTTTTCAGCAAGAGGGAACAATACATCCACAGGTTTCAGTCGAAGACACGAAAAGTGTTTTTCTTCTGTGATCTTAATTTTTTTTTTTTTTAAGTAAGAGAGGGCTCGTCAAGCGGGCAATGGGCACAGGACTTACACCAAGCTTGCCCTTAAAGTGATACTAGTCTGTGCTTGCAGACACATTTGGCGCACGATTAATAAAAAAACAAACATTGGTTTGTTGTAAACATAATATTATTCCTCATGTACAAAATCCTGAATCGAATCATTTGAATAAGGAAAAGAGGTGGGGAGGAGGGAGGAAAGCGAAGGGGCAAGATGAGGGATAGGGCCTTAATGTACGCCCCATCTGTGTCTCTCTTTGCAAAGTTACCATCTCTCTCTCTGTCTCTCTCTCTCTGTCACACACACACACACACACACACACACACACACACACACACACACACACACACACACATATATATATATATATATATATATATATACGTATGAGAGCGAGAGCGAGAGAGAAACAGACCCGACAGACAGACAGACAGACAGACAGAAGCGCTGACAGAGACAGAGACAGAGAGATGGTAAATGTAGAATGTTAAAAATAATGCCGATATATATCTCTAAAAAGGTTGTTGTTTTTTTTACATCTCTCTCTCTCTCTCTCTCTCTCTCTCTCTCTCCCAACACACACACACACACACACACACACACACACACACACACACACACACACACACACAAACACACACATTCGCTTCCGACACTCTGGGAAGGCCTACCGTGGCTGGTTGTCGCTGTAACGTCATCCATACATTATAACTGTGTCTTTAAAAACATGGCTGTACCAATCGACAAGCTACCCCCAACCATAACCTCAAAATTTCGTCACCCATGTCCCGTCATATGTTGTGCAGGTAGCTGACGTCGTCTGTGCTGCGTAATTTATTTTACAGTCCGTTGTTCCTATCTGTCGTCAGTCATATGTTAGTAAACACGGACGTGTCTAATTCTGTTGCACTAAATGGCGTCATGACTGAAACAGAAACAGAATGGATACAGACAGAAGAAGAAACTCGGGGAAGAAAGAAAAAAACGAGCGAGCATTAAAAAGAGCGAGGAAGAAGAAGAAGAAGAAGAAGAAGAAGAAGAAGGAGGAGGAGGAGGAGGAGGAGGAGGAGGAGAAGAAGAAGAAGAAGAAGAAGAAGAAGAAGAAGAACAACAACAACAACAACAACAAGAACAACAAGAACAACAAGAAAAAGAACAAGAACAAGAACAACAAGAAGAAAAGGACAGCGGTAATAAAAGCAAGAGCCATAGCACATCAACACCTGTTGTCACCGTCATTATTATCATCATGACCATTGCTGTTTCTCAGTCTCTAACTGCTGCTCAGCCAAAGTTGGCATTTATGTCTGGGAATCATGTGAAATTCACGCCGAGGCCACACTGCAAAGCTGAAGCTGCGCTGTATCGGCGCGATGAAAAGGGTGACATAACTGCAGTCGGCCGACCACGGGTGATAGTCGCGGTGATAGCGTCGTGCGACGTTCCCATTGTCCTTTCGCTCAGTGCTCTCACTGAGTCGTTATTACTCTGTGGCCGCTTCTGAATCACCATTACATCATCATCATCATCATCATCAGTATGTTCACTCACTGGCACAGTGTAGATCTGCTTAAAGTTAACCACCGCTTCCACCGCAAGAAGCTGTGCACACATCATCAGCTTCCGGGTCAACGTCATTCTGCGATTTTGCCCGTCATAACCTGCGACATGGCCACCATCCATCTTGTCCGTCCGACCACTGTCAGATGACCGCGAAGCCATTTGGAACTCTGCTGTGGCTGTGACAATCTGTGGATGTGAGTTTTAGTTGAATTTAACCCCAACATGTTTGTTTTAATAATTCTTAACAGCAAAATAAACAAATAAACAGAAAACTTAAGTTGTCATGAGCAACAAAACACTTGGACACGTTGCCATCATTTGTCAGTTAAAAACTATTTGTCTTCAGCTACCAAGTCACTATTTCATTTTCCTTAAAACCTCTATGTTGCTCTTCTTCTTATTCATTCTCAGCAGAAGTCTAGAAGCTACCTGGTATAGATTATTTAACTGGGTTTGGAGGCTAACCTGATTTTCAGACAAGCAAAACAATGCCATCAGCTCGTAACAAATTAAATTGTACAATAAAATCTGGAGAGATATTTGTGCCACGCCTTTCTTGTCCAATCATTTCTATAGCTGATTTATTTATGAACAAAACGAAAAGAACAGGACTACAAGCAACTTGTTTGACACCCTGTGTACATGTGCTACAGTCAGTAACTGTTCCCACACATCTGGCCCCTGTTTTAACATTAGTGTACATAATTTCAATGCACTGATATAATTTACCATTGCTACCATTCTTTTCGACTATTGGCCACAGTAATTTTCTATAAATTGAATCGAACGCTTTCTCGAAATCAATAGAAACGCCATATAACTTACGATTAAATGAAAATTGCTCTTCAGTGACAGCTAATTTTCTTTAAGCACTGGTTAAAAAATAAATGACAAACAACATAAACAAAAATTACGAACACGTCAAGATACAAATATCATAAAAGAAGAACAAGATGCATTGTTGCGCTTTGTAGAAAAGCAAGGTTATAAGAAATTTTATGGTAGACGAACACTATGGTAAAACATGAAATATCCTTGGAAAGAGGATCAATTATATACTTAAATTATAATGTGTGCTTTTTGAACCATAAGTTTTACAATGCTAGCATTTCGCTCTTTAAAACAAAAGTTTGCATAATGTCCATCTATCACCAAACCGGTTCCATGACATATGACGTATGTTAAGTATTTTTCGATTTCATAGTAATACTTAAATGAACACGATACTGTTGCTATTCGGGAATCTTGCTGCTTACCTTACATTTATAAATAGATGAAATGTACATACAGCAAAATAACATCTAACACTTTATCCAATACGGTATGAACGTCAAGTCCAAAAAACTCATTCCGTTGCGGGGATGCAGCATGAGTACAGTTTTAAACAACAGCCTTCTGGAGACGCATCCCAAAAGTTCTAATATGTTCACAGTACCAATACATATGCCGTATACTGTCACTCTCGACGTTAAATTAGCAGCAAGATTCATCTCCGGCAACAGTTATCTCGGATAATGTTACATGTGTTGTAAGAATACGTTGAACAGGCATTATAAGAAACCATTATAATCTGACTTCGTACCAGCCGCCGTGGCGAAGTGGTCAGCGTCGCGGACTCCCGGCTGGGAGGTCGTGGGTTCGAATCCCATCAGAAGTCATGTGGGTTTTTCTGCCCCGACCGGCTCCTACCCAGAGTTGAGTTGCTGTGGACTCAGTTGGGAAGACTGGGGCCACACAGTCGAGTTTCATCCACTTAATGGATGCGTTTCTGAGAGTGTTGCTCAAATTTCCTGACCAACACTGCAGGTGCCTGTATCTCTCGGGCCTGGTTGACGCCGGGATATATTATGAAAGGAAGCGTAGAGTACAGCCCTGTCATGTAGTCTCAGACCGAAATGGAAATCCGTAGCATCATCTTAATCATCCTCATTCTCATCGATCAGCATAAAAAAAAAATGTCTCAAGTTCTGTGGCCCTTCATGCCCTGCTCTCATGGTGACCTCAATTTCGATGTCCTCTCCACGTCTGTGGCCTTGGTTTGGTTCCGTTGGGGTCACCGGTATCGGCGAGTCCATGGGGGCTGTCGTTGGACGGACGTGGTGGCGCCCTCCGGAGGGAGAGCTCACTCACGCCGGCTCCGCGACTAAGCAATTATTGTCGTCAGTAGGGGGCTTAGTAGGTGGTGTCCTGTGTATGTTAGATCAGAACAGGCGCCACTGAACACCACCGAAGTGACTCGGCAGCAGTGCAGTGTCTCCTCCGGTGGGTTGCCTCTTGACGGCTTGACATTGACTGCTCCCTGTGGATTGCCGGTGCCGGGGCTGCGGCGGGGCCGACCAGGCTGTGGCTGTGGACGGGGTGTCGGAATGAGCGGCGTGGGTGCACTGCCTCTGAGGTGGCGCAGAGGTTGGGACAGCAAAAAAAAAAAAAAAAAAAAAAAAAAAAAAAAAAAAAAACGAAAAAAAAAAAAAAAATAATCTGACTTCGTTGTTTAAAAAATCATCAGAGTAATGTCTGAATTTAATTTATGTTCCATTTAATGCAATATTTTGATGAAAATTTTGTTTTTTAATTAGTATACTGTAGTAAACCCATCTTCCTTTGTACACAGACAAGATAATTTTCTCCTCTTTGTTTCAGTCGCTCTATTGCACGTAATTTACATCTTACATGCACTTGTATACATTTTCTTATCCTGAATGCATTCCGAATAAGAAACGAAGTCCAATGGTTATTCAAAGCATCTGAACTTGTTCATATGACAAACACTTCCTGACAGTGGGCAACAAATGCCTTATTGATATATTACACTTTAAAACCATCTTTTTGCAACACAAAGTCTTTATGCCTATCCTCAACATTATGAATATGAATCAGATGCAAATTTCAAGACTGAGAGGAGCGAGGCTTTCCTTACAGATTCCTTATAAGGTTGAGTACGTCCAACCAAAACGCATCTATCTGTCGGCGTAAGATCCAGGTTGCCCCAATAGATTTGTTTTGTGTACATTTGGTATTGCAATATATAATCACCTTTCTGAAATTTTCGTGGGCAGGTGATTTTTACAGCCATTATAGGCATTTTGATATTAGGTTTCTTTAGCCTTCCTTTGCCAATTCTTAGAGGTATTGTTTTTTTTTCTACTTATTACATCATTTCTTCCTTTTCCACAAAAATTGTAGTCCCATTGATAAAATCAATCAGAAAGTTTAAAAGCATTAACCAGAACTCTATCATTTGTTAAAGAATGAATAATTTCAGTACGACAACCCTGCCAACAGGTGAAATCTATTGCTTCGAAAAAAATTCCAAATTACGTTTTAATCCTAACAAAGTCTCAGCCACGTAGGAATCATTAGTGTCTGTTAGGATATTTAAACACTAATTTCCAAGATTTTTTTTAAAGTACATACGGTTCCACTTTCTGCACAAATGTTGCAGTAGTTAATTATTGAAGTTTTTTTT
>CM065732.1:28054421-28061921 GCA_033310375.1 Conus canariensis
TCTTATTTACACACACACGCGCGCGCGCATGCGCGAACAGACGCACACACGTTCTCTCTCTCACTCTCTCTCACACACACACGCACGCACACACACACACACACACACCACACGCACAGGCGTGAGCATGCTGCCTCTCTCTCTCTCTCTCCTCACACACACACACACACGCACATCCTTGTGCTTGCGTGTCAACAACGAAGCAGTGTATTTCAAACAGGTCTGTGTTAACCAGCCACCTTACGAGCGACCCTCAAAGCTGGGTGCAAGTCACGGCCTTTGTTTTCGTGTTGCACGTGGGTCAACCGTCCAACCTGCTCTCTGCGCCACCAGTCTGCGCACACTCGGATGTGGACGACCCGGGGCGGGAAGAACATGGAAGAGAAGAGCTGCTACCACCTCGACACCAACAACGAATGAATTTATCGTCAGTGGCCTACGGAAAAATTTCTTATTGTGGCGACCTTGATGTGTTGGACATTTTCTTCAATCCACCAACGTGTGCTTTTCTACTGTTGGGAGAAGCCAGTTTCTGAAACTTGCATAGGTAGTTTTTTACTCACTGGACAAAGTGGCTGTTCTGCACTTGAAACAGAAGGACAAGCTTGTAACACCGGGCCAACTTGAACTGCATCGCGTGCCGGCGTCGTCGGCTCACGCCAGTGTTGACAGCAATGGACAACTACCCCTTTGGCCAGGTTATTACTCGTGTGTGTGTCGGCCGGGAGGAGGGGGGGGAGAGGGAGGGGAGTTGTTTTATGTTCTGTCACACACACTTTGTATACGACTAATGAAGATAATTTTGGGAATGTTACTAGAATGTAGTTATCAAGCACGCACCACACACACACACACACACACACACACACACACACACACACACCACACACACACACATGCAAAGGCGGGGGGGGGGGTGCTATCTATCAGTCGAGCACCATCCCGATGGTTTTTTTTTATTAACGCGGTCAATTTTTGTCTGTGTGTGTTCCACTTTTTGTCCGCGTGTGTTCATCGTACAGAAATGGAACTGTTTGAAAACCAAAGGGATGGTGCTGAATCGAACGATAACCACCCAGCCACAGCCCCCCCCCCCCCCCCACACACACACAGAGCAAACACACACACACACACACACACACACACACACACACACACACACACCACAGAGCAACCCCCCCCCCCCCCCCAGAGGTGTTGAGATAAGTGCATGGGCCATATTAGGGCTGTGTACTTAGTTGTGTACATTCAAGCGTGACGTCCACATGCACCATAACTTAGGCGACAGATAAGAATAACCATTTCAGACTGTATGTGTGTGGGCGCGGAAGGTGGAGCACGGTAAAGGGGAATAGTGCATTAAAATGGGCAGTGAAAATGACAATTTTTTTTTATGTCGGCTAGAACTTCAAGCTGTGCACACGTTGCATTACTGCCGGGTCGACCAGTCACCGTGTGATTTTCGGTTAGAGTATCCGTTCATAACTGGCCCCATATTATTTTCGATATAGCATATCCGTTCATATCTGGCATCATGCAATTTTAGGTATAGGATATTTGCTTACATCTGGCACCATGCTATTTTCGGTGTGGGTTATACATTCATATCTGGTACCGTGTAATTTTCGGTGTAGATTATGCATTCATATCTGGCACCATGTTATTTTCCGTGTAGGTTATCCGTTCACATTTGGCACCATGTTACGTACTCCGTAGGGTGTAGGCTATCCGTGCACACCCGGCACCATGTTACTCTCTGCATAACATGTAGACTATCCGTGCACACTTAGCACCATGTTTTTTTTTTTTTTTTTTTTTTCTCCTGTAGCATGTAAGCTGGCATTCATGATACTTTCGCCGTAAGACGTAGGATATCCGTGCGCTCCTCGCAACGTATTACTTAATCCGCTGCAATCAGCTGCACTGGGCTCCTTTAGAACAGCGACGTCAGCAAATCAGCTAGCCACCTTCTACAAGTTCCACCACGGCGACATCAGAATCGACTCTGCGCACACCCTCTGCGTTACACCCACCAGTACAACACCAGAAACGCCCATGAGCTGCAGTACCAAGTAGAATCCTGTTGCAGGAACTACATAAAGAACAGCTTCTTTCCGCGAAAGACTACCGTGAATGAAAGACATGTCCCTAAAAGCTTTCGCTATGAGGACGTAAATCTCAACTATTTTCCGCGCACTGGGAGAGAGTGGAACAATCTTCCAGCTGAGGCAGTGGCATCGGCCTCGCTGGAGGACTTCAAATCCTGGATTTAACCTCCCCCCCCTCCCCCGCTCCCCTCCCCTCTCCTGTCCCCCCCCCCCAAACCACCACCTGTCCCTCTTCCTCACCCTAGTCCGTCCCACCCACTCCAGTGTAAGGCCCATTTATGCCCCCCCCCCCCCTCCTCTCCCCTTCGAGGCCTGAAAATCGTGGGTGGCCCCAGACCCCCCCCCCTCCCCCCTTTTCCTTTTCATAAGCTGATGATCCGGGCAGCATTTGAACTACTGTTCAGTCCGGAAACCCCCTCCTATAGTGTCAGAATCTTCAGCGCGATGAAGGTGGACAATCAAAGAAAGAAGAAGATCCGTAATGTCCGTGCGCATGTAGTATCATGTTACATTCGCCATAAAGGGTAGGATATCCAGTCCACGCCCGGCACTGTCACTTTCGCCGTAAGGTGTAGGATAACCAATCCACATCTGGCACTGTTACTTTCCCCTCAAGGTGCAGGATACCCGGCGCATGCCCGGCATTGCTACTTTCTCTGTCAGGTGTTGAATACCCGATGCACTCCTGACACGTGTGTTACTGTCGCCGTAATGTGTAGGATACTCGGTACAACGCCTGACACTGTATTACTATCGCCGTAATGTGTAGGATACTCGGTACACGCATGACACTCGTGTTACTGTACACTCCTGACACTGTGTTATTGTCTCCGTAATGTGTAGGATACTCGGTACAAGCCTGACACTGTTACTGTCGCCGTAATATGTAGGATACTCGGTACACGCCTGACACGTGTGTCACTATCGCCGTGATGTGTAGGATACTAGGTACACCCCTGACACTATGTTACTGTACACCCCTGACACTACGTTACTGTCGCCGTAATGTGTAGAATACTCGGTGCACGCCCGACACGTTACTTTCGCCGTAAAGTGTGGGACACCCGATCTTCGCCCAACGCTCTGTTGATTTCGGCGTTAAGTGTAGGACACCTGGTTCACGCCTGGCTTTATATTACTGACTCCGTAAGGTGTTCGGTATGTTTGCACACCTGGCACCAGCAGCGTGTCCTCTCTGTGGCAGCATCTGTCTTCCCCGTCAGCATAGAATTTGGAATACCCTGATTAAAAAACAAAACAAAACGGTTGTCTGTGATGTAGATTCAGTCACTGCGATTTTATTGTAGTTCAGCAGACCACCTTGAGCCATTTCAGGGCTGTCACCCCGCAGAGGAAGTTCTGTCAGCACACACACACACACACACGCACGCACGCACGCACGCACGCACGCACGCACGCACGCACACATGTACGCACACACGCACGCACACACGCACACACACAAGCACGCGCACACACACACACACACACACAAGCACGCACACACACACACACATACACACCGCACACACACACACACGCACGTGCGCGGCGCGCGCGCGCGCGCACACACACACACACACACAGAGAGAGAGAGAGAGAGAGAGAGAGAGAGAGAGAGAGAGAGAGAGAGAAAATGGCATACGTACATAAAGTCATGTAAACGAAAGAATTATTATAATACCAGGTAGACGATTGGCATCTTAGGACATATGAAACTAAGCCATGCTGAGTGCGTCAGCCCCTTGATCTTGCCATAGGTGGTGTGGACAGGAGCTTCAGTTGTTCAATCCCAGTCTGCTTTCCAGATTCTGTGCCTTTGTTGTTGTTGGTTTTTTTTTTTCAACGGTTGATATAATTAATTGAATTATTGCTCATTGAGATCATCAGGATGATAAGTCGCGACAGTCATTGCCTACGGAAATAAAGAACTCTTTCTATGTAAAAACTTGTTCATGATAAAACCTGGCAGTCAACCAAGGGATGGAAAAGGGTGTCTACATCTCTGTTTCTCTTTCCTGCCGATCTGTGATTACTTCGTGCAGATGTCATGTACGCTCTTTTTTTTTCTTATCATACAGGTTGTATTTTATATACCTTTCCGCGAAGTCGTTTTTTTTTTTTTTTTCTCCCTCTTTGGTTTGTACCCTTCCCATCCCCCCCCCTTCCCTCCCCACAGCCCCCTTTGAACTAAAATATGTAACCGTTAAACTGTGTATTTGTTCTTCTCTTCTCATTAGACCATACTGGATTTGCGATATGGAATGAGACGTTGCAAGACATAAAATGCACATGTATATCACGCTTAACAATGATCATAGACTCCAGGAGCTCGTGTGAAACGATCGTCTTTTGGGCTCCTTGTACCATTACATAGCGGCGCCTTATGACGGCCAGAATCCTTTTTCTTAATGTCTCCAGCGTCGGTTTTAGAACTGTCTCCCCCGTTTTTTGCCCCTTCCTTTCCTTCTTTTTTTTCCTTTTCTTTCTATCTTTCTCTTTCTTTTCTTCTTTCTTTCTTTCATAGAGCTGTTCCTTAATATGCATGTAAACAAGAAAAGCCAAAAAAAACCACAAAAAAACAAAAAACAAAAAAAAAAAGAAAAACAAACAAACAAAAAAACTAATAATAATAATAATAATAATAATTTGTCTCAATGGGCGAGCAATCTGGGTATATTTGTTGACGAAACTCTCGTTCCAACAACTCTCTTCCCTTGTTATTAGTCTCACATTCCACGTCGAGCGCAGAAGAATCTGTTCCATTAATTTTTATCTTAATGAAGAAGCTGTCTCTACTTTTATGCGCTCCTTTCTTCAATGGACACCAGATAACGGAAAATCTTTTCTGGTCCTGAGTATCTAGCATCAGTAAAATCCAGAACAGTGCTTCACGACGAGTTTTCGGATCCCTTCTCCATGCTTGTTTTGCAGCTGTCTGTTTTGTTCCTCTTCGCCGGTGGCACGTTGAGCAAAAAATATATTCCATTCTCTCTCTTCTGACTGCAAGTCGCTTGGAGACCAGGCTCCAGCATGTCACTCTGAACCCCTCAGCCTGTCCACACGTCCTCATCTTTGTTCAGCTGCAGATAGATATCCGTATCTACAGATTCCCTTCTTTTAGGCCAGAGCCAGACGGCCAGCGTTCTTGTCTCTGACATCGACATGTGTATACTTCCTTCTTTCAGGCCTAAATCCTACGGCCAACGTTTTGTTTGTACACTAGGGTCTCTCCATCTGTAATCGGCCCCTTTCTCTGTTCGCCTAGCAGACCTTACAAAAAGTTTTACAGCTTTCCGAAAATTGTATCTTCCAAGAAGCGTTCTGACCCTTACCCATCACCCTTTTATTTAGTTTACGTTCTCTCTGACTGTTGGGTGGTGTGGTGGTGTGTGTGTGTGTGTGTGTGTGTGTGTGTAATGAATATGAAATAAAATTCAAAACGAGATGGGGGTGGGGGTGACCTATAATCTTACAAGCTTCAGCGTTATTCATGTTAAACGAAATTTCAAACCGGTTAAGGGGAATTGAATAGTGACTATGTTCTGACACTTTTTAGTATCGTTTTAGATATGGCATTTAAGATGAGGTGTGGAGAATTCTGACATCAGTCAGCACGTTTATTACATAGAATTAAATTCAGTTTAGGAGAATTTGGTTGATGTTAACACCCTAAGTTTTAAGTCGGTCAACGAGGAATAAACTCAGAAGAGAGGTCAGGAGATTAGTAACAAACAAGCGAGCAGCGTGACATGCTCGGCAGACAAAAAGGCACAGAGCACCTGCCCAGTGCTGCTTACGATGTTATTCAGCTAGCACACAGTAAGCGAACACACAAATACGCACATGACCTCACTGAACACTTTTCTCAGTTTAACAACAGTCAGGGACTGATAAAAGAAAAACATAAAAGACAAAACGTATGTTTACATTTAGTATCAGGATAAGCTAAAAAAAAATAAATAAATAAAAAGAGAGAGAGAAAGACCAGCTTCTTCCACTTTCCTTGTTTGCCTTTATAGGGCGTAGCATCAAATGCAGAAACGGCTGCTGTGACTTTGGAACTCTTAGATATCTTGAGTTTTCTTAATAGTAATCGTTCTAATCGGATTTCGTGGGTTGTAAGCGCTTACACACACACACACCACGCACGCACGCACGCACGCACGCACGCACGCACGCACACACGCACACACACGCACGCACATACACACGCACGCACGCGCGCGCGCCGCGCACACACACACACACACACACACACACACACACAGAATGACAGACTAACCGCGACAGAGGGTGAGAGTGGCGGACGGATGGACGGACAGTGAAGGACGGACAGAGAGAGAGAGAGAGAGAGAGAGAGAGAGGACGGACAGAGAGAGAGAGAGAGAGAGAGAGAGAGAGAGAGAGGGCGGACAGGACAGAGAGAGAGAGAGAGAGAGAGAGATTCTATTTCAGCCCCATCATGGCCTTTCTCTCATTTATTCTCACGACCCGTCTTCAAACCCGACTTCCTGCCCTTTGAGACAAGTTTCAACAATCAACCTCCCACTGACGGACGTCCGCCCGAACCCTCGGGCACCGGGATCACCCCCAACGTCATCAGACGGTGGTTCCAAGCACCCTCCCTCCTAAATGTTCCCCCTCTTTCGACTTTCGACTGGGGCCAACAGAGGGTGCCATCTCCTTGGTTCTAGACATAAGTGATCCCTCCGCCCACCAGAGAATGTTCTGAGCCACAGGTGATTAAAAAAAAAAAGCAAACAAATCCTCTACAGCTAACGGGGCCATTGACTCGCAGTCAGATAGTATTAAATACGGCTTTGAGATTCGTGAACGCTCTGTTACGTTGACTAGAAAGTTAAAGGGCGATTGGAAGGGGGGGGGGGGGGGGGGGGGGGGGAGGAGAGACTCCACCCTAACGGGGCCAATGGCGCAGTCAGATGGTATTAAATACGCCTAATGACTCGTGAATGTCTTGTTGCGTGGACTATAAAAAAGCTTAATGTGATCATCAGATAAAGGGAAACAAACCTCCACAGCTAGCGGGGCCAATGGCGCGTCAGATGGTATTAAATACGCCTAATGACTCGTGTATGCTCTGTTAGGGGGACTAAAAACAGTTCATATTATCATTAAACAAAGGAGGAGGTGATGATTTAAGAGCTAACAGGGCCAATGGCGCAGCCAGATGGTATTGAATACGCCTAATGACTCGTGAATGCTCTGTTAGCGGGACTAAAAACAGTTCATATTATCATTGAACAAAGGAGGAGGGGATGATTTAAGAGCTAACAGGGCCAGTGGCGCAGTCAGATGGTATTGAATACGCCTAATGACTCGTGAATGCTCTGTTAGCGGGACTAAAAACAGTTCATATTATCATTGAACA
>CM065732.1:28066921-28089421 GCA_033310375.1 Conus canariensis
CGAAACAGAGTGGTCAGTGCACTTAACATGGCTTAGTTTTATCCAAGTGAAGGACTGCAGCAAGGAAAGTTTTATGGATAAGTGTACCCATAAACCGTATGTAAACCCATGTTTCCCGTGACTTTAGTGATGTCTTGGTTTTCTCGTTTGTTTGTTTGCTTCCGTTTTGCTAGGGTTTTTTTTTTTTTTTGTACGTGTTGACAGCCCCGAAACATCTTTCTGTGGTCTGCTCGAGCTGCACTGAAACATTGTCCGTGACCATCTCCGATACTGCCATTTCAGTTTTGTTTCTGATAACGTTTTTAGATTTGAGTAATTTCTTTCTCCTCAAAGCCGTAACATTCTTCGCTTGGCGATTGCAGAGCCAGTATGCCAAGACTCTGTAGTTTTTTTTTTTTTTTTTTAACCACATATCCAGAGGAGCACAGTCCAACAAGACCTTCATTCATTTGTGTCCAGGTATTCAAATTCCAGATATGTCTGGAGCTGTTGTTTAACATTTGTAAGACACTTTCCTCTTGAACTTGATACACGCGTCTGCACGCCCACCCCCCCCCCCCCCCCCACACACACACCTCACACAATACACACCACGCACACGCACACACACACACACACACACACACACACACACACACACACACACACCACAAACACACACGCGTGCACGCGCCCGCACACACACACACACACACACATACACACACATGCGCGCACGCACGCATGCGCACACGCACACACACACGCGCACACACACACCACACACACACACACACACACACACTACACCACACGCACACGCACGCGCACGCGCACGCGCGCAGTGTGTTTCTGACAATTTTCACCATTCTATATTCCACGTGCTATGTTCACTTCTTGCGTGGCATTTTTTGCTCAAGGGTTTACTTCTGTTTAGCTCCCTGTACTATAGGTCAACAGACGGGCTGCCATATATATGTGTCACCCGATTCACCGTTTCCTGTCTGGAGGTAACCAACACCGGAAGTTTTCCTTTTCCTTTTCAATGGCGAGGAGACTGCATCTGGTTGGGTTAGCCTTTGTTACCGAGTTCTCCAGGCTTTGTACTGTTCACTTTTTCTGAATGTAACCAAGGAGCAGCTCAATGTTATTTTGTTGCCATTCCACTTCGGTTGTGACACTGCTCTTGGTATTCAACACTTTTTCACTGCTGCGATTTCCTTTGTGACGCTGCTGGTAGTAGCCAACAATAATTTGTCGCTGAGATTTCGTGCGCATCCGTGAAGCTAGTGTTAAATTTGATTCTGTGGAGAACACTGTGCGGAGAAATGGCACCCGACCCAGGTTCAGTGAGAGGTCATTTCGGGTTGAGCGCCGACACTCACCAAGGTGGTAGGGCAGACGGGGTAGCCGCAACATGAAGACCAGTTGGAGGGGAAGAGGGGCATGGAGCGGAAGAGAGGGTTGGTAGGGGGTTCATGTAACACTACACCGATATCTTCACAACATGAATACACGAAGCCCCAGGTGTACGTGAGCTCGTTTTTCAACGGCCTGGGTGCTTTTACCCTGAGTTTATTATTCAGTGGGGTGGGTATGGGTATTGATGGGAAAGGGTGGGGGTGGGGCTCCTGAAGCAACTATGCTGAATCATGCTGATTAAAAAAAGCTAAGCCTTTTGTTTTATTACTTTGATCCATGCGTGTTTCAAGTCTCGGTCTGGCGACGCGATGTTAAGTTGTTTTTTTTTTCTTTGTTTTTTTTTCAATAAGTACTTACGGCCCTGATGTGATTTACATCGGATCCACTCAAAATAAATCAAGTTAGATAAACCCAGCTTATGACTCTTAATAAATATCCAACTTTTGCCCGTATTTCCACGCACATAGGATTTTCTGATGCCCTCACAACACTCCTTTTTCAACTGTTCTTCCTGTGCTTCTCACTTGCATTCTTTCACACCTGCAGATTGTGCTTTTCAGTCCTGTTTTCACTCAACACCCTACTTTTCAAGTTTTGATGTTTGATGTTCTCGTTGAAGATCTCCAGAGACTCTTCACGTTCTCATATGAACATGTTATGGACATGTTGAAAGGATCGACACACCACTGCCTGTTTTTATCTCCGTCCAGTGGCAGTTTCTCGCTTTTCCACTGGAATTGTCTTCTTTAAATATTTGATGGAAATGAACCAGGGGCCTTTCAGTTTCTCACCCCTACGTTCACTCTTTAAGCCCATCCATTACCACCCATACCCCCTGTCATACATTATGCTTGTTTCCATGTTTCCCATTCTCTTTTGTCACATTTGTTTTTTTTGTTACGCCCCCCCCCTCCCCCCCGTCTCGTTCTCCACCGTTACAAACAGTTCCTTTTATACGCTGCTGATCTATTTTTCTACATTGCTGCAAACATATAATACGGTCATTTCCAATGTTACCCCTTTTCCTAAGGCGGTATTGAACAGTAGGATGGACGTACCATACTCAACCCCATCCAGTTCTCCCCGTCATATCCTGCCCGTCATTTACAATTCTTATCTTCTTCTCCCATCCCATCACTCATTCTTTAAGCCTCCTTTCGTCCGCCAGAGCATCATTCGTCAGTTTCACGCTGTCCTGTCCTCATATCCGTTGATCTTCGTCCTCCTCTTCTTCACTGGTCCATCATTTATCCTTCTGACGGTCCCCAGTTACCGTTCCTTCTCTCAATTATTTTCATGTTCTCGTCTTTTCATCTTGTTCTTCATTCACTATTGTCATGTTCTGCCCCCGTCATACACTCACAATTCTCATGCTCTTCTCTTTCCTTCGCTTTCTTCGTCTGTATTTCGTTCATCAGTGTCGCACCACCCTTCCATTTATCATTCATATTTCCTGCGTTCTTCTTCCATATTCATCATTCTCATAGTCTTCTCCTGTTCAGCATTCGCCATTTCTCGCCTCCCCCCCCCCCCCCCCACTCTCCATCAGTCCTTCCGGTCCAACATTATTTCTGCCTTTCCCCCCAGCCCAACAGTTCTCATTTCGCTCCCCTGCCCCCCCCCCCCCCCCCCCCCCCCCCCCCCCCCACCCCCCCACCCCCCCCCCCCCCCCCCCCCCCAATTTAAACCATTTATTGTTCACACCTTTTCCACCGGTCTAAGATTGGTCATTCTGGTCGTTCTCACCTTTCCCCCCAGTCCAATATTCATCTAGTTGCAAAAAGAGGCGACTGCAGGCGGAAATCTAAACAAATTTTAAATACTGATGTTAGCGCACCGTCAAAAACAAAACAACAACAACAACAACAACAAAACGTGGACAAACGAATCACAAGACAAAACACTACGCGTTTCGACCTCATAGGTCTTCTTCAGGCAAGAAACACAAACCAATCGGGACAACGAAGTGGATGATGATAATCATTGTTCGTTCATTTTCGTTGTCCTGATTGCCTTGTTACTTGCCTGAAAAAGACCTAAGAGGTCGAAACGCGTAGTGTTTTGTCTTGTGATTCGTTTGTCCACGTTTTTTTTTTTTTTTTTTTTTTTTTTTTTTGCAGTGCGCTAACATTAATATTTACAATTTGCCAATATTCATCATTTTCAATTCTGTTTTCTTCCCACTTCCTAGAAACACACACACCTCCCGACCAACCTTCACGATCATTCATCCTTCTTAACTTTTTCTGCAGTCTAATTTTCATCATTCGTAAGTTTTCCCTTAGTCCAACATTGTTCATGCCCCCCCCCCCCCCCCCCCCCCCCCCCCGCGCCTATGGCGCGCGCGCGCGCGCGTGTGTGTGTGTGTGTGTGTGTGTGTGTGTGCGCGCGAAGGGAAGGGGCCCACAGGAGTCGGGTTTTTCGAGCAACCATGTTTGTGGAGGGGCGATAGGACAGAGGGGAAGATGGGGATGGAGATGTGTTGAGGAAGGGGGAGGGGAGAATGTATGTATGTAACTTTTCAAATGAAATACGTTCATGTTGTTTTGACGTATTGTATTGTTTATGAATGACCTTGCCAAACGTGTCGTAACCACATTTTTTATTCTTGCACATTGCTGGAATTTGCAAAATGTTGGGAATATGGGTTGACTTTGTGTTGTCGCGGTGTTCTCTCTCTCTCTCTCTCTCTCTCTCTCTCTCTCTCTCTCTCTCTCTGTCTCTCTCTCTCCTCTATCTGTCGTGTGTGTGTGTGTGTGTGTGTGTCTGTGTCTGTGTCTGTGTCTGTACCTATACCCATTTCTCTTGTGTTTACTCTTATCTTCATTGATGTCATTATGTTTTATGGCATTAATTGTGAAGTCATAAAGCTGTGCTTTTACTACATTTTCTTTGCTACAAAAAGTAAGTTGTATATATCTTTAAAGGCTTACAAAAACAAATTACAAGCAAAACTTATCTAAAATGTAAAAAAAATTAATCGAATAAGCAAAGGCTCTTCAGTCTAGAGAATATGAATGTGTAAGAATCGGCAAAGTCTAGTCATCTTTTCAGAATATCCATACCCTTTAATGTGCCATCAGTGTTGCCGTTGTGTGTGCTACTCCTACTTACGACCTACTACGATATCACGAAAAGACATGCATACGTTATAATATTCAGACGATCTTTCCATCTAGACAAATGCAAATCTATGAAGATGACGGTAATAAATCGTGCATAAGTATTTATCAACTGGAGCTAGATACATTACACATGTACATGGAATAAAATGGGATTGCACATTCGAGATATAAAACACTAATAAGGATTTTTTTCAACGTGGAATTCCGATATCA
Source organism: Conus canariensis (assembly GCA_033310375.1). Classification (NCBI taxonomy): domain Eukaryota; kingdom Metazoa; phylum Mollusca; class Gastropoda; order Neogastropoda; family Conidae; genus Conus; species Conus canariensis. Next base: position 28,071,661 of record CM065732.1, read on the forward strand.
TTGCTACAATATCAAGTATTAGATGACAAAACTTTACAACATTCAGAAGACGAAGTTTTTGGATAATCACTTGACTAGTAATTACATTGGCAATTTCATACTGAGAATTTGATAATGGCGGCAAGAAAAATTTCACAATTTTTTGAGAGCAATTGATGCTTAACTGTAGGATCAAGATACAAACAACAACAATCAACCTCCGTTGCCAAAGTCACCAGCCTCGTCTGACCAAAATTGATCTATGAATACGAAGATTTTTTCAGCCCTGCACAGCTTGATGAATAAATACAATCTGCAGACAACAGAGCTACCAGATTAGCTCTCAGCAATCCAGCACATACAAATATATTGAATTCACACAATGAACTTAGCTTACTGTTTCTTTCAGAATAAGGCAAGCGTTTTTATTCGAAGCCTTTTTGTCTTGAATTCGGAAACAAAATATCCTTAGATTCTGACAAGGAGTGTCTGAATAGAGCTAGACACAAGCTGTCTCTCTCCAGCCGGTTAGAAATTACACAAAATAATGAATCATGTAAAAAAAAATGCAATTTTGTTATTTCATTTGCTTCATCAGGTCCAACTGTGCCTGTCATGCCTCACTGAGAGAACAGACAGGTCAAATTGATAATAATGATTATATTGCACAGATGACAGGTAAAAACATTAAAATTTATCGTCTGAGAAAGATGATAACGTAAACGTTTTATTTTCTAAGACTCAAGAACATACTAAAGCTGTGTATCCAAACTGTTAAAAATGTTAACAGATGGCTCAATCCCAGAATCACGCACACGTTCTGGGTTATAAAAAAATCATTTAAAAGTACAAGAGTAATTTTGTCTTGCTATCACTAATATCCGCTTTTTTTCCCTAGGTCCGTGAGAAGTCATCGGGCCATCGCACAGAAGAACTGTTCAACAGATTCTCTCAGTTTTGTCGGTTATCTTCCAAGGCCTTGGGCTCTACAGACGGTTTCCTTGTCCATTCTGCGGCGTTGTCAGCCCTTTTAGTTTCTGTCTTCCCCTGGTCTCGCTTCTTCAACACTTTCTGGATCATCATTTTCGCGCGGCCGTTGGATCTTCATGACAGCGCCAAATTACCTTTTTTTTCTTTTTTGTTTTTGTTTTGGTGGTGTCCGCAGATCTTCGTATGGCCCGACGTGTTTGATGGTCTGGCGCACTTGTTCAATGAGTACATCTGAGGAATGGTATCTTGCAATGACGCATCATTTCTGTGGTTGGTTTTTTTTTTTTTTAGGTCCATGTCGCGTATGCTGATAGGAAAATGAAATACACCCGTGCATGCAGGAGCCAGGTTTGTGTTTTACTGAGATGTTATTGTCTTTGTCATTCAGGGTTCACTCTGGAAAGAACTGATGTCTTGCTGCTCTTGAGGGGATATCTGAGTTAAATCCCCCGTCGCTGAAAATAAATCCCAGAGATATGAGCTGCTTAACAGTTCCTAGCTTCTGTCCATGTTTATGTCGGTACTGGAGGTGGTGGTGTGGCTGGCCAGTGCCTTGGTCTTCTCGGCGTTGATATCCATACTATGTCTCGTAGGTGTTTCATCCAGAGTGTTGACATGCTTAGTGCCCACCAGACCATCGAAGTTATCTGCAAAGTGAAGGTTCATGATAGTTCTTGCAGTGCTGATCGTGTTGATACGATACGATCTTCAAGTGGATCAGACATGATGCATTCCAGGACTATGTTGAAAAGTATTGGAGAGAAAAGGGGCCCTGATTATTCCTAGCTGATGTGTGGGAGCACTTTCCAGTCTCGCCCTTTGCGAGTACTGCACTGGTCACTTTGGAGTATACTTGCAGTATGGTGTTGGATAACTTTGTCCCGATATCAAATTTCTTCATAACGGCCTGCAGCACATCTGGACAGATTCTACCAAACGCCTATTGGAAGTCGGTGAAGACATGATGGAACCACTTTTGGTGTTGAGGGTGTTTTTGGCGAAGGGTTAAAAATCTGTTCTATGATGTTAGCCTTTCAGATACAACGGTGTCGTTTTGCAACCGTGATCTATTCAGAATGATTTTGAACATTACGTTGCTTACATTGCTGATCTAACTGATCTTGCGGTTGTTCTGGCAGTGTTGAGGATTTCCTCTTTTTGTAAGTGTAATGATTGGTGATCGAGTCTTTTTGGCGTTAGCCACTCGCTAGTGTGCCGATTTTGTTTCAGATGACAGTTGATGTGTCAGTTGCTGCCTTTAAGTGGTCTTCAGGAATGTTGTCAATGCTTGCAGCTTTGCCATGTTTCAGCGGCTCCACTGCTACTACGACCTTCGACAGAGTGTTGGAAAGTCGATCTCCGTTTGATGAAGCCTGGATTGTCAGCATAGTTGGATCTCTCTTGCTCTCTTTGCGGTAAAGCTCAAAGCAAAGTGCCTCTGCCTTTTTACGATGTTTCCTGTCAGTTTGAGACAGTTAACGACTGTGTCCGGAGTTGCACCGACTTTAATTTGCGTTGGTCAGTTTGAGGCTTTTTGGGGGTCGTTGTTATCCAGATCTTTTTCAAAATTGTCACACTCTATTTTTCAAGCGGTCGAACGTTCACCATTAACATGCTTTTTTCTCTCCTTATTCCGTTCGTCATTCATCACATTTTTATTCCTCATTCTTCCTCCTCATTCATTCCACCTGCGTTCTCCTTTTCTATCCCGTCTGCCATTCACAGTCACCACGTTCTCCTCTTCTCACTCCGTCCATCAATTGTCATGCTTAAAAGTTCTGCTGTTAATGAATGAACGACTGAATGACTACGATCGTTTCTTTTTGTCCCAGGCCCATCATTCATTCATTGTTCTGGCGCTCTCTTCTTCCCGTCAAGTCCATCCTTGATTCTTCTCCAGTTGTTGTCGTCGTCACCTCTCGACCGTCATTGTTCATTATCACATTCTCTTCTTTTTCTCCAGTCTGCCGTTCATTGGCTTGACGTTTTTTTCATATCCGTTCCTGTTTATATCTTGTGTTCTGTTCGTGCCATCACATGTATTATCCATCATTCTTGAGGTGTCTTCCTCTCCGTCTTGTCCCCCCTCCTCCTCCTCCTCCTCTTCCTCCTCCTCGTCATCATCATCATCATCATCATACTCTGTCTCTCTCTCTCTCTCTCTCTCTCTCTCTCTCTCTCTCTCGAGAGAGAGAGAGAGAGAGAGAGAGAGAGAGAGCAGGAGAGAAAGAGAGAGGCGAACCGAAGGACAAAGATGAAGGTTCACATGGCTAAAAGAGAAAAAAAAAAAGTGAGAGAGAGAGAGAGAGAGAGAGAGAGAGAGAATAAAAATTATAATATGACGGATAAGTACTTTCAACATATATTTAAAAACTATTAACGCTTCTTTCACGTCTTTTACTTTGTCATATATCCGATTCTATTTTTCTTTATATTATATGATTTTATGCTTTTTTCTAGTTTATTCCATTCAACGACTTTTTTTTTTTTCGATAATCAATTATTATATCTTCTTCTGATCAGCCATTTCATTCAGGTAACTACAAGGACACATGTATATGTACACGCATACATGCACATACACGGCTATGTTCACACATAAGGCTACACACACACACGCACACGCACGCGCACGCGCGCGCATGCGTATTTGGTCTTTTGTCTGGATCACACTTTGAACCGGTCGAGGTTTGGACACTGATTTTTCAAGAAATCTGAAAATGGTGTGTGTGTGTGTGTAATGTTATTAGTGAGTATATTACATAAACAATAATCTCAGATATGGATTTACGCTCAAAGTTAAATAGAATATCACTTTTAAGTATTGGACCTGTATTTGTGAGCGCGCGCGCGCGCGCACACACACACACACACACACACTACCACACAAACACAAACATACAGTAGCGTGCGCGCGCGCGCACACACACACACACACACACCACACACACACACACACACACACACACACACACACACACAACACACACACACACCACACACACACACCACACCAGCGCATGCACACGCACGAACGCAAACACAATTACAGATATGCGCGATCTCTCTCTTTCTCTGTCGCGCGCGCGCGCGCGCGCGCGCACACACACACACACACACACACACACATACACACACCAGCGCATGCACACGCACGAACGCAAACACAATTACAGATATGCGCGATCTCTCTCTTTCTCTGTCGCGCGCGCGCGCGCGCGCACACACACACACACACACACCCGCAAGCACGCACGCGCACGCACGCACGCAACCCCCTCCCCACACATACTTTGCGCATGGACGCACACACACGCTCTCTCGCTCTCACACACACACACACACACACACACACACACACACACACACACACACACACACACACACACACGGATACACACACAAGCGTGCGCGCGCAAACACACACACACACACATGCAAGCGCGCGCGGAAAAATGCACGCACGTGTGCACGTGCTCGCCCGTACGCATGCACGCACGCATCACACACAAATACGCACCACCACACACACACACACACACACACACACCCACGGACGCACACTCGGTCTATCATTATAGTCAGCATCGAGCACTTCCGTTCATCCCACTTTCTGATACAAGTAGTTCAGATCCATACCGAGTAAGACTTCTCGTGATGAAAAGAGTTAGTTGACGTAGTATCATTTCTTTTGTGTGTGTGTGTGAGAGAGTGTGTGTGTGTGTGTGTGTGTGTGTGGAGAGAGAGAGAGAGAGAGAGAGAGAGAGATGTATTATTATTCGTTAGAAGAAAGTTGCTTCAGCAAAACGTGCACATTTAAGGAAAAGTAGTGAGAGATATAAAGCAACTAAATGAAAATGCTTAAGTAGATAAGCGGAATAATTTGCTTCGATTATGTAATAAAGTACAATCAAGCTTGGATATTATATATCGGGAGAGACAGAGAGAGACATCATTCGTTCCTTTATGAAACCATTGATCTGATTTGGTAATTACTTGGTAAACGATTGATTGATTATTTGATTACCTTCTTTATTTCTCGATCCCCCCCCCCCCCCCCCTTTTATTTGTTTATTTATTTCACCTCTAAGCAATGTTTTGTAGTGGACATGCCCTGTGATGTAATAATCACAGTACTACCAATGGAAAGATTTAGCTTTTTTTTTCTGATTTACATCAACTGTTTAAATGTTTTCCTTAAAAATTAAAGGCCTAAAGAGTTACAACATCAGTTTTAATTTCTTTGATCTCCCCAACACCCCCTGCCCATATTCCGCGATGTTTTTAGACAAGTTTGTTTTACAATCGATTACGTTTTTCATTGTATGGTACATTATTTGTGACTTTTTTCGTTTTTTTTTTTTTAATTAAAAAAAATTGTTGTTGATTGCTTCCATCCTTTCGTGCATTCGTTTGATCGTTTGTTCGTTTTTGTTTTTGTTTGTTTCGTTTTGTTTTGTTTGCGTGTGTTTGCTCGTCTGGTCGGTCGATCGGTCGCTTGTTCAGTCATTCACTCTTTCATGCGGCCAATCGGTCGTTTAGACATTCATTCGTTCAGTCGCTCAGTCGATCGTCAAGTCATTCGTTCCTACATGTATTCGGTCGATCGCTCGTTCAATCATTCATTCGCTCAGTCAGTCGTAGTCATTCAGTCGTTCAGTCATTCATACGTTCAGTCGGTCGTTTAGTCATTCATTGTTTGTCAGTCGGTCGATCAGGCGGTCATTCGTTCTTTCAGTCGGTCGTTCAGTCATTCATTCGATCGGTCGGTCAGTCGGTCGTTCAGTCATTCATTCGATCGGTCGGTCAGTCGGTCGTACAATCATTCATTCGTTCAGTCGGTCTTCCAGTCATTCATCCGGTCAGTCGGTATTTCATTTATTCATTCGTTCAGTCGGTCAGTTTGTCGTTCAGTCATTCATTCTTTCAGTCCGTCAGTTGGTCGTTCAATCAATCATTCGTTCAGTCGGTCGTTCAGTCATTCATTCGTTCAGTCGATCGTTCATTCATTCATTCGGTCGATCGGTCAGTCGGTCGTACAATCGTTAATTCGTTCAGTAGGTCGTCCAGTCATTCAGTCGTTCAGTCATTCGTTCAGTCGATCAGTCGGTCGGTCATTCATTCATTCGTTCTGTCGGTCTTTCATTCATTCATTCGGTCGGTCGCGCAATCATTCATTCGTTTGGTCGGTCAGTCGGTCGTCAGTCATTCATTCGTTCAGTCGGTCGTTTAGTCATTCATCCGTTCATTCGGTCAGTCCGTCTTTTGGTCATTCATTCGTTCAGTCGATCATGGAAGGCGTGATGAGTGTGGGTGTACTGGGCAGCGGGGGTGTGGCTAAAGGCTGTAACATGGTGGGCGTATTGGGGCAGAGGGAGCGGGTGATGGGCATGCCGTGGGTGAGCGTCTTGAGGCGGGGGGGGGGGGGGGGGGGGGTGTGCAGAAGAAGGGTATGACGTGGATGAGTGTACTGGGGGCAGAGGGGGCATAGATGCAGGACGTGACGTTAGTAGGCGCATCGGGGTAGATAGGGTGCGGATAAAGGGTGTGACGTTGATGGGCATAGAGGGGGCATGGAGGTAGGACGTGCGTGACACGGGTGGGCATACTGGGTCACAGGGGGCGCGGATGAAGGGCGTGGCGTGGGTTGGTATTTTGGGGTAGAGGGGCGGATGAAGGGCATTACCCTAGAAGGGCGTGATGTGGGTAGGTATTTTGGGGTAGAGGGGCGGATGAAGGGCATTACCCTAGAAGGGCGTGATGTGGGTAGGTATTTTGGGGTAGAGGGGCGGATGAAGGGCATTGCCCTAGAAGGGCGTGATGTGGGTAGGTATTTTGGGGTAGAGGGGCGGATGAAGGGCATTGCCCTAGAAGGGCGTGATGTGGGTAGGTATTTTGGGGTAGAGGGGCGGATGAAGGGCATTGCCCTAGAAGGGCGTGATGTGGGTAGGTATTTTGGGGTAGAGGGGCGGATGAAGGGCATTACCCTAGAAGGGCGTGATGTGGGTAGGTATTTTGGGGTAGAGGGGCGGATGAAGGGCATTACCCTGGAAGGGCGTGATGTGGGTAGGTATTTGGGGGTAGAGGGGCGGATGAAGGGCATTACCCTGGAAGGGCGCGATGTGGGTAGATATTTTGGGGTAGAGGGGCGGATGAAGGGCGTGATGTGGGTAGGTATTTTGGGGTAGAGGGGCGGATGAAGTGCATTACCCTAGAAGGGCGTGATGTGGGTAGGTATTTTGGGGTAGAGGGGCGGATGAAGGGCATTGCCCTAGAAGGGCGTGGCGTGGGTTGGTATTTGGGGTAGAGGGGCGGATGAAGGGCATTACCCTAGAAGGGCGTGGCGTGGGTTGGTATTTGGGGGTAGAGGGGCGGATGAAGGGCATTACCCTAGAAGGGCGTGATGTGGGTAGGTATTTTGGGGTAGAGGGGCGGATGAAGGGCATTACCCTAGAAGGGCGTGGCGTGGGTTGGTATTTGGGGGTAGAGGGGCGGATGAAGGGCATTACCCTAGAAGGGCGTGATGTGGGTAGGTATTTTGGGGTAGAGGGGCGGATGAAGGGCATTACCCTAGAAGGGCGTGATGTGGGTAGGCGTATTTGGGCAGCAGAGGCAGTTGAGAGGCGTGACATAGTGGGCGTAATAGGCAGCAGATGCCTGGAGGAATGGGAGTGATGTGGTAGTGATGCGTCTTGTGCAGAGGGCGCGCGTGAAGGGTATGACATGGTGGGCATCTTGTGCAGAAGGTTGCGGATGGAGGGCATGACTTGTGTGGGTGCATTTTGGCAGAGTGGACGGATGAAGGGCGTGACATGGTGGGCGTATCGGACAGAGGGGATGCAGATGAAGGGCGTGACATGGTGGGCGTATTGGACAGAGGGAATGCAGATGAAGGGCGTGACATAGTGGGCGTATTGGACAGGGGGGATGCAGATGAAGGGCGTGACATGGTGGGCGTATTGGACAGAGTGGATGCAGATGAAGGGCGTGACATGGTGGGCATATTGGACAGAGGTGGTGCAGATGAAGTGCTTGACGTGGTGGGTGGTTTGGGCAGAGGTGGTGCAGACGAAGGGCGTGACGTGGTGTGTGGTTTGGGCAGAGGTGGTGCAGATGAAGGGCGTGACGTGGTGGGTGGTTTGGGCAGAGGTGGTGCAGATGAAGGGTGTGTATGTGGTGGGTGGTTTGGGCAGAGGTGATGCAGATGAAGGGCGTGTATGTGGTGGGTGGTTTGGACAGAGGTGGTGCAGATGAAGGGCGTGGCGTGGTGGGTGGTTTGGGCAGAGGTGGTGCAGATGAAGGGCGTGACGTGGTGGGTGGTTTGGGCAGAGGTGGTGCAGATGAAGGGCGTGACGTGGTGGGTGGTTTGGGCAGAGGTGGTACAGATGAAGGGGGGGTGGTTTGGGCAGAGGTGGTGCAGATGAAGGGTGTGTATGTGGTGGGTGGTTTGGGCAGAGGTGGTGCAGATGAAGGGCGTGTATGTGGTGGGTGGTTTGGGCAGAGGTGGTGCAGATGAAGGGCGTGACGTGGTGAGTGGTTTGGGCAGAGGTGGTGCAGATGGAGGGCGTGACGTGGTGGGTGGTTTGGGCAGAGGTGGTACAGATGAAGGGGGGGTGGTTTGGGCAGAGGTGGTGCAGATGAAGGGTGTGTATGTGGTGGGTGGTTTGGGCAGAGGTGGTGCAGATGAAGGGCGTGTATGTGGTGGGTGGTTTGGGCAGAGGTGGTGCAGATGAAGGGCGTGACGTGGTGAGTGGTTTGGGCAGAGGTGGTGCAGATGGAGGGCGTGACGTGGTGGGTGGTTTGGGCAGAGGTGGTGCAGATGAAGGGCTTGACGTGGTGGGTGGTTTGGGCAGAGGTGGTGCAGATGAAGGGCGTGTATGTGGTGGGTGGTTTGGGCAGATGTGGTGTAGACGAAAGGCGTGACATGGTGGGTGGTTTGGGCAGAGGTGGCGCAGATGAAGGGCGTGGCGTGGTGGGTGGTTTAGGCAGACGTGGTGCAGATGAAGGGCGTGACGTGGTGTGTGGTTTGGGCAGAGGTGGTGCCGAGGAAGGGCGTGACGTGGTGTGTGGTTTGGGCAGAGGTGGTGCAGATGAAGGGCTTGACGTGGTGGGTGGTTTGGGCAGAGGTGGTGCAGATGAAGGGCGTGACGTGGTGGGTGGTTTGGGCAGAGGTGGTGCAGATGAAGGGCGTGACGTGGTGTGTGATTTGGGCAGAGGTGGTGCAGATGAAGGGCTTGACGTGGTGGGTAGTTTGGGTAGAGGGGGCGCGGATGAAGGGCGTGACATGGTGGGTGGTTTGGGTAGAGGGGGCGCGGATGAAGGGCGTGGCGTGGCGGATGAAGGGCGAATTGGAGAGGGGTGGGGTGGGGTGGAGCGGATGCTGCATGAGAAATGGAGCGGAGGGTGGGGGTGGCGTTGATTTGCATGGGGGGGGGGGGGGGGGGTGATAGGGGTGCCATGGGCGCACAGGGAGGGGGGGGGGGGGGTGAGATGGTGCACGTATGCGAGGCTTGACATCTGCAGGTTTACTGGAAAGGGGGGGGGGGGGGAGGGGGCGTTGCACAAGCCGCGCGTGACGTGGATGGGTGTACAGAGGTGGGTGGTGAGAGGAGAACGGATGCAGGGTGTGACAGATGGACGAATGGCGGGGGGTGGAGGTGGAGAGGCGCGGTCGCTAGGCGTAACACGGGTGGGTGAACAGGGAAGGAGGGTGTGGATGCAAGATGTGACATGATTGGGCGTACTCTAGGGTGCAGATGCAGGGCATGACGTGTGTGGGCGACCACATTGACCTTGATCTTTCATGGAAATGCTCTAGTTTGAAAAAATAGGAAAATGGAAGGCAATTTCTCCCTCCCCGCTGCCACTCTCTCTCCCTCTCTCTGTGCATGTAAATTGAAGTGTGTTATGCGTGTGCGCGCGATCGCGCGCGCATGCGCGTTTTGTGTGTGTGTGTGTGTGAGGAGAGAGGGAGAAGAAGGAATGGGTGGAAGGGATTGTATGTGTGTGTGTGTGTGAGAAGGAATGGGTGGAAGGGATTGGGGAAGGGAGGGGGTGTCTTTAGAGTGTACTTACGCCAAATGATTAGATTCATGATGAGGTCCACTTAACTAAAAATAATTATTGCTCTCCAGTTTCCTGTCCCCCCTTCCCCACCCCACTCCTCCTGTGGAGTGCATTATGTCATTAAGACTGCCATCTTGTGCAAGAAGACACACTTACCACTACATAGTGTGAAGGAAATAGACTGACTAATGGACGGTGCGAAGCATACAGATCCACCATACGAAATGTGAAGAAGACAGACTTGCCACTGAACAGTGTGAGACATCCAGCCTCACAATTGTAAAACATTTACTACGATATACGAAGCAGGCAATCGCAATACGCTGTAAGGAGACGGACTCGTCACCACTGTACAGTGCAAAGCATACATATACTGATCGCTGTGCAGCGTGATGCAGACAAACACTTTGTGTGCAGTGTTAAGCAGATGGACTCGCCGCTGTTCAGTTTAAAGCCAACAGGTTCAGGACCGGGATGCTGTGGTCGTCTCCAATGGACTTTGATTTAGCTGGAGTCCTCCTCTGTCGTACTCGTGGGCTCCGGACTCGGTTTTCTCTCTTCTACACCTTTCTTTACGTTTAGAGACTCTTCAGCACTTCAGGCATCCGGAATCACGTTCTCTGTCTCCAACCCTTCTTCGCTCAGCTTCTTCGGTCTTCTCGTCTCTCAGTTGTCACGTGTCTTGTGTTCTCTACCATTATCCACTTAATATAGGCATCTCCAATAAGAATCTTTAAAAAGTGATGACCACCTCCACAACGGATCTCCCGTAAGTTATATTTTTTTCCACATTAACATTTGAGCACATTAATTTTTCTAAACCGCCAAAGAGTTAACGTAAGTGCATTCCAGCATAAATCGATATCTAAGTTCACAGCACCTTTTGAACAACTTCACACAATATTCATTCTCATCAGCCGCAGCAGCACTGCCCAGTCACATCCGAAATCAGTTCGGCACTAACTGGAGCTCATCACATTGTCGGGCCCTTCTCTGTCATAGCTCTGTTTAACGATCTCGCTTGGTCGACTTTGCTTGAGGGACGCTACCACTTTCTGCATCCCGGTCACTGGTTGTGACTGATTTGCTCCCTTGACTATCTCCACACTAAAAGGTTTAATTCTATGCATGTTACAAGTCCTTACCGATTGCTGTCCACTGCTCGTAGTTCCACTACAGACTCGATCTCCTTAATGCAGGCCGAGAGGATGAACAAGGCCTTCTCAGATGATTCACTGATTATCCTCTCGTATGATACTATCCTCTTGTACTCTTAAATTGTTGTCGCTCGTGGGAGCTATAGCTCCCATCACACACACACACACACACACACACACACACACACACACACACAAAACACGCGCGCGTGCGCGCACACGCACGCACGCACACACACACACACACTTCCGCGTGCGTGCGCGCGCGCGCCTGCAAACGCGCGCGCCCACACATACACACGCACACACATACACGTTACACTCCTGACTCGTCCTGTTTCTATTGCGTATATTCGCGCGCGCGAATAAGTGTGTGTGTGTGTGTGTGTGTGTGTGTGTGTGTGTGTGTGTGTGTGCGAGCGAGCGTGCGTGGTGTGTGTGTGTGTGTGTGTGTGTGTGTGTGTGTGTGTGAATGCGTTTAATTGTGTACATGCGTTCGCAAATGCTCGCGATCGCGCGTATGCATTCGGTGTGTGTGTGTGTGTGTGCGCGCGTTGGTGGTGTGTGTGTGTGTGTGTGTGCGTGCGCGCGCGATCACATGTGAACATACATCTACTATTTTTAGTTTGTTTCTGAAATGCTAAATGCTTTTTTTTGTTTGTTTGTTCTAAAGATCACATTTTTTTTTCCTGAGAAATAGGTTTTTTGTCTGCTATAGTCGTTCGTTTGATTTGTGAAATGGGGTGTTTACTGGTAGCATTACTGTTGACTGCAATGTCATGAACTCATTTCTTTTCTAATTATTCTTTGCTTCTTTCCTTTTTCTTTATATGATATTTACTTCGTACTTTTTTCTTCCGTAAGTTTATTTTACTAAAATTTCTATAAAAGAAATAGAATCTATTTTTAAAGTCTAAGCTTACTCTTTGATGCTTATTTTTCTTATGATAACTGCAATACTAAACGGAGTTTTTTTTAGCATTTAGTAATTTTCAGTTCTTTCTGTTTTTCCTTCCCTGGCTGGAAGGACTTTATTGTGCTCCATGAAAGCTTTAAGAGGGAATGTTAAGGAGTCATTTCCCATTTCTGCTGGATGTTACTGTTTATGACTGCACTCAGGACGATTTTCCTTGCGCAACACAGTCAATATTGAAGACATTGCGCAAGTCATTACTATGTCATCTTCCGAGCTGATGATGTGTATACCTTTGTGGAGAACTCCTGGAGGGGGCGATGAAAATGCTTTTCTTTTTTTTTTTTTTTTTTTTTTTTTGCACATGTCAGATCTTCTTCGGAACATGACACATTTTCTTAGCCAGTTGAATCATCTTTAGTAGGACATAGTCCATATGTAATTGATCGATTATATTAAGTAGGACCTAGTCCATATATAATTGATCGATTATATGAAATCGCATGGAAGTTTTTGCTATTCTGGATTAGTTCCTCGAATTGCTTCCTAGATAGTTGTGGCATCCGATTCATGGCATATGTTTCCTTGACTGCGTCCTTTCTAGATAGTTGTGGCATGCGATTCATGGCATATGTTTCCTTGACTGCGTCCTTTCTAGATAGTTGTGGCATGCGATTCATGGCATAAGTTTCCTTGACTGCGTCCTTTTTAGATAGTTGTGGCATGCGATTCATGGCATATGTTTCCTTGACTGCGTCCTTTCTAGATAGTTGTGGCATGCGATTCATGGCATATGTTTCCTTGACTGCGTCCTTTCTAGATAGTTGTGGCATGCGATTCATGGCATGATAGTCGTGGCATGCGATTCATGACATATGTTTCCTTGACTGCGTCCTTTCTAGTTAGTTGTGGCATGCGATTCATGGCATATGTTTCCTTGACTGCGCCCTTTCTAGATAGTCGTGACATGCGATTCATGGCATATGTTTCCTTGATTGCGACCTTTCTAGATAGTTGTGGCATGCGATTCATGGCATATGTTTCCTTGACTGCGTCCTTTCTAGATAGTTGTGGCATGCGATTCATGGCATGATAGTCGTGGCATGCGATTCATGGCATATGTTTCCTTGACTGCGTCCTTTCTAGATAGTCGTGGCATGCGATTCATGGCATATGTTTCCTTGATTGCGACCTTTCTAGAATGACAACCAAGTACTCAGTTTCTAGGAGACTTTTTTTCACCCTTGCTGTCACCAAATCAACTGTAAACGTACGTCTCTGAAACAAATATTTGGAAAAAAAGCACCTTTCATAAAAAAAAAGTTATAGCTGAAAATACCTGTTGCAAGACAATCATAACTAGCAGTTAGCATTGTTATTGACCTGGTATTTCTGACTAGTAAGTGTTAAATGTCGGCTGCACGCCATTTGTCTGAATTGAGCTTGACACGTCTACCCTTCCAATGCCATCCAGGTGCGTTCTGTAGGCTAACCAACGTTGCGGCACAACATGTCATCCCTGTTGCACAAGATCAGCACGGATGATAAATCTCTACCAGTATTGCACTACAGCTTCTCACTCAGCTCCTTGATAATAGTTTATATGCCACCTCACATACCGTCCACAGTAGAACAAATTCATTCTCGTTGTAGCTAAATATAAGATTCTGGGTTGGTTCCGGCCCGCCATTTTGTTGGTTACGGGTACAGGGAGATCACTTTGAGCGCCTACATCTTATGATCATGACGGAGCGCATGATAGTTGACGATGGTAGTGATGCTTGCAGATGGAGGCGGTGATAGTGACGTTAGTAAGTCCATACATTGATGTACCTTGCTCCACTTGTATTCTAACGCTGAAAGATCGACTGTTTCCTCAACTGACAATAATTATGACGACGACGACGACAACGACGACGACGGTGATAGCGATGATTGTGGTGGTGATATTACCGTATTACATTGTCTCAAGCTAAGGTTTGTAGTGTGTGTGTGTGTGTGTGTGTGTGTGTGTGTGTGTTCGTGTGTGTGTGTGTGTGTGTGTGTGTGTGTGTGTGTGTGTGTGTGTGTAAGTCGACGAGAAGTGTGGACATTGAAAACATTTTGTGGCATACTGGGACCAAAACTAAGAAAGAAATCTATATTGCAGGTCTGTGAGGACCAGAGAACTTTGCAAAAACAAAACGCTTGTGTGGCACTGTTTGAGGCCAAACTTTGACAAACATTTTTTTCTTTACCTTTTTTTTCTAATTTGAGTCCGTGGGGACCTCGTTAATGTGTTGAATTGAAACACCTACGTGTGCTCATGTAAAACGATAACAGGCAATACTTTTACATACATCAGGTAAACAAAATAGTTTTTACTGATAAGGAGGAACTGTCATCTGTTCGTCCGACTGACTGTGTGTTGATGTTGCGTGAGCGAGAGGCTGACATTTGTGTAGGTGTGACATTCTGTAGCGGGGTGACTTTTTGGTCACCTGCTCGTAACTCCACGACAGACTCGATCTCTTCACGCGGCCCGAGGGGATTGACAGATACAGGCTGTAATGCCATCTCTGCTGATTTGCTAAGCATCATATCATCCTCTTACACTCTAAACAGTTATCGTTTAGAGCCCTTGAGCACGCGCGCGCGCGCGCGCGCACACACACACACACACACACACACACACACACACACACACACGCACGCACGCACGCACGCACGCATGTACACATACACACACAGAGGGAGAGAGTCCAAGTACAGGCTGTTGGAGAGAGAGAGAGAGAGAGAGAGAGAGAGAGAGAGAGAGAGAGAGAGTCCAAGTACACGCTGTTCTGCACAATACTTAGCTGCTGTCAGCACTTACGTGACTACAATGCTTGGGATGTAAAACAGTACAGCTGACAACTCGGACTGTTGACACCTTTTGATCTTCCTTGTATTCCTAAATGCATCGTCACGCATCAAGGCTCACTCTGGCTGCTTTGGGGTGCCGTGGGATTCTGTTTTTGAACCTTTGTCATGCTACCAAATGTCATCCAGTTGCATTGTGTACCAATGTCGTTGTTTAAAATGTCATCCCAGTACAGAATATCAGCCCGGGTGATATCTTCGTTTTAACCAGTATTGCCATACAAGACATCACTTTGGTCCTGGATAAGATTTTATGTCAGACCGTCCACAGTCCACAGTGGAACAAACTAATTCTCATACCATTTTGGGTCGGTTCTGACCAGCCATTTTGTTGTTTGTAGGTAGATAACTTTGATCTTATGATCATAATGGTGCCAATGCTGACGCTGGTAGCTGCGTGTACTGATAATGATGATGACGACGGTGTAAATCCAGACTTTGACATACCTTGCTGTACTTGTATTTTCATTCTGAAAGAAAGACGACCTCCTCAACTAATGTTGACGACGACGACCACGAAGACTACAACAGTAATGATGGTGATGGTGGTGGTGGTGGTGTCACTGCATTTGACTGCTTTAGACCTATATCGGTGAGTCCGTGTCCCGGCTAGTTTTAGGGGCACGTTGTCCATGAGATGTGCCTGTATAAGCCTATGCTAGCCTTGCAATATTTTCGGCCAGAAATTTCTTACTTCACTTTGGACAGTTTTGTGAGATAATTCACCAGATCATCTTACGATCATCATTAAGATGCATTCATCTCCTAATTTCACCATTGACACCTAGAACATACCATACAACCAACCAAAAACTGTACATTCATTAAAAAGCAATAATTTAACTGGCAGTAGATACAAATATCTGATCTGCCAGGACGACATTCTGCACGTGTCAAGGTGACATACTGTACTACGATTTCAGTACAGAAAACTATAGATGACATTTTGTATGAGGATGACATTTTGTTCCGCTATATCGTTCAGTTCAGTTCAGTGGTTTTATTGAAAGTCTTTTTATCGCAAGATGGCATTAGACATAAAAATTGATAACTCTGTTTGAAACAAACAAACAAACCTACACACACAGCTTATCACCCATCTTAGTACTTTCAATTCCCATCTTATATATGCATATTTACACAACTGAAAAACCCAAGAGGAACAAGAACTTGTTGATCTTTACAAAACATTTTGCAGCCTGTGACTGGGAAAAAGCTATGGCAATCTTGACAACGTATCCGTCACATCGGTAAGCATGACGAGGTTAATTTGCTCCGTTGGTGGTGTGGTCAGCAATGGGCAGGTAGGGCACTTCAGTCGACGAAAAGTGATTGACACTGTTCATCACGTGAAAAGCTGGGAGCGCGCTGAGAGCAGCACAGTTTGACACAATCACGGTAATGGATTGCCGGCAGTCTGAATGACCTTGGCTTGCTTTGTCCCCAGGAAATCAGAGTATAGGCCCTGTTGCCCTTTGGTCCTGTCGTGTTTCCATATCTCTGTGTTCCTGTTTGATTCGGGGTTATGGAGGAAACAGCTGCACCTCCTGCACTCATATACACATGTGTACACTTATATATACACGCTACTCTCCCTCCCTCCTCTCTCTCTCTCTCTCTCTCTCTCTCTCTCTCTCTCTCTCTCAAGACAGCTATGTCGTATATGATTCAGTGAGAACAATATGTAACACTAAAACAATATCATTATCATCATCATCATCATCTTCATCTTCATCATCAGCATCCTTCATTATTACTGTTATTCATGATAATGATGATGATGATGATTTTTTTTACATCGATGCTTCCTGTCTTAGAGTAGCATGGGTGCAACTCATGTTTAGGGTATTAGCCTACTAATACTTGCAGTGCAATTATTGATCATCCGAACATACGAGGACACTTTCATGGCTGTTACTATGTTACACATGGTCTGCCCCGTCAGGAAAGAACTCACAGAAAGAGTAATTCACAAGTATTATTACACTGGTCCAATAAGGAACCGTTGAGGCAGATAGAAATACACCGTGCTGAATGTCTGCGTTTCCATTTTGTTGTTTGCCGTCACATTAAAAAAATGTTGACGATAATGCTTCTACAATTGTTTCAGTTTTACAAAACGTGCATAAAAAAAAAGCATCAGCAAATATCACAACAGAGAAGACAGCTGGGTTATTTTTTTTTTCAGTGGTGAAAATTTCACTCCCTGGTCGTCAGAGTACAACACAAAAACTAGTATACCGTGAACTGTAGCAAGCGAGGTCATTATTTGTCTTTGTGACTCATGTTCCGTTAGGGTGGCAAGTGGGTGGGTGAGCGGTGAGAGGGGGAAGTGGTGTGATGTAGGATATACAATGACGTTTAAGTGTCTCTCCCTCTCCCCCCCTCTCTCTCTCTAGTCTCTCTCTCTCTCTTACACACACACACACACACGCACGCACGCACACACACACACACACACACACACACACACACACACACACATGAACACGCAGACTCGCGCGCTGAAGGTGCGCATACCTTCCCCTTTCTGCTAACACACACTTAGACGCACACACATACACATTCACTCACAGTGACAGAAAGAGCGGGTGAAGAAGAATTAGAGAGAGAGAGAGAGAAGACAAACAAACGAAAGAACGAACGAATGAGGGGAAATTTTATTTAACCAGGGTAATGAGATAAGCAAACTGCACATGCTTTTTTTTTACATCCAGCCATGGGGTTCAGAGAGAGGGAGAGATCCCGCAGATGG